>OY735226.1:18146024-18223524 GCA_963457665.1 Thysanoteuthis rhombus
ATGGAAGGAGATCAACAAAAGTTTTGGTAGAACTGCATATGAACCTGAATGTAAAAAATATCCTATACAACGAACGTATTGACACATTGATTGAAATCAAAAATGCAGAGCTGAAAGAAGTAGACCATCTACCTAGGACCATAAATCTCCCTGAAATCCTCAAAAGAAGAAATCAAACAAAGAATCACTCTAGGGTGGCAAACTTTTGGCTGAGCAAGTTCAGATTCCAAGAACGAGAAAATCACTTTAGTCCTTGAAAGAAGGGTATAAATCCAATGATATTTCTGATAATCACCTTTAGAACTAACAAGTGGAACTTGATGAAAAAATTCACCCTCAGACTGAGAACCATGCAACATACACGGAAGTGAATCATGTTCAACACCACATGGAAAGATCGCAAGACAACATAATATATCAAAGAAAAAACAAGAGATATTGAATCCATTAGAAAACTCAAATGGCAATGGGCTGGTCACATTGCAAGAATGACAGGTAATTGCTGCATATCCTTATTTATGAACTCCAAGATCATAAGCTAAAGTGTAGATGGCAGAAAATAAAATGACATGACGAAGTAGACAAGTTCAGAAAGTTCTGTCTCCGCGATCCTCATGATCGAGAGGTCTGGCAAATTTAAGGGAAGGTCTATTCTAAAGAAGGATGCTAAAAGGCTGATGATGATAATGATGATAATGATGATGAGTATTAAAAATGATCAGGTAGTGATTTTTTAAAAGTTGATGAAATCAGTCCAGTAATTTCCAACGTTTTGCAGCCCAATTACTCCCATTTACAGAAATGTATTTTTCCAAAGAGAAATGAAAAATTGAACTGATCAAACAGATTTGGACTTTTTCGTTTTCAGAATAGAAGCAACACCACTAACTAAGAACTAAGCTTACTCAATGGTGTCTCAGTGCAGACTGAGAAACATCATGGGAGACTGTCTGCTGATGCATGAGCAGTAAGGTGCCCTCTGATTGGTTGCTAAGTTAAACTAAGGCCAGGTTTCTGAGATGATCAAGGTGACTGGATACTTTATCGAAGGACCTTGTATTTCTCACATGATTTGATTGTGTAGAGGATTGATCTAATGTTTCTTAGGATTCATTTGCAAAAAGACTGTATTAAAAAAACATAACTAGTAATTATAACAGGTAATTGTTGAAATGCTCTTGTTTTGTAAGGGAATTCCTCAAAAGACATTCCGAGAAAATTACAAATAGGGATTGATTGTAAAGGTTCATTGTTTTCATAGGATTCTTTCATAAGATCTGAAAGATTAGTTAAATTGTTTCTTTATTGTACCTGTATCTTCAAGGTTTCAATTAATGAAACATTGCTTGTCATCATCATCATCATCAGTCTTTTGAAATTTGTCATTGGACATAAACCTTCCCCAGGATTCACCACAATTATCTATCATGGGCATTGCGGAGCCAGTATTTTCAGAATTTGTCTAGTTCGTCTCTCCATCTTGTATTCTGTCGGCCTTGGTTCCGCATGTGATCTCTGGGGATCCATGTTGTGAGTCGTGATGTCCATCGGTTGTCTGTCATTCTTGCAACATGGCCTGCCCATTGCCATTTGAGATTTTTAATAGTTTCTATGATGTCTTGGACTACTGTTTACTTCCTGATATACTGTGCAGTCTTGTGATCTCTCTATGTGAGGCTGAGCATGATTTTCTCATGTGCACATTGCATGCTTCTCAGTTTGCAGATCTGTCTCTTGGTTAGGTTCTATGTTTCAGTTCCATAAGTGACTATCAGGAGAATGCATTGGTTGTATACTCTTCTTTTTAGGATTATTGGGATTGATGTGTTAATGAAGGTTGAGCTTGCTCTGCTGAGGGCTTGCCATCCTAGAATGGTTCTTTGCTAGATTTCCTCCTCTTTTGAGGATCTCACATTGACAAATACGGGTATCCAAACATTAACTTTACGCTTTTTTCTAATTTCATGGAGAAAGGTGAAAAGCAGAAATAGTGCTCAAAGTTTGTTTGGCAGCAAGCCGTTATAGAGGCAGGGTGAACCCTCCTCCTTACTCTCCTACACTAAAGTTTCTTTTAACTCCCACCATCTAATAACCCTGGTAACTCAGCTTAACATATCATGATCATCATCTTGTGGGCTTGGAATGCTCAAGAAATTTTCCCATATAAATCAAATGTAATTATTACTTTATAATTACTACTTTTAGCTCACCAAAATTTTTGATTGGAGCACTCTGCATTTAAATATCAAGGAAACTCGGATAAAGGATATTTTCTTTTATAAACTGAATCGATATTATGTTTGTACTGACTTAACTCAGGCTAGATTTCTTGATGACAACAATCAATTGTTTGAGCAATCTGTTCTAAAAGTGTAAAGCTTTGAAGTCAATCAGGTCTGACACTTGTAGGGGAATTCTGGGTCCTTTTTTTTCATTCAGATTGCTTCTCTGTTTGCCCATAGACATCGGAACTCAATTTACGTTGTTCATACCAAGTGGCAATCCTACCGACTGGCTTCTGCCCGACAGAAAAGGCACTCACATGTGCACACAATCAATTTGAAAAGCAATCGATTTAGACAGTTCTTGAATGAGTCCCGCAGTTCTATGGAATTTTAACAGAGCCGAGCCTCAAAAGCAGCGGCAACAAAGAAGATAATCTCCCTTGCAAGCTGCAATAAACCATTTTTTCTTGCACTTTATTTTTTTATTTCTCCAATTGGCCGTCATTCACTGTACTTAGTTAAGTCTGCTATAAGACTGTATTGCATGTCTGATTCCTTAGGCTTGGTGGTGTTGTGTGGAGGGGGGCTTGTGTATGCGAGTGGAGTAACTCAGCGTTTGATCAGTAGTGGCCAATGAAAGAGACAAACCCTGAGGTTTGTGATATCAATGATAGATTCTTGTCCAAGGTCTCGGTGCTCCGCCAAACAAGCTTGCATAAAAGACTCTAAAGTATTGTGCATGTGCCGTAGCATACAATCAAGCAAATATGGCAAAGGTGTTAGATTATAGTCAGGTCCATTCCTGGGGGAGGTCATTAGGTTCCATCACACAAACAATCTGTCAGTAATAGCAATCTGTCGTGAAAATGGCCATTCCACAGGAGTTCTTCCTTTTCAGGAATCCTTTCAATCAGAGCAAAGAGATTGATCTTTTTCCAATTATGTTGGAAAACCAGTCGTGGCAAAGACGGAGTAATGTTTTGCCACAAATTTCTTTTTGTTTCCTACACTGCACTCTGTCATTAAAAAATATATTTATATATTGTTCCTTTTTTTTCAGGATTCTTTTTTATTCACTCATTTTTTTGAAACTGTCAACCAAAACTGTCTCTAAAAACTGTCCCCAAAGGTTTCTTCAGTTTTTAAGCTGGTCTGGCTTGCTATTCATGTACAGGCTACAACAATGGAGCTAGAGGGCTGAAAATGCACAAGTTTACTTTTTATTATGTCTACAGAAAAACAGTTTGTTTTTTTTCTGAAAATTCCTGCCTAAATAGGTTTTTAGTTGTGGGGGTTCAATTTCCAATATAAGTGATTGCTCCCTTAGATTATGGTATGCTTCTTTTTTTTTTTTTTTAATCAGACTTTTTTAGTGAACACCATCCAACAAAAGATGATATAATCTTTTGTTGGGCAGTGATCACTAAAAAAACTCTTATTCATTGATCACTTTTTTTAAGTGGTCACCGCCAACACAGCATGCTAACAAACGATGATGGTCTTGTGACTGTTTCTATCGAGTGACTAACCAGACCTCTACATAGTTCTTCTTTGAGGCTGCTTTTTATTCTACCATTTTATATAATGATTTGTTTTCTGTTAATGGAAAAAGTTGTTAGTTGAGTCAAAGCCAAGAATTTATATTCTCCTGTGGGTGCGTCATGAACATTCATTAGTATTCATGGGACACATCTAATATGCACAAAGTAGGGGACCACTTTCACTGTTACTGAAGTGCTAAATCGTTCATCCACTTTATGCCACCCTTTATCTCATTTTGCGCCATGCCCCTCCAGGATGTGGGTGATCATGACTCTCCACAATTTCCTTTCTTTTGTCGCTTTCAGCAATCCTTGTTCCTTTATGACCCCTCTTCTCCTCCCTCATACTCGTTCTGCCGTCCATTTGCTCAAACTCAAGTAGGTTACCCACTGCATACTTCCCATGCACCATATACCCATCAAGTTCCCTAAGCCCTCCTTCCTCCTTGTCCCCAAAATTCCAACTGTCAGTCTTTGACCGTTAACAACAGTTTCCTTATAATTCAAACTCTCCCTAAAACTTCATCATCATCATCATAATCATCACCAGCAATTGTAAGTCCACTGCTGGACAAAGGCTTTTCCTATCTCCTTCCATGACGACCACGATTGTGCTGACCTCTGCTATATCTTACTGGCCAACATTTCTATCCCCTCCATCCGTCTTTTGTTTGGCTTTTTCCTATCACGTTTATTGTCCCATGGGCACTGATTAGATAGCCTTCTGTACCATCTGTTGTCACCTGTCCTTGTTATGTGTCCTGCCTATCTTCATTTTCGTTGCTCAATTATCCATATCATATCCTTACTAAAGTCCTCCCTCTGACCCGTGTTGATTTTTTTCTCTCCAGCATTGCTCTTTCCATGGTTCTCTGTCCAATTGTAAGTTGGTGTCCAGTTCATTTTATTAATTTCCATGTTTTGCATAAGTCATGGTTGGTATTATGCATTCATAATATACTTTACGCTTTAAGCACATTAGAAAGGTGTTCTTCAATATGACTCTATTCATACCAAATGCTTTCCAATCAATCTCTTGCATCATTTTACTTAGTTTTCATGGTCTTTCTCTAACTTGACCATCTGGCCTAGGTCAACATATTTATCAACTTCTTCTAGAGTCTCACCCCCTATTCTTACGATCTTTTGGGGGATTTTATCATTTAATATTACGTCTGTCTTTGTTTTGTTTAATCTTTAACCCTACTCTTTTATGTTCTCTATTTAAACCAGTCAACATTTGTAATTCTTCTGATGCTTCTTAATATTTATTTATTGAATTATTTATTGAACTCAGCTTTTGTATGAATATCTAAATGTCCGACTGAAAAAATCTGATTAAAAAAAATGTACAATATACAGCAAAATTTGACTTGGAGAAATGTATGATTTCCAATGTTGTTGATATTGTAATTACAGGTATCCCTGACTCTTTGAAAGTTTGCTTTAAGCTGCTTTTTCACTTTTGCAAAAAAAGATGAAGAGCAAAAAAATCATCATCATCATCATCATCATCATCATCATCATCATCATCATCACCACCACCACCACCACCACCATTACCACCACCACCACCACCACCACCACCACCACCATCATCATCATCATCATCATCATCATCACAGTCAATGATTGAACAACCATAGCATCGGAATTTTGAAATCACAAGAAGAAATAAAAGAATAATTATGGTCTGAATAGAATAATAATGATAATAATGATAATAATTTGTTATGAATGAAAAAAATGAAGAAGAATTTAGTCAAGAAGAAGAATAATAAGAATGATTTAGTCAAGAAGAAGAAGAAGAAAAAAAAGCAGAATTTAATCAAGAAGAAGAAAAAGAATTTAGTCAAGATGAAGAGGAATTTGGTATAAATAGAGACATATTGAAGAACACCTTTCAAGTGTGCTTAAGAAGAAGAAGAAGAAGAAGAAGAAGAAGAAGAAGAAGAAGAAGAAAAAGAAAAAGAAGAAAGGAGGAGAAAAAAAATCTGTTGATGAAATAATTTTGTTCCTGCAACTTACAATTTAAACATCAAAAACCAATTTTCATTCTTTGGTACAGACTAACAACTTAGTTTGTTGTCATTACCCAAGTAAGTGAACTAATAGCTGAACCTTAGACTTTGATGTCAAATCTCTTGAAATCTGTACAGAATACAAAAGATAAAAGTAATAGAAATCATTTTAACATTAGGCAAAACTTTTTAGACTTGAACTGAAGTTTGTGTCTGCAAAAAATCTAAACTCTTGATTGAAATCATAGTAATATACAAACTAATAAGAAGAATAAAATGAGTTAAAACAAATAACTCTTCGGTATTTGGTTTGGTTCAGTGATGGTAATGGGTTCTGGGAACTAAATATATGTTGGGGTCAGGTTTAGGGAAGTACGCATTTGGTGAGGACGAGTTTAAGGAACAACACATATTGTAAGGCAGGCTTTAGAGAACTAGGTATATTGTAAGGCAGGCTTTAGAGAACAAGGTACATTGTAAGGCAGGCTTTAGAGAACTAGGTATATTGTAAGACAGGCTTTAGAGAACAAGGTACATTGTAAGGCAGGCTTTAGAGAACTAGGTATATTGTAAGGCAGGCTTTAGAGAACAAGGTAAATTGTAAGGCAGGCTTTAGAGAACTAGGTATATTGTAAGGCAGGCTTTAGAGAACTTGATATATTGTAAGGCAGGCTTTAGAGAACTAGGTATATTGTAAGGCTGGGTTTAGAGAACTACATGTATGGTGAGATTTGGTATTTTGAAGTTGGTATCTGATAAGGCTGGATTTAGGAAACTAGGTATATGGTAAGGTTGGTTTTAGGGAACAACATATATGGTAAAATTGGATTTTTTGAAGTAGGTATATGGTAAGGCTGGGTTTTGGGAATAAAGTTCGGTTTTTGGAACTTGCTAAAAGGCTCTATTTAGGGAACTACGTACATGATAAGGCTGCGTTTAGGGAACAATGGATATGGTAAGGTTGTGTTTTTGGAACAAGGAATTTGGTAAGACTGGGTTTTGGGAACTAGGTATATGGTGAAGCTGGGTTTTGGGAATTACTTACAGTAAGGCTGGATTCTGGGAATAAGGTATATAGCAAGGCTGGATTTAGTCAACTAAGTATATGGGGTTTCAAAAATTAGGTATACAGTAATGTTTTCATTCATAGACATTGATCACAGAAAAAAAACTCAAAATTGTGAATGAGGTATATGCTGTGCCCCTACATACCGTGCCCCCTATTGTCATCTTTAGTCTGATTTGGTAAACACTGCTAACCATTGAAATAGTTGTTATGCAAGAATTAATAATGAGAAGAAGAATCATGAAGTCTGTTATAAAAAAGTTTATGTCAATTAATCCAACATGAAATTACTGACTTACTCGAGCAAAATGAACTTGAGAAATTTGTCAAAAACATTATCTATTTGATCAAATTATTCATCTTCAACCTCTACCCTGGCAGCAAAATTTCTCAATTTACTTCTTAAAAAAGATCTTCAATCAAAGAACCAATACAGATTGGAGAAGTTCTACCAATAAAATGGTGTCGATGCTTTAAAAAAAATGGAAATCCATAACAGAGAGATCAGATGAATAGGCACAAAATAGTCGTCATAGTCAATCGATTTAGCTTTAGTGACATTGCTTTTGCAACATAAGGGTTCTTATGGATTAGGTAAAAACTTCTTCAATCTAATATTGATTGAAAGAGATTTAGCCTATTAGAAAGTGGTCTAGATACTTGAAAAATGGTAATCTATGGGTGGCAGGGAAGGTTGGGTAAATAGGCAATAAAATCTCCATCAATGGTATGAAGGTGGGTGTCATATTGCAATAAAATGACACCTTTTTTATTCACCAGACAAAATGCAATTTGTTTTAAATACTGTATTTCAAGCTGGTCTTTATGTCTATGTGCATTAATTCTTCAAGTCATACAAAGAAAATAGAAAGTCATTCCCAAAGGAAATAACTTCTAAGTAAAAATATCTCCCTTTGACCATTTGGTGAATTATTTTTCTAATTCAATTCACTAAGAAGTTTTGCTATCTTTCATGCTATTCATTGAAGAGTTCCATTCTCAATTGGTAGCGGTTTCAAGCTGTTTATGCTTTTAAGAGTTGAACATATCAATAACTTTACTTTTAGATCATAGGAGTTCTTCTTCTTCTTCTTCTTCTTCTTCTTCTTCTTCTTCTTCTTCTTCTTCTTCTCCTCCTCCTCCTCCTCATCATCATCATCATCATCATCATCATCATCATCATCATCATCATTTCAATTGTTCATAAGGTGGGAATTATAATGTAGCAAAACATCACCCTTTCTATCTACCAAACTGGTTGGTACTTGAGTTTTGAATACATTATTTCAAGCTCATTTACATATCTACGTATATTAATCATTTGGCCACATTGAAAGAAGTTACGATGCATCAAATCACTCCTTTTCCACCAATCACTCTCCATGATCTTCCAGGGATGATAGCACAGTTCCAGTTCATGTTTCATCTACACTTTTACTTTTTGTAGGGGTGGATCAAATCAACAAAAAAAATTCCTTGGGGCGATTCAAATCAATTACATAGAAACATGTATCATCAGTAAGTGGAACTGAAATTTGATGGAATTTTAAAAATTAACAAATAAGATGAAACACCAGGGCATCATGCTGATTCTCCAGCCATTAAACAGATCTATTTTTCATTTTAACCTTATTTTCCCTCATAATTGATGATACAATGTAAAAATGGATCAAATTCATTCTATTCAATATTACTAATGCAGGCCTCCATAGTTTGATATTTTATTCCTTATTCTGTTTACATAAATCCCATTCAGTAATTTTTCTTCTTTTTTCCAATCACTTTTAGATTATTGGAAATGGCTCTAATTCGTATACTGAAGTTTTCCACAAGTTCTCAAATTGAGGTTTTGGAATAATTTCCCACTAAAGTCTTCAAATCTTCATCATTGGTCAATGGTTTTGGTTGATCTTTTTCCTGAATCAGTTATCGTAAATTTTTTCTCGTGAAGATGGTGAGAATATTGAAAAAGATTCTGAAAGATGCTGAAGTACAAAGATTTGGTGACCGTATGCAGGATTCATCAATGACATTGATGCAAAATAATGAAATAGTTCTGATAACAATAAATTGGTAAAAATGATGATTATAATAATAGAAATGATTATAAGTGATAATGATAATAACAGGGAGAATAATAATAAATATTCTCATGATTATGATAAAAACAAGAATAATAACAAAGACAGCAACAACTGAAATAATACTTGTAATATCAACAACAATAATAATTCAATAATACTAACTGATGGTAGATGGACGAACCAGAACCTGTCTCATTATTATTATCATTATTATTATAATTATTTATATTATTATCATTATTGAACAAATATAGCCATCAAATGTGGTAAAGAATTATATCCCTTTTTACATATGTATATGTTTGTGTGTTCCAGCACTCCTGGTCATTTTGTCTGTAGACTTGAAAATTGGCATCAGTACTCCACTAGACCCCTTGAAAAAAAAGCTCTTTTGACCATTATGGGGCCTTATTTTGATGGGTTTATTGAGAACAACTAGATTCTCCAGAATCTAGATGTTTCTAGATGCATCCTTTTACTCTATTTTAGATGCTTTCCAGTGGAAAATGCTTGTGATGTCATAAATACAATTCATTCTGACCATATTTATTCTTTGATGGAATTTTTTTTACATGATTGCAAATTTTGACGCTACAGTTGTTAAATCATTGACTGTGATGGGAATTATCATTATTACTATTATTATTATTATTATTATTATTATTTGGAATCTCACACCAGTTGCCTGGTGGTAACCGCTGGAGTTTGAGTGACAGCAAGTCTCCTCAAGTCTCCAGCCCTCCTCTCCTAGTACTCATAGGTCGCAGTAATTCTGCGATTTACAGTTTCACACCGGTTGCCCAGTGGTTATTGCTGAAGGCTGAGTGACAATAAGTCTCCTCAGGTCTTCAGCTAACATCTCCTCTCTCTTTCGCATATCTTGACAGAGCTACAATTCTTTGCAGTACTTATATCTCCAGCACCTTCCTCAGTATCCATGCTGTTCCCAGTAGTGCTGTGGTCTGTACGGTCTCTATCCTTCCCCTAATCCCGATCTCCTCCAGTCTCACCCTCAGCATTTTGGGGACAGTTCCTAGTGCGCCCACTATGACCGGTACTACCCTGGTTTTTATGTTCCACATCTTCCTTAACTCTCTTGCTAGGTCCTGGTATTTTTCCCTTTTTTCAGCCTCCTTCTTTTTTACTCTATGGTCTGCGGGCACAGCAATGTCTACTATTTGGCAGACCTTCCTTTTTTTTGTCTACTATTACTAAGTCCGGTCTTCTTGCCTGGATGAGGTGGTCAGTTTGGATGTCAAAGTCCCAGAGTAGTTTGTGGTTGTCATTCTCCAAGACTGCCTCTGGCTTGTGCTGATACCACTTTTCCACATGGTTGAATCCTATTTGTTTGCTTAGTTCCCAGTGTATCATCGTAGCTACTCTATCGTGTCTATGCTTATACTCCTTCTGGGCGAGTTGACTACATTCACTAGTTATGTGGTTTATTGTCTCATCTCTTTCACCGCACATGAGGCATTTGCTATTATTATTATCATTATTATTATTTGCAATTTCACACCAGTTACCTTGTGGTTACCGCTAAAGATTGAGTGACAGCAATTCTCCTCAAGTCTCCAGTCCTCCTCTAAACACTCTCATAGTCCACAGCAATACTGCGTTTTACAGTTTTACGCCAGTTGCCCGGTGGTCATCGCTGAAGGCTGAGTGACAGTAAGTCTCCTCAAGTCTTCAGCCCAGATCTCATCATTCTCTCGCCTATCACATCAGTGCTGTGGTTCACATCTCCGCTACCACTTGGGTGAGTCGTTTTTTTCAAATTGTTATTATCATCATTATCATTATTATTATTATCATCATTATTATTATTATTATTATTATTATCATTATAATTGTTATTATTATTATTATTATTATTATTATTATTATAACAATGAAAATAAAAAGGACAATAATTGTAATGATGATGATGAGGATGATGATGGTGATGATGATCATGATGTGCTAGTCTCAAAATGTAAGTGCATTTAATAATTCTTTCTTGAAACCTGGCTTCATTACACTGAAAGAAGCTCTCAAATTTATCATGTCTCTATATTTTTGGCATAAAGAATCTTTTATTTTTTCTCAAAAGGAAACTTTTGTCTCAAGAGACTTTCCTTTACTTTACTTCCATAACCTGATTAAAATAGAAACTTTAGGAAACTTGTCAAAATGTAAGCGAGATTTGAGCAACATTTTAAATTTTGAAGAATGACACACTCTCACTTCAACTTGCAGCTTTTCTTGGATGAAAGAATAAAGAAAAACATTTACAAGATTCATGTGAAAAGTAAAAATATGTATTTTTTGCTTTCTAGAAAGAATCCAATGAGAAATGTGTTGCCAATAATTCACTTAAGGCTTTCTAGAATTTTCTGTGTAGACAATCCATAGTCTGCTGTTCCTTGTCCAAGATAGACCGAACATAATTTTGAAAATAAGTATTTTGCAATTTAGGGTTCAGTACAGACTTATCAGTTCGTTGAAATTTTCTTCAATTTTTTCTAAGAATTTAATAACATCAGAAGAAAAATCTACATTATATTAAGCAAAGTGCCCATCCATCTGTCATACTTTAGAAATAAAATTTCATACCAGGAATGATTGGGGATAGAGGAAAGATTTCTGAAAATGGAATCGCAACACAAGGACCATGAAGAGGTCAGGGAGAGGGGGAGAGGAGCAGGGTAGGGGTATGCAAAAAGATGAAGATTGAAATATAAAGATATTTGCTGAAGGAAAACTGCTGAAGAGCGTTGAGAATAGAAGAAAGGCAAGAAAGTAAAATGAAGCAGAATTGATGTCGCTTTCAAATGTCAGTAAGCTGAAGATAAGGGTTGGTACCATGATTGTTGCTCCAGGCAACTCATATGAGTCGTTTCAGATACTACAGCATTCTAAATTTCAACCCCCTAAGTATACCATTAGCAAAGTGACAGGTATTTTGCTAGTATTATTATAAATTTAAAAAAACATTTCGTTAGATCAAAATTGGACTATTGTCAAGTAAATTTGGTCACTAAACATTTTCCTGAGGTGCTAACTGCTGTGATTATCAGTTCACTTCAATTTAAATTTCTTCTGAACCTCACTGCACTCTTACAAGATTTCCACCCAATTAAGGAGAAAGAAAAGCCGAAAGCATTAAAAAAATAAAATCCTAATGATTGTTCCAAATGAATAAAAACAAATACTATAAACTTCCAGCTTAAAAATTTATTCAAATGTTTTTGTTATTTCTTGAGCATTTTCTATTTAAAGTTAATTTGCGTTTTACAGTCCAAACTAAATAGAAACATTTACATCTCAACAGCCTCTTGAGCTACTCACCGGTTGTCTCCCCGCTCAGCTGATGGGATGGCACCCAACATAAGGACATTGGTCTACCATCCAGCCATGCCTCAATGGTATACGCTTCCACCGTTCTTTTTTCCTTTCCTTTCATTTCAAGACAGATGTTGCTTCATTGGCTTGCTTTACCATCTCTTATAAAAACAGACTCTAAATTAGCTTCAGTCAAATAAGTCAGTTGAAAATTGAAAGAGAAAAATCGAGGGATACGAGAAAGAGGCAAACGCGTTATCTTTTTTTGTTTTTGTTTGTGAAAAACTGCCGAGAGTGAAGGTAGAAAGAAAAGAGCACCCTTAAAGTCCTTGAAATATTTTTCAGTCACATATTTATTATGCAAAAATAAGTTGAAATATTGAGAAATTGTAAAATAAAGATTTTTCAACAATCAGTGAGGCCAAATTTCAACAAAAATTTGCACCTATAATTGCATTCTTGCCTCAAAACAACCAGATCAGTTATGTAAAATTACACTTTTTGTCGCGATTTAAATTTTATTGCCATATTTCTAGTATTTATAAATATTCATAAATAAATATTTACAAATATTTTAAACATTTGCAATTTTTATACATAGATTTGTCATTGAAATTCTCTCTCTATGTGCCATATTCTTTCAGGAAGCAGACGATCATGGCTCTCTGTAACTAAACAAAGTATTGCCATATTCTTGGAAGGAATTGTAGGGAGGTTCTGTATTGCCTTCACCATGCTTTTGAATTCTGAGTTGTCCTTTTCCCAGACTGGTTACCTCCCAAGGCTACAGAGCTCAATCTGCCGTGCTATTTAACCCATAGCTGAAGCTATTGAAATTAGAAATTAGATAACTAAATTATGAAGCATGAAGAATCAGATTGTATAGAGTGTTATTTGGCTGGGCATTTTCCAATCAAATATCATATAGATCGCAATTGAGCTAAAGGAAATAAAAATTATATATTTTATTAAAGTCAGAGTGTTTCCAGACACTGAAAATGAAAGAAAAATATTTTTAATGATACTGGCAGGGCTGGGCATGGGGCTTTTGTTCATACTTTTGTATAATTCTTGATTTTCTTTTCTTTCTTCATTGTAATTTTTTTATTAATATATATATAAAACAATATATATACACACACACACACATATATATATATATATATATATATATATATATATATATATATATATATATATATATATATATATCATTAACAGCTATTGGAATTTTTTTTTTAATTTGTAAAAAATTTAAGTGGATTTGTTTTTCCACATTAGAAAGCTTTCTAGACTATATATATCTATATCTATATCTATATCTATATCTATATATATATATATATATATATATATATATATATATATATGTATATATATATATATGTATAAATTTCTTAATATAAATACAAATAAAACTAAAGACTAAATTGCATAAACAAAGATCCTAAAATTAAATCATAAAACTGTTATATGATAACACGTTGAAATAAGACTGATCGGATTAAAAATGACTTGTGTGTCTCACAACTGCGAATATTTTGGGACCACATGAAGATTGACAAATAAAACTTTTTTTCTTCAGCATTAAAAATGAAAATATTATATAATTATAACATAACTGTCGCATTGAAAGAAACAAATAGAGCAGATATAGACTGTGAATCAGCAAACATGAGAATTTTGAGTTGAAACAGTTATTTGGGCCTTTCCATCACTCGCAACTGTTTAGCTCAATGGTAAGAGCAACGCTATACTGAAGTGGCTACCCTATTGGTTACTGGTTTGATTCCTGCTGCAGACATATTTTCTTTACTTGTTTATTCGATTTAAGTTATCTAGGCCAAATGATACATTTACCACTAAGTTACTGAAGAACATTTCAAGGAGAGTTTCAATATAATGTAACGCAATTTACAATCATTTTGTCAGATCATATATCCATTTCTACATGAGTTTATTTAAACATACACTGTTGAAAATAACAGACAAACTCTACCTATTTTATTTTTTTGTTTTTAGTTTGTGTCCTAACCTTTTATTGACCATCAAAGTTCTTTAAAAACATTGTGGTTTATATACATATATATATATATATATATATATATATATATATATATATATATATATATATATATACATACCTGTATATCTATCCATATAAACACCAGGGACCGTTGCTTTGTAACGCTGAAATGTCACTTATTCGTTTATATTCAAGTATTTAGACCAAGCACAACTTTCACATTTTGCTCATATCACCTGAAAATATGTTTGATTGAAAGCTTATGGACCATCTTAATATTTTTAAGATCACTGTACATAAAGTATGGGATCAATAAAGTGGGTGATTGGTTTTCTATGGTTATTAAGTAATAAGATAATCCCTCGACGATTAATACACCTTGCTAGAGATGTCCCCAGCCATAAAGTCGGGGATAGGTTTCCCAGTGGTATTTAGTTGTAAACTAACCCCCCAGCAACAAGTCTGTATCAGTTTTCTATTGTTATCAATTGTTTCTTCTCAGTGTTCAAAACATGTCACGTTCTACTTTTGATTATGTTTGTTGAGAGAAAAAAATTAAACTCTGTAATTAGAAATCTTCCAAAATCCTCCAAAAATAAAGTATTATTTTTTTTTAGTAAAGAATCAATGAAAATCAGTCGATTTGATATTCATTTAACTGGATTTTGAAAAATTTCTTTTCACTTAATATATATATATAGAGAAACATATATGCTGTGTATCTGTTATCTGTACAAGTGGTTCAGTTATGAAATGAGCGTTGAGTCTCTTTTCTTTACCCAAAATTGATGATAGCCTGCTTCAATTCATGAGCTTTATTAAGACAGCTAAATGTTGATGACCAATAAAGAGAAAGCTTGAAATCATCCAGGATGTATAAACATATTCAAGTATTAAAATACCATCATATGATGGGTTATATTCTAATTTAAGTATAAAAGACAAATAACCATACATCTAAGATATTATGAGAGAGTTCAATTTAATATAAAATCAAGAGAAATTGAGAGAACTCACTGAATGGATATAAATACAGCGTGTGTGAGTAGCATCTGTTTTAACATTATAAGCATATTCTTAATAATAAAAAAGTATTTTTTGTGTGCATGTGTTTATGAGAGTATCTTGATTCCTGTGTAGAGTGTATGAATTTATATCTGTCTTTTACAGCTTCTTATGTGAATGCCTTTGGCTAAATCGTGTGGTAGAACACATTAGAAATTAATTGGAATATTCTTAAAGGCTTTAAAATCACTTACAGATTACTCAAATTTTCTTTGAGTTTTAGATGGAGCATCAGTCGTGAGTTTGTCTCTGATGACAGAATTGGGTGCTCAGAATCAAGAAAAAAGCAACATAAAAAATAATTAGTTTTATGGCAAACACTGGCAAGCCTGTGAGGCAAAACTTCAATAAGGATATATACACTAGTATCTTGTCCTTCTGAATATCTTGAGAACTGTTTGCGTGGCCTTGATGTAACTTGGCCACCTTAGCATGCATGAACAGACACTCTCCAATGGGATTACTCGGGAGCGAGGTTTCATTGAATGAGCTTATATACTGCATGGCCAATACATTCACAAATAAGCAACTTAATTTTTACATCTCATGCAAGGGTTTTCCTACAAAACATTGAATCACCATGGTCTGTATGACCCCACTTCAAGGAAAAAACTGTCCAGATTAGACTCCATACAACTTCTTGCTTTTCCCAAAGAGATTTCAGACCGTGCATGAGATTAAGGAGAACATGATGAGGCAGCTGATGGCAATCCCAAAAGAAGACTTTGGCAAGTGAAAGGATCACTTGAGAAGGTGTGAGTGGTTCCAAGGGAACTTTGAAGAGAACTAAGATGCCATTACCCTTAGTAGGCTATTTTTTTTATTAATGATAAATAGCCAGATACTTTCCAGACTTCATATGCCATTGTATCAGTCTTGGCTAAACTCTTATATATTTATGAATAGGTACATTTCTTTATCCCCATGTGTGTCTGCGTATGTGTGAATGCACGTGCTTGCGTGTGTATGGATCTGCTCAAATCTCGTCAATCGTGTGAAAACCGAGCCCTGTCAGCTGAAATTTAATCCTGAGAAACGAGAAAAAATCGCAGTGGGTGAGATCAGGCGAATATTGAGGATTGGGGAATGATGGCCACATTGTTAGAAGCCAGGAACAGTCAAAAACAACATTTGAAGTGTGGGCAGGTGTGTCATCATGGTGGAAAGCCCAGTCATTGTTTTTCCACTTGTCTGGCCTTTTGCAACAAATATATTCCCTTGGCTTGTTCAAAATCTCATAATAAAAATTGCTGTTCACAGTTTGACCAGAGGAGATGAATTACTTGCGAACAATGCCATTGGATGTCACATCCCCGGTCCCATCCTACCCCCCCCCCCAAAGATCATCAGGATCCGCACAAGCTGAAGGATCCCCCCTCTCCCCACCAAAAAGAAACAAAAAACGATCGACAAGATTCACACAAGCTCAAGGACCCATCAGATCCAGGATCCAGAAATACGCAAATATGGAGCACAAAATTCTGTGACACTTCTGAAAAAAACTCAGCAATGATTATTCTGTATCAAGATTCGACAAGGTTTACCTGGAAAACTCTTTTCAAGCCCCAGTCCATTGATTCCGCTTTCTATTTACTCAGTGTTTGCCAGTCAAAGCCAAACTTCCCCCTTCTCTGGCCTTTTCGGCATGGATCAAAGTGTAGTATCTGTTCCCCAGTATAGACCAAGGCGCCAGTAGACACTTGCCTGCTGAATGGGCTGCAGATTGTGTGTTGGTGAGCATCAAAACCCGATGCTTTAGCAAATGAGGTTATACTGATGCTGTGCATTGCTACGCTCACTGGGAGCCTTGGGATTCATCCTTGGGCTCTCCCACTCTTATTCGTCCCAGCCGCGGGGGATCTGTTACACGTAAATGGACAGGTCCGGCTTGTCCTAAAGCTTTCGTGATTGTGGTCGCTTTAGCAACCACGGTTGCTCGGTAATCAAAGTCACGTTAGCTGGAGCTATTTTTCATAGGTTTCTCCTTTTTCCCCACGTAAAGCCCTGACCTTGTGTTGCATTTTGCTCTGGTGGTAGAGTAAATAAAGGGAAGCATTTGACAGACAACACAACAGGGAAATTGAAATAAAGTATTTCTTGCTTTTGTCTCTGTCTTTATTGCTTGTTACTTGAAAGAAACAATGCTAATAAGTGTGACATAAGCAGAAAATTTGCATTTGAATTCTACAACTATAATGAAATAGTTTTGAATACAAAGAATGTTCCATACACTCTTAAGTACATATCGATATGCACATACCAAAACTGGAATACTTTTACGCAAATATGTGATCGCATAGTTAAATAGTTACATGAAATTCCATAATATATGACATGCACGATTGCCTGAGTGGTCGGGCAACTGGGCCCAAAACACAAAGAGGCCCAAGGGCCCATAACCTTTTTTGCCTACGGGTCCAGATCACTGTCAGTTTGCCCCTGATAAATGGATATATCTCTACATACATACACCAAGATGAATGTCTGTTTACTGGTAGTACACCTGTACATGTAAATAGTGAGTCATTTGAATACAAAGACACTTATGTTCACCATTTCACTATAATGTGTACATATATATATGTATATTTGTAGTAGTAGAAATACCCAGCATTGCCCAATTTTTTTATATTCCTTAAATAAATGCAATTATATGTATTGATTCCATGATTGCTTCCATGAATTTACTTACAAAATGTTGGACATAATTTATACCAGGAGACATTTTGAATGAATTTCAATATTGTCCTAATTTAGTATCATATCCAAGGTTGGCAAAAAATATAGCCCCACACCAAATTATTGCCATTATTTTTTACACATTGACCTTGAAACACTGTCTCCCTTTCATTCTCTCTCTCTCTCTGTGTCTCATCCTTCCATCTAAGGTGAAAGACCAACTGCTGAAATGGGCAGTGACTGTCAAAATCCCACAAATTTCAAAGATCAGAAGGAAGCTTACAGATCTCTAACCCACTAGATATCCTAACTACAGTCTTATTTCTTCTCTTTTTTTTGTTGTTTAGTCTAAAAAGTGTCATTAACATATTTACACACAGGCACACTCACTTTCACTACAATGGTGCTAATACTTATCAGTCTATCTCAACCTCTTTTCTTTCTTTTCCTCTTCACAAACATCATATCAAAGGCATAATATGGCATAATTTTACTTTTTCAAATAGTTGTGGAAACATAGTCAGAAATGGACAAATTTAAGATGTAAGATCAAATTTTATTCCCTAAAAATTCTGAAATGGATATGAAAAGTTTCTAATGTTTATTACAGTGCTTTTTGTTTTTCTTTTTTTTTAGAATAGATTTCTGCTGAAAAGATAATAGTTTTCATCAAGTTATTTTGTAATATTTTTTTCACAGAAATAAAAAATTGTAAAGGATTTCAAACTAGAAATTTTTTTTACAAAAAGTGATAATCAAAAAGACAATAATTAGTCTAAAGGCTTTTGCGTTTTGTGGAGAAATGTATATCTTATTAATAGTTATTAAGATGGGCTTTTTTTCACAAAAAACTACCAGTTTTGTTGGTATAACACAGTTTGCATATAATCTAAAAAGGAAGAATGTATTTAAGCAAATCCTATGCCAATTTTACGGCAATAAATTTATATGTAACGGTTGCTATTTTCTTTATTTCAACAGAAGAAATGTATTCATAATGAAATATCACAGATGGGAAACATTTTTATTCTTGAGATTTTCAATTCTTTAGATTCCTCCACTTTCAATACAATATAAAGAACAATAACAATGTAAAATACAAAACTGATGACAATGATGAATAGAAATTCCAAAAGATTTACGAAAAGAACAGAACAAATTGGGTTGTATTGAGGGAAAATATTTAGAGAAGGGGCTCCCTAAGTAGATGAACTATCAATGGGACTACACTAATAAAACAGAAACAGCTAATAATCTTATTTCTTTCAGGAAATATTCTTTCCAGCTGTTTCAATGAACAAATTAGTAAAGTAAATCTTCTTACCTTTCTTTCTCCTTTTTCTTCAAGGCGATAAAAGAGAATCTCACTTTATGCTCAGGAAATATAGAATAAGGATAATTTATTTTCATAGATCAGATGTATCATAAAATCCCCCAGACCAAATATTTTATCTTTTTTAGTGTAGTCAGTCCCGTTTTTATAAATTATTCTTATTAGTGATATTTCATTATAAATTCATCTATTCTTCAAAATAACAAGATCTACCTGTAATTTAGAAGAGAAAAATATATTTGGATAAATTCTACGCCGAAAGTATACCGACAAAACCGTTTTTTTAAAGAATGTTACATGTATAAAAAATATTGCTCTCTACTTCTATGATAAAAAGATACATTAAATAGTTATTACTTTGTTCAGAATAACTTACTGAAAAAATCTTAAGCGCAGCTTTTTTTTTTTTTTTTCAAAATGGCATGTCTTGTGTCAGGCCAGGAGTGAATCAGCTGAAGTGAGTGCAGCCATTGAGGTAAAAACTTCTGGTATGGAAAAGTCAGGATCTGGCTCAAATTCATTGTTTCATTGAAAATCAAATTATCCTGTAGAGCCTTCAAAAATCCCAACGTCCTATGTCCTCCAACATGAAAAAATTTAATACCATGCAAAATTTCAGCTCCCTACATACAAGCCTACAAAATGGAACAAACACTGACTGACTTTGATTTTTATGCATTTATAAATATATAAACAGATACATATAGGCATATGCAACATTACATTCTACAATCAAATACGTATCCTACTGCTGGGCCAAGGAACTGGATGGTTAGTAAGGCTGAATTTTAAGCGATATATTCATTTAGCTTCTTAAATTCCCCATCCACCAGAGTGCTCATTAGTTTTTTTGTTTTTTTTGTTGGATTATAAGAATGGAAGAAATGTCCCAAATTCTTATTGTAGTTCTTCAAGTGCTTTTCACCATCATTGGCCACTTTCAGGAAGTATTTCAATCATGGTCAAAAGTTCTTGAACAACTACAGTAAGAACTTTGAACGGGTTCCCTCATTCTTGTAACCCAGCAAAGTAAACAAGTTTTTTGCAAACAAGAAAAATTGACAAAAAGTAGAATTGACAAAAACTATCTAATGTGTTTAATTAAACTTGCTTGAAAGAATAATTACTGCCAAAATATAGATTATTCAATATATATATATATATATATATATATATATATGATACTTGAATAATTGAGTCTACCAAAGATAGCTGTTTCGTTGTATGACAACTCTTCAGTGTGGCTATAGACTATCCATTATCCCATCCAGTGGCATAAGGTAGGATCAAAACCTCCACTTCAAACCCAGAGGCTGGCATTTTATCTCTGCCTCATGCAGAACGAGATAGTCATTAAGGCTTGGCTTAAGTGATGTATCAACTTATGCCCAATTCCCCATCCACCAGAGTGCTCTTTTCCAGAGTTGAAAGATATATATATATATATATATATATATATATATGCATGTATACATGTATATATAAATATATATATATATGTTTGTTTTGTCGATGTGAAATGATCTGACATTTGTTGATGAAATTGACAATTGGCAGGTGGATTAGCTTCCTCTCAAGTTTTTTCTCTTCACCTTCCAATTGTCACATTCATCAAATATATATATATATATATATATATATATATAGCTAGATAGATATTGATATACATATAGGTATACATACACACAGAATGCATTATTTCATTTTCATTGGGTAATAATAATGAAAAGAGAATGATTAAACTATCACATAATGTGCAATTCAGGACTATATCAAGATGTTTTCTCACAAACCCCATAAGCAAAACAGACCATAGAAATGACTGTCTAGAAATTAGGAAAATCTTTCATAGCCTATCATCATTCTATTTGTATCTTTGCTGAGTTTAAAATATAAAAACGATTTAAGTGGTATACGTAGGCACTTGAAACTTTTGATTGGCAAAACCTAATTAGAAAATAATTGCTTTATTAATTACATGGAACATTAAAAGCAACGACCACAAAGAGGATATGTTAATACTTATTAGGAATTAATTGCTACTATTGTCACCAGTGATGCTAACTCAAAAAATATTTTTGTGCTTGTTGACTGCTAAAAGAGCACTAATTTTAAAAAAATAGCCCTAAATGGCTAAAGAACACCGAGAAGGTGCTCAAAATGGCCAAATAATGGTATAAATTGCCAAAAGTGGCTAAATCACCACACGAAAATTGCGATTTTCATACTACAAAAATCCTAAATTGGCAACACTGATTATCACTTTTCAGATACTTATCTTTGTAAAAAACCATCGACCAAAACATGTAAGAAAGGTTTCTTCAGTTTTCAAGTTGGTCTGGCTGGCTACGTATGTATCATGCTCAAAAGCTGTACCAATGAAGTTAGAGAGCTCAAATTTCTAACATTTACTCCTTATTCACCAAGAGAACATCCGTTCCTGCTGGGTCATCGTTCCCACAGCGACTACCCAAACATAGCCCCAAAGCCATCATCAAAAGATGAACGTTATACAATGGCAGCCACAACGTCTGGACATTCTCAACTGACATGCAACAAACTGATCTAGAAAACCAAGGAGCACACAAACCATCAATAAAATCTCCAAAGAAACCAGGAATTTCATTGAAAAACTTCGAAATCTCAAGCCACCGACAGCAACAAGAGATAAAATTGAAGAGATTGGACGACATGGAATAATGAAGAAGAAACAATGAGAAGACGGAAGAAGATACTCGACAGCAGTCATCGAATCGACACTCGAAACAAATTGGGGCATAAAAGCTATAAACAAAGTCCTCAATTCAGAACAGAAGCAAATAACCAGCATACTCGAGGAAAATAGAGACCTCATAACAGACAGAGACAGGATTGTCGAGCGTACCAAAGAATTTTATCAAAAACTCTATTCATCCGAACAAGAACTACAAAACAATGAACAGGATACGCAAGACGCTAGCAATCAATTCGGGGCTTTGCCAGAAGTAACCCCCTGGGAGATTAAACAAGCCATCGAACAAAGTAAAAAATGGCCCCTGGATCAGATGATACCACCATTGAAATACTCAAAAAAGCAGGTAAGATCATCACAAGAAAACTGGCCGTCCTATTCAAATTCTGCCTAAAACAAAGTAAAGTCCCAGATGATTGAAACACTGCAATCATAATGCTTTTATGTAAAATGAAGGAAACCCCAAAGACCTCAAGAACTACAGACCTATTAGCTTACTCAACTGCATGCTCAAACTTTTTACAAAAATCATCATCAACCAACCGATTCACAAAACACTAGATGAAAACCAACCACAGGAGCAAGCTGGCTTTAGAAGCCACTCGACCATGGACTACCTGCATTCGATAAATCAGCTGAAAGAGAAAACAGCAGAATACAAGCTGCTACTTGCTGTAGCATTTATCGACTTCAAAAAGTTCTTCGATTCAGTTGAAATCTCCAAGTTCATGGTGGCCATTACTCTACTAGACTGGGAGAATAAAGAAATCAAAATAGACGGCGAATATCTCAACAACCTCAGATTGCAGACGACATTGCCCTTTTTGCATGGGAACCTACACGACCTCCAACCGATGATAGATGAACTAAATGAAGAGAGCAAGAAAGTCAGCCTACACATGAACTTCAGCAAGACGAAGATCATGTGAAACAATCATGTCGGAAATAAGAATATAAAGATTAGAATCGAGGACACAAAACTGGAGAAAGTAGACCACTACATCTACTTCGGACAACGAATCTCCACGAGACCCTCAAAAGAAGAAAAAATCAAGCGAAGAATCACCCTCAGATGGCAAGGCTTTGGCAGAGCAAGCTCAACCTTCAAAAACAAGAAGATCCCATTGATCCTAAAAAGGAGAGTATACAACCAATGCATCCTACCAATAGTTACCTATGGAGCTGAAACATGGAACCTAACCAAGAGACAGATCTAGGAATTGAGAACTATGCAACGTGCACATGAGAGAATTATGCTCAACCTCATATGGAGAAACCAGAAGACAACTCAAATTGCAATAGGCTGGTCACGTTGCAAGAACGCCTACAACCGATGGACATAATGACTCACTACATGGATCTCCAGATTTTGCATGCGCGACCGAAGCCGACAAAATACAAGATGGAGAGATGAACTCGACAAATTCAGAAAGTACTGGCTCTGCGACGCCCACGATAGATTTGTGTGGCGAATCCTGGGGAAAGTCTATGTCTAGGAAAAAACATTTTTGTTTTTTTAAAATCACCCCTAAATAGGATTTTGTTGGGGGTTCAATTTGCAATGTAACTTTATGCTAAATTGATCCCTTATTATGTGATCGCGCTTTTCTTTTGAAAATTCTGACTTTTTTCAGTTATCATGGTTTAACAAGAGGCGAGCGAAGTAACTTATTCATTGATCACCTTTGTTTCCTAATTTTTCAATTGATCACCCCCAGCACGACATGCTGTCAAAAGAGGTTGGTCATGTGACGGTTAGTCACTCAATAGAAACTGTCACATGACGATGTTGTTTTTTTATTGCTTTTTTAAAAAATGATTTCGTGGTTCAAAATTTAGATTTAAACTCAGTTGTTGCAGACTTCGCAAACATAAATTCCGCTCTTTAAAATAAGAAAAAAAAAATCATTGACATAATATTAACATTAAAAAAAAAACTGGCTCTGCATGTACCTAGGTGGTATATCAGTAACGAGAACGTCTGCAGTTACATTTAACTGAGCAAACAAAGTTTACCCAAATCGTGCAAAGGAGGGCTTTATTTTGGTATTATAGTTCCATTGCAAAACCTGGAAAAAAAATTCATAACTGACAAATTCCCCGAGAAAAAGAAGGCCATAACACAAAATTTAATCGCGAATTTTTTTCTCTCCTATTTCTTTTAAGCAGGTGCGGAACCCTTTCATTTTAGTAGTCCCCTCAACATAACCAAAGCCTATTCAACCATTTTATCATTGAAACGTTTTTCTCTTACTATACAAGATTGTTACGATGTTCCGCCTCCTATTTGAAAGGTCAATACATTACATGAAACTGTTCAGATTCTGTTCAGCCAACCAGAGTCATTTTTTTTTTTTTTTAGATGTATTTTTCTTTTGTATTTTGCTCCAATTCTACAGCATTCAAACTGTGTTCTATGGAACCTCAAAGTTCTGCGCCACCTTTCCAGAGGTTTTGCGTATGGCAATCCCGATATTTTTAGTCAAGCATTAGATACGAAATCCTTTTTTTAGCCAGGTATCTAAAACGTCACTTCCTTCGATGACCTTCTAAAAAAACCCTGTATGGTCATCGAACCGTTTAACTTTTAGTTTTTTAGGCCATGGCTATTCTAGTGGGTTAACTTTCTCTCTCGCTTCTTTGCTAACATCAAAGTGTAGTATCTGTTCTTAGACATCCCCGGGCTGAGAAGTTGATCATTATCCATGATTGTCCCCCGACCCGAAATCACTGACCAGCATGCTCGGACTCGTCCTAAGAGCATCAACAGGATCATAATTTCGGGTCTCTTAAACTTCAGGATCTGTCCTGTGAACCAAGTCAAGCTTGCCCTAATGACTCTGCAAAATCACGCTTCGAGACTTAGCGACTCTTGCACAACAGGATTCGCCCTGCGGACATAGTCCAGCTTGTTCCGACGTCCTTGCGAAATCATGTGTAATGATTCGGGTTTATTGCAACCTGTGTCTGCACGTTTTCGAACGTGTGGGACCCACCCTTAATCCGACTTCTTCTCATATTTGTAGTCGTGGAGATGCAAATAAAGGAATTTTCTCGCTTATTTGGCACCGACATCTCCAGCTGGTCATCATCATCATCATCATCATCATCAGTCTTTTAACGTCCGTCGTTGGACATAGACCTTCCCCAGGATTTGCCACAATCCTCTGTCATGGGTGTCGCGGAGCCAGAATTTCCTGAATCTGTCTAGTTCATCTCTCCATATTGTGTTCTGTCGGCCTCGGCTTCGCATGTGATATCTGGGGATCTAAACTCGTGACTGGCGCAGTCTCTATTCATTGATCATATTATATATATATATATATATATATATAGAGAGAGAGAGAGAGAGAGAGAGAGAGAGAGACATAGATAGATAGATAGATATTGTCTTGTCAGTCATCTTCTTTGATGTGAGTATTTGCAAGAACTTCATAGCTATCAAATGCAAACACTGCAACTACTATTTTGGGTGACCTTGCAAACGCTGTGTTCATTATTTTCGCCCCTCTAGCTCCTTCTTGCATCTCTCCTGATTAACTGCCTTTTTCTAATCTAGTTTGGTCAACTATACCACTCGTTACAACAGGCACGACTTATCAAGTTCCATTCGATAGAAAGACGAAACGACATTAGACTCTCTATGCCACATGTCCCTTGGATTCTTATTATTTCCAATATTCCGTTTTTACGCATAGGAATAACCTAAACTTAACAGGCCTCTTCTCTACTCTTCTTAAGACAATCGAATGTATTTATGTTTCCATTCCATGTATTTCATTTCCATTCTTCTTTTGTGCATCAAAGGTATCTCTCATTTTTCACATCTAAATATTTGTATGCGTCTTTTACTTCATTTGATATCTGCTTCCACTTTTGTACTCGGCGAGCGTGTTTCCTATGCATCTCTGTTCCTTCATCAACTTTTTCACTGACGCCCACAATACGCTAATACAGCCAGCGCCCATTCTTCGACGAGAACTATCCAGAATTACCCAGAACCATACTATCTACAAACTGTTGACATTCCAACCTGGATATTTCCCACAACAGTTCAACTATTAGTATGGATCCTAAGATATGCGAAACTGAGGCTGACAAAATACAAGATGGAGAGATGAACTGGACAAATTTACAAAATACTGGCTCTGCAACGCCCACGACAGAGAAGTGTGGCGAATCCTGGGGAAGGTCTATGTCCAACGATGGACATTAAAAGAATGATGAAGATGATTATGATGATAATGATAACATTAAACAAACGATTATCATTCACTCATTTTCCTTTTATCCTAATTCCAAACGTCCAGTGACGTAATCTTCATTATGACAATAGATCATTTTATTACAACCTGAATATTTGCGCACGCGAAACATAGTGACATTTTTGCAATATACCTGATAATTCTTCCTTGAAGTTATCAAAATGATAATCTTCAGTTTTCTTTTTTTTTCTCTTAATTTTGATGAGTATTTGGAATATAACATATATTCTATGTTTTTACACCGTAAGTCATTGCTCCTGTCCAAAAAGCCACCACTTATAAACAACCCTGCGCTGATTGGAGTGAGCGTAAGGCGATGGGCGTTTCAGATTACGGAACCAACATAGGAGCAGATTCGATCATAAAAAGTTCGCAGCGGACAACAGAAAACAAGGCCTAGCATGATATCCCAAACTGGTTGGATAAGAAAACAGAAGAATGTCGTATTCGCTCCTGTCTGTCTATACGATATTTCAATGAAAATTTTGTGGAAAGTCATAGAAAAAGTGATTAAATTTGGGGTGGATCCAAGAATTTGTTTTTGATAAATATTTTACCGTTTTGATATTCTACATATTTCACTCTTGTCTGTCTAAATGATAGCTACAAAAGATCTCAATGAATTTCAAGGAAATTTCGTGGATAGATTGACAACGGGGTCAGAAAGAAGCAATCGAATTTTGGGAAGGATCCTGGAATTGGCTTTTTGATAAGGATATATTTTGTATCGAGTCTCCACTGCACAATTATTGCTTTTTACGAAAAGTATATTTATAGGAGGCGCTGGTCGAGGAGTCTGTCCCGGGGCACCGACAGCTCAAGTTACATCACTTGACTAACTATTTAATGTTGTGTCTTTACATAAAATTGCAAGATTATTACAGGGAAACGAATTTCAATGAAATTTTTTAAAGAAGAAGAAATCAAGAATCCCTCTAGAATGGCAAACTTTCGGCAGAGCAAGCTCAACCTTCAAGAACAAGAAAATCCCATAAGTCCTAAAAAGAAGAATATGCAACTAATGCATCCTCCTGATAGTGATCTATTGAGCTGAAATATGGTACTTTACGAAGAAACTGACCCACACTATAATAGTGAAAAACAGGAGTACAAGACATCTGAGAATCCATTAGAAAACTCAAATGGGAATGGGCTGGTCATGTTGCAAGAATGGCGAACAACCTGTGAACATCACGACTCATAACATGGATCCCCAGAAATTACATGTGAAACTAAGGCCAACGGAATACAAGATGGAGAGATAAACTACACAAGTTCAGAAAGTATTGACTGGCAAATGATAAGGAAGTCCAATGATAGACAATAAAAGTCTGATGATGATAATGATTATTGTAGATTTTACTGTAGAACATTTTACTGTTGAGCATTAGGATACAGATTTCCATATATGGCAGAATTTGATCACAACTTAAAATTTCTGAAAAATATCGAACGTAAAAAAAATTAAAATATCAAGGAAAAGATATCATTATTATTATCATTATTATTATTATTATTGTTATCATTATTATTATTATTATTGCTCTCGCTGTCTCTCTCACTCTCTCTCACATACATACACATCTTTGATGGTAAGAAGATTTTTTTTTTCGTGGAATGCATTAATTCAGTGGAACGCAGGTTGAGAAGGGCTGACTTGAGGGAATAAGATGAAAACAATCCTATGATTTGTTATTGAAAGTCCTAACAAAATTTTATGAGTATTTTTTTCAAAAAAAGAAACATTTGAAAAAGCTGACTTAGAACTTATTAGTGTTCTCATTAGATTGGCGATTACATGCGTTCTTGTATGCACGGTTGGATAAAGACTACAATGGGGCCGACACTTAGGAGCTGCGGAACCCTTTTGGAAGCAAGTTTTGTGCAGTCCTAGCCTAAGTCTGCACAAATTCAGAGATATAGATGAAGTTTATTAAAGACTTTATATCTCTATAGATAGGTAGAATCGATAGCAATCAAATGGTGTGCTTGAAATTCCAAAGAAATGCATTTTATGCTGTTCTATTATCAATTAACATATTATCTAATTCAAGTACAGTACAGGAGTCTGAGATATATAGAAACAGTCAGAAAACTCAAATGGCGATGGGCTGGATATGTTGCAAGAATCTCAGACAAACGCTGGACATCATGACTCACAATGTGGATCCACTGAGATCATATTGCAAAACTTGGGCCGACAGAAAGTAAGATGACATGAAGAGTAAGATAGATTCAGAAAGAACAGGCTCAGCGATGCCCATGATAGAGAGGTCTGGCAAATCTTGATGAAGGTTTATGTCCAACGATGGACACTAAAAGGCTTATGATGACTGTGAGAAAAAATTCAAAATCCTTTCAACAGTTTAAGCAAACATGACTGACTTTTTGAGAATTCAGAAGAAAAAACTTTGAGGTTCTCTATAAAACCTACAATGTGATGTAAGATTTATGTTTCAATTTGTGGCTGACAAGACTAGAGTAGATTACCTTAGGGTGGGGACCTCCTTAGGCGTGAGGCCCAATTGGGAGCAATTAGTCTAATAGGCTTAAAACTAGCCTTGCCTACACCATCTCATAATTTTGGGGCTTACCATATCAAAATTACAAAATCTGAATTGTAAGTTTATACTAAGATATAAACTTAATAAAAGTTGTTTATTGGTAAGGAAATTCATTATTGGAACGTAAGCATAATGATAAGATATGTACAAATATTTTAAATAAAGACTTTTTCCCAAGGGAATAGTGATAAAGTACTATACTGCTATGTATTAAGGGGGGCCCCTCAATGTCTTGAGCCCTACACCATTGCGTAGTTTGTGTGTAGGCTAATCTGGGCCTGCTGGCAAATTCAGCCTGACTCGACCAAAGAGACAAAATTGGAAGTGTTTTGTAGCCTTGATAATATTGATAGCAGAAGGATTGCTTTAGGAATCCCCCCCACACTCCCAGAGGCGATGTTTCTAATTGCATGTGGTCTGTGAAGCAAGAAAGAGAAAAAGACGTTATAAATATTTGCTTAAGAACAGGTTCTACTTACTAATATAAGTATTAAGAAATGATTAACATGGCCGACAAGAGCTGGAGAGAAAAAAAATTCAGCTGATGAAAGATATCTTTTTTAAATCAAACTTATCGGGTTTTTATTCCCCTGGATAACCTCATACTGAAATTTCAACCAATTAAATTTATAGTAAACGATTTTAAATTAGTTTTGATGTTTTTCTTCATTCTCTTTCTTCATATTCTTGTTTTAATTTTCCCTCTTCAAAAAAGCAACTTCTTTTTTTTCTACTCTTCTTTCTCTGCTTTTTTTTTAATCCTTTTTCCTTCGTCTTTCTTTATTTTCTTGCTTTTCTTTCTTTTTATCCTTCTCTTTCTTTATTTTTGGCTTTTTTCTTTTCCTCTTTTTCTTTTATTTATTTTCTGTCTTTTTTCATCTTTTTCTCTTACTCTTTCCTTATTTTCTTTTTTCTTTTTTTCTTTCTTCATTTTCTATTTTTTCTCTCTTTCTTTTCTCATTTTGGGCTTCTTTTCTCTTTTCCTTTCCTCCTTTATTTTCTGTCATTTTTGCATCTTTTTCTCTCTACTCTCTTTCCTTATTTTCTCTTTTTTCTCTTTTCTTTTTCCCTCTTTATTTTCTGTCTTTTTTCTGTTTTTCTTTAAAAATTTCTTCATTTTCTCTTTCATCACTTTTTCTTCATCTTCTTTCTCTTTTTCTCTTTTTTCTTACTCTGTTCTTATTTTTTCTTCTTTCTCTTTCTCTGTCCCTTTCTTTATTTTCTGTCTTTTTTCTCTTTTTGTCCTTTATTTTCTGTCTTCATTCTTTTTCCTCTTTCTTCCCCTTCATTCTTCTGTCTTTATTTTCTTTTCTCTTCCCCCTTTAACGAGAAGCAACATTAGTAAATAGTTGCCTAGTTGAAGGGCACTAACAATGAAGAGTAACAGAAATAAAAAACCACAGGATCGAAGAGCAAGGACTGCAGAGCTAATGTAACAAAAAGTATATGCAGTGAAGTTCAGCAACAATGAACAAAAACTGCAATGAAGAGCAGCACAATTGAAGATCAGATGCAATCAGGTGCTGTAATCTAGCATACGGAGAATGCATTCTTTTACCAAATACCTTTACGTCTTTTATTTTTTAGAATCAACTAAAGAAAATAGGGTTGCCTGAATTTTGTTGATTAGAAATAGTATCATAATCATGTCAGAGAGTGAATTAAATAAATTTCAACTCTATTCCAGTTTTTTTCAATAAGCTGTATTTTATGGTAAATAGTCTAATACAGGCCTCTTGGATTATGTTGGCTACGGTTTGAATATGAGTGTTATACAAAGAATCAGCCATATTTGATTGATTGATTCTCCTATTTTTTTCTCTCAAAGAAAAATGGCAAAGGAAGGTACTTTGACACAAGCCTCCAAGATTTAAAAGAGTGTCAATAAAAAATGGATTGTTTGGGTGTGAAGATGAGGATCGGAAATATTGTGACTCCATAATCCTTTCATCCTGGAGACAAGAGTCTTGTCTGTAAGAAAGCAGAAGGCTTCTCAAATTCAGTAGGGTTATGGATTAAATACATCCTTATAAATGTGATATCAGGAGACTAGCGAAGTTTTAGTCAGAGCCATCTTTTATTGATGGAATCAAAGGAGAGCTGCGTTGCTCACACATATAGGTGCTAAAAGATACATACAGAAGGTAGCTTTGTGAGAAGCAGTCATTCAAAATTCAATGAAAGGAAATCCAGGTGAAAGGTGTTGCTCATAATCTAGTTTTTGACTTATTGACTCAGAGATGTGATCAATTTAATAATGCCAAATAACTTGGTTCGAAGCTCAAGTATTTTTTTACCGCTGCTTCCCTTGGTTGATACAGCTTTTTATTGCTGTTGCCCTTCAACAGATCAGCTCTTCATTTCTGATTCTCTTCATTGCAGGGCCTCTTCATTGCTGCTGCCCTTCATTCACTCTTTATGACCACCACTCTTCTTTACAGTGTCCTTCATTGCAGCACTCTAAATACACATCAAAAGATACAAAACAGAAACTGAGTAATAGGAATATGAATCAGAGGACTAGATAAAGTTTGGTTTTGTTTCCTCAATGCAATCAATAATCACTCAAGTATTTCCTTAATTCATGTAATAATCTTTTCAATGATTTTAACCAGATTCATTGTTTGAAATACAAATGACCTTTCCTATGGCTCATTGATGCCAAAAACTAAGAATTTTCTTTTGCTTTATTAACTGTTGTTCACTCAAAACACAAAACTTTGAAGGAATGCTTTCATCAAGACAAATCTTGAGCAAAATTAGATTAACACAGAAGAAAACAATATTGTAAATACATATTGTTTGAAATAAATGCTTTTTAATCATAGGACAACCGAGTTATTGATATACATATATACGAGGGAGAAGTTATTGTTCTATAGCCTGACACAATGTTATTAGCTGAACTTTGATCTGAAATTTTCATTATATAATGTCTAATCTATAAGAATGATAATCACAATCAAATCAAGGGACATTGACAAAGATGTGGATTATGCTAGAAAGTAAATATTTTCTATGTAAAATAATTACTTTTTTCTTCATCATCAGGCTTCAGACTTATTGATGAAATTTACGGAAGGTATGGTCAAAATATTGGAATGCATAACTAAGTTGTGGATTTGAATAAAAATTGATTATATTGTATGCTCAGGTTGAGTCGAGAAACTTGGATCCATTTTTTGTGGATGATATCTGTTGTATTTTCATAGTTTTTGTGTTATATGTTAATTTGATACAAGGTGATTTCTAGATTCATTCAATAATCAGTTTCAAAGAAAGAAAGATATCCCCTGTTTTTTAAAACTTTGTGTTGCACCACTTATTTGCTTTCACCAAAAAAAGGTGAAAAGTCAAAATAGTACTCAATGCGTATTTTGCAGAGAAATATCATAGAAGCACTGCGTACCCTCTTCTTCTCTCTCCTACACCACAGACTCCTCTACCTCTGACCACCCGACCCCTTCGATGACAACCTAACATGCCATCATCCCCATTTTTGGGATCTGGGAACAATAAAAAAAATTCTTATATGAATTAATGCTAATTGTTTCTTCACTTTATAACATTTTGGCTTACAAAAGGTGTTTATAGGAATGCCCTAATTTTGAATAATGGAGGAGTTTTTATTTCTATTGGATGAAGTATTGTCAATTAATTGTGACAGACAATGCTTTATCCAGAAAAAATAAAATTCAAGATAATGTTCTACTGACAAGAGTGGTTGCTTTAGAGTCAAACTCTTCTCTGACTGAAGTTTTGATATGAATACGAGGGCAGGTGAAAAAATAACTTGTTAAAAGAAGTGTTGTCAGAACAAAAAATTACAAAAGAACATGTGATTAAAACAAACGAATTCTCTGAGGATGTCATGAAAAATTCCAATTTTCCTACCTTTCTTTTACTTCCTGGTCATGAGTTGACACCACAGGCTTTCCTCCCGTCTCTCAATATACCGTCTGACTAATTGTGATAATAAAGTCAACTCTCTACGAGTTTGACAATACTACTAGAGTATGTTGTAGTGTAAGTTGATGAAATTAGTAAGCTCAAACTAAACCAATGCTGTTTATCAATGCCCTTAGGAAAGACATGAATCAATCTATTCTCCTCTAAATTAAGGGTAATATAGCCTGGTAGGTCAGGCTTTCTAACTCCGGAAGGTAACCAGTCTAGGAGAAAGTCAATTCTAAATTCAAAACCGGAGCTCTAGATTAAAGGCAATAAGATTTGTTATTAAAGCAAAAACAATTTTATCATTAAAGATGGTAGCATTGTGCATTCATGGATAGTAAGGAATATCTATACAGATTTGATCTCCTGCCACCATTGGCACTTGTAGCACAAGTGATAGAGCAGCTGTCAGAGAAAGATAGGCTTATCGAGGAAAAAGAAATGCAAATTCGAATCTCACAGAGGACTTATTCCTTATTTTCCCAACTGCACTGTTAACTAACAGAATATCAGTTATGATGGAAAGCGACTGAAATTATTATTCAGGTAAATGTATGCTTGAAAGAAATGAAAACAGTAATTAATGACACTCGTTAATACGCTGAAATGTTTATGACTCAAAATAGAAAATAAAATACTGATGTGGTATCGAACGCTCTAAATTAAACCAATGCTTGTTTTTAAAAATTCAGACTCCTTAGCGATCTAATGAAAGGCAAAAGAAATAACTTATTCATTGATCCCCTTTTACCAATTTAATAATAGATCAATACCAGCACAGAATGCCGACAAAAGATGTTTTTCATGAGACAGTTTCCAATGAGCAACTAACCAGACCTGCCTCATGAATTTTTAAAAATGAATTTACCAACAAAACAGTCACCTAATCAGTGTTTAATAATTCATACAAAGCTCACTTCAGTCAGAAGAACCATTTCAACAAATTTATTTTTATGAGTAGATTTTTTTTTTAATGTTGTCCTCATCATGGTTTATATTTTGAACACATTTTTTTCAACCATTGTACCCTTCCGGTACAATTGCACCCTTATGGGTGTCATAAATTTTGAGTGCTTGGAATGCTGGGACAAGGGACCTCCTTCAAAGCTTAGGAGCAGAATGTCTTCATTCCCCCAAAATAGACTTCAGAACTCAAACCCTCTCCATTCAAAGAACCAAACTGAAGAAGGCTGTAAGCTTCAGCAGACGAAATGTTGTGTTTAAATTACGAACCAAGATTCGGATAACAGTAAAAAATATCTATTTATATATTGATGAGTCCTCATCTAGAAAATTGAGACAGAATTTTTTTTCTTACACAGCATTGCTTTCAGATGAGTGTGCCATCCAAACGGTTATCTACTAAAATATTACGAACTTAGCATCCAATAAGTTTAAGTTTCAAGAGCTATCTTCACATCTTAACTTTCCGAGGCACATTTCTCTTTCTTCCACTTTGAACTACTCCGCCATCTGTTGATCACCCTAGATACTAAACAAAATAGTAGGACGGAGGATAAACCTCGGTGCTCCTAGATATAGGAAGATAAAAAGGTGATATTAAAGATGACGCAATACTCAGATACGAACACTTCAAAAGAGAAATGAAATTTAATCCATGATTCTTCAAAGAGTTAATAAGGAATCCCTAATGGTGCTGTTCAAGTTTTGTGAAAATTTTGAAGAAAATAGTAAAAGCAGGAAAAAAAAAGAAAACTCATCATCTCAGTGAATAATTGGACAACTGTAGCGGCAAAATTTGATGTTATGTAAGGAGAACTTCCATTGAATAACAAATATGGTCAGAATAAATTGGATTTATGATACCACTGGTATTTTCCTCTGGAAAACGTCTAAAATAGAGTCAAAAAAATGTGTGGATTCGAGAGGATCTAGTAATAAACCTGTCTGAATAAGGTTCCCAAAAGGCCAAAAGTAAGACTTTTTTCAAAAAATTTTTAAAAAAATTTTTTAGAGGAGGTCTATAAGAGTACAGTGCCTATTTTCAAGTCTGTAGATAAGACAGTACATCCAGAAGCGCTGGAACACACAAACACAAGAACATACTAAGACATAATCAAACACATATATATAAGAACAAGAGGATAGACACCTTTACCATCTTTGATGGCTATGGTTGTTCAATGTGTGCTTATGATATAAGAAAATTTTCTATAAGAAAATAATCAAGATTATAATCGTTTTGAGACTTATCAGCCTGTCTGGCACAACAAACAGAAAGGAAGAGAGGAAAGGGGTACTGCAAATACATGAACATAAAATTGGCTGTTCTGCTCTCTTTGTGTACGTGCATTGTTCACTGGCTGCTTAGGATATAACTACAACTACTACTATTGCTGTTACTGTTGCTGATGAATCAATTTTATTTTTTAACCCAAAATATATACACAAATTTTAGTTGACAATACCTTGCGTTGACTTTTGAAATTACTGTATAAACATACTGACACAGAACACAGTTTTAGGTTTATGATCTTTAAAACATGAGCATTTACTAGTGCTATTAGTTTTAAGGTTTCTCACATTCTGGGATCACATTGTTCGGTATAGAAAGCTAAGAGTTAATAAATGTCTGATAACTTGTCTTGTAACTTCTTTGCAAGATGTGTGTACAGTGTAAATAATCATTCGACAATAAGTTCCCATCTGGAACTAGTTATCCCTTGACCTCATTTTGAGGAGTGACTTATATCTGGGATTATTTTTTGAACCAATGTTTCGCAATTCTGCCTAACGTTCAGCAAACAATCAGTAGGAAATTTGACTAAGTACAAATAATAACTAAAGTGTATGCAGCTGCATTGCATATCTGGCTGGGTTGCACCAGTGATAGATTGACTATTTGGCTGAGTTAGCTCAATGATTGAGACGGAGGGACGTCCGAGAGCAAGAAAAAATAGTTTGATTGAGTGAACAGAAATGGTTTCATTGAATGTATGGTTTAATTGTTAGTACAAGAAAATGATTTAATAGAGTGTACAAAAATGGTTTCATTGAATGTATGGTTTAATTGTTAGTACAAGAAAATGATTTAATTGAGTGTACAAAAATGGTTTCATTGAATGTATGGTTTAATTGTTAGTAGAAGAAAATGATTTAATTGAGTGTACAAAAATGGTTTCATTGAATGTATGGTTTAATTGTTAGTACAAGAAAATGATTTAATTGAGTGTACAAAAATGGTTTCATTGAATGTATGGTTTAATTGTTAATACAAGAAAATGATTTAATTGAGTGTACAAAAATGGTTTCATTGAATGTATGGTTTAATTTATAGTACAAGAAAATGATTTAATTGAGTGTACAAAAATTGGTTTAATCGAGTGTGGGGTTTAATTGTTAGTACAAGAAAATGATTTAATTGAGTGTATAAAAATGGTTTCATTGAATGTATGGTTTAATTGTTAGTACAAGTAAAATGATTTAATTGAGTGTACAAAAATGGTTTCATTGAATGTATGGTTTAATTGTTAGTACAAGAAAATGATTTAAGAAAGAAAAAATCAAGTGTAGAATCAGACTAAGATGGCAAGCCTTTGGCAGAGCAAGCTCAATCTTCAAAAATAAGAAGATCCCATTAATTCTAAAAAGAAGGGTGTATAACCAATGCATCCTCCCAATAGTCACTTATGGAGCTGAAACGTGGAACCTAACCAAGAGACAGATCCAAAAATTTTGAACTATGCAACGTGCACATGAAAAAATTATGCTGAGCTTCACATGGAGAGACCACAAGACAGCACAGTAAATTCGGGAAAAGACAAGAGTCAGGGACATCTTAGAACCATTAAAAATCTCATATCAAATCCCCCGAGACCACATGCACAACTGAGGCCTGCAGATTATTAGATGGCGTACCGGTTCCGCAATGCCCATGTTAGAGAAATGTGGCAAATCCTGGGGAAAGTCAATGTCCAACGTCGGACGTTAAAAGACTGATGATGATGGTTAAATTGAGAGTACGATAAGATGGTTTGTTTGAGAGAATAAAAATGGTTTATTGGGTGTATGGTTTAATGGATAGTACAAGAAAATGGTTTAATTGAGTGTGGAAAAAATGGTTTGAGTGTACAAATAGATAGCGACATCGAGTGTCCAAAAATGGTTGAATTGAGTATACAGGCCCAAGTAGTAGATATTATTTCACAGTATACTATACACCAAAAATTCAGTCAGAAAGTTACCCAACTACAAATGATAACTAGCATCAGCATTGGGAATCATCCTGGTGGTAAAACTATTGTATAACAATGCGCTCCAACCATTCCTGTTGCTCTGATAATTGTGGTAGCGTAAAGAAATTTGTAAATTGCAAATGTCTGACTGCTTGATTCACTTTGGAAACCAATGAATATTTCTATTTCCTATTTTCCCCACATATAGCTCTGACCTTGTGTCGCATTTTGCTCTGGTGGAAGAGTAAATAAATAGAACCAATAAATATTTCTGACTTTTACATTGGTAACTGGTGACACTGGAATCATCATGTTTAGTTCAATTCTGACCAAGACTATTGACAATCACTTCACTCTAATGCCCTTGGGAAAGGCATGAATCCTTCTCTTCTCCTCAAAGCTAAAAGTAAGATAGTGGGGCAGATTTGACTTTTTAGCCTTGAGAGGCAGCTAGTCTAGGAGACAGACAATTACTAATTCAAAACCAGGGGTTGGAGTCCCTAAGCAATCTAGTGTTGTCTTCAGCTTCATTCTCGTAACCCCTGCTACCCCACTGGTGCTAAGCTCTATTGGCCCTTACCCTTCCTTTGGGCAAAATCCTAGTGCCTAGGAGAGACTTAAAGCAAGATTTTTCAGGTGTGGGTCCATAGTTTCATGAGATTGACAGATGCCACCATCACATTGGTAACATTTCATTTGGTAGCGTAATAATCAAGGCACTGAATTGAAGGCTCTAAGATGTATTGTTTGAGCTAAGAGAATTTAATTATTTGTCTTTAATCCTGTTTTATAATCTTCATCATACTGAGTAAGTGTGACTCACGGCTCATTCAAGTTTAATTCAAACATCATAGATGAGTAGATTGAGTACTAGAATGAGTATTTGCATTCACTGTTAATATTACATAAAATGCAATAGTTGGACTTGAAATGTGGTCATTTGACTTCAAAATAACAACATATGATTCAGTTTTTTAGTATTGACCAAATAAGTTTCTTTAGATATAACTAATTGAAGGAGACTTCAATAGTAAAATATGACAGATATTCTTAATAAATCATAAGTTTGATAAAGTTCATTAACAATAAAAACTATTTTCTTCCATTCTGTGACCACAGAGTTCAAGGTAACGATAAAGTTGATTATAGTGATATTTACTAAGCTTACCTTAGTCTGACACAGGGCCAGAGTAGCAGGACATCTGTTGAGGATTATACTAATGAATAGGTCTGTAAGAGGTTGGTAACTATCATGCCGCAGTAGGTGCCCTTATGAAATTGATATTTATCATTGTTTCCCTCTCCCCCTAAATCTGACTCCTAGTCAAGTTTTTGAGATTGTCTCATTTTGATTTCTGGAAATGAGCATGTCTGTCAAACGAGTACCAATGAATGTTGAAGTGACTATCTTGGTACGGGTATACCACTGGTTTCCTGGCAACTGATGGTCTGAAACCTCTTTTAATCCAGATGAAATTATGGGCTGAAACTTGATTTCCTTGTGGTTCTCACAAAGGCCAAAGCATATAGAAAAAACTTTGCCTAGATATTCTCAAGAAGATAACCAAGAACAATAAGTTTCAGAGCTGTAGTCTAACATCTACAAATCGTTCTACTTCAAGCAATCAGAATGTTACTTCTGAAACATCCCAAGTCTATGATGCAATTGTCAATTTGAAACTACCAGTTATCCTGTCTTCTTTTCCAGACTCTCCTGATTAATCTTATAGAGCAGGAAAAAATTGTACAATTTGTCATGTTGAAAGTTGTACTTGAAAAATTCTTTGTAAATACAGGATTACATTTGTTTAATTGATTTACTTGTATCTGTTTCAATCATAATGATAAACTGTATCATTTATAGTTATGCATAGCATTTAACCATTCATTTCATTTTTACTATTTCTTCAAATTGTTTCTAATATTCATGATGCTTTGAAGATATAAGATGTATTATTGAATTATAATCACATTACCTTGACTGATTCAGCAAAACTGATAATCTGGCATGATTCTGGAACCAAGGGTGTTTGAAAATCTGTGGTCTGCCAGCCAAACAACAGAAAAACTGAGTTTTTGAATTCAAAGAGTTTTACGAACAATTGAACTTGGTCTCCTTGATATCAATGTTGATACGTGCCATATGTATCAACATGTCGGCTAAAAGTATAAATCAGACCAGTGCGGAATTCAACTCAATGTGGCTTTCACTGATCAACAGGGACACAGTTTAGAAGTCCTTGCCAAACAAAGAAAGTAGTTGAAAACATCTGTAACCTATGTTAAAAGCATCGTTGATAAAATCTTTAAAAAATTCTGTTTGCTACCAATGCTTGGTACTACCAGAAAAAGAGTCCCTCACCTTACGTATGGATAGCACACCTGAAGAAGGCAATGGAATAGCATAGCTAAAATAACAAGAAGACTGAGTTCAATTGAAAAACTCTTTGAAGATTAATTACTCTCAAAATTATAGACAATATCACTTGTTGAACATCTTCACATTTTCAGTTTGCTGTAGATCATTGCATATGATTTTTTTGTTGGCTTGTTTGCAAGACTTGCACTATTTCCTGTGCAATTTGACAAAGTTGGGTTTTTTTTTTACAATTAGCATCTTCAGTTCATCTTCTGCAATTGTAGACAGATGTCCTTCATCCTCTTAATTTTCAAGACTCATCATCCCATTACAAGATCTTTGAAGCCACAAATGTACAAAGCAAAGTGTTTCCGTTACTTAAGGCCTGGTTAATGTCATTAGCAGTTTGAGAGGCATTTGGGACAAGGTTATACTCATGCAATAGAATGATACATACTTCTTCTTTTCAAGTCGATCCAGATTCAGGTGCTGGACATAGAAAATGATAAGCACATAAATGAATAGTAAAATGTTTATCTTCAAAATAACTGTGCATTCAGGGGCATAGCTGAAATGGGGGATTGCCCCCCAGGCCCCAAAAAGCTTTATGAATAGTAGTAAACTTAAGTCATTCTTTCTGAACATAATGCAGTAAAAAATCTCACTAAATGTTGGAAGGAGCCCTTTAAGGAGCAAAGCCCCTGGGCCCTCAAATCTCCAGCTGTACACCAGTGTGCATAAATGTTTAAATGTCTTACAGATCAAAAGGGTTCAACTTTACTGAAGCAATGATCTTTCCAATCAGAGCAGGCCATGCTGACTGATAGTTGAGAATTTATCCCTAGAGCAAAGTTTTGTTCGAGTGAAAAGACAAGCTCTCAAAAATTCACCAAGAATTCAACAATTTTTAGTCATGCTATACATGTTTTGATTGTTAACATTTGAAAGAACAAGTAATTATTTTTCAGATAAAATTGGTGACATAACAGATATTTGAAAATCATATTGTTTGTGGCAGCATATTCCTTTTGAATATGTCTGAGTTTGCCAAAATGAAATGAAATGCATCAAGTTTTATAATTGTAAGGTGTTGAAATACTATGAATCGATTTTTATACAATAAATGAAACAAAATCTTCATGAGCAGATGATAATCAGTAAATCAATAAAAAGAAAAAAATATGTGTACCAGATGTTAAATGGATTTTTTTATTGGATTAGAGAATTAAAGCAGTTGATTTTTTTTTCAATTATCAAATCACTGTATCCCTACAAGTGACCAATCAGTCAAATGGGAAACAAATTCTTCTCTCTTTGCTTGTCTGTTTGTCTGTCTGTCTGTCTGTGTCTCCGGACACTCCTGGTCACAATTTGGGAGCTACACTTGGCATCAGTACACCACTATACAACTTATGAAAACCTTTTTTTTTTTTTTTTTCCAAAAAGTCCTCTTCAGTATCTATGGCCATTTTGAACTGGAAACGCCTCAATTTTGTGCTGATACTTATTTTAGATAATTTGAAATAAAAGATCTATTTTTCATAGACAAATTTTTAGATGATTAGTTCCAGTACATGTGGTCTATGGTGATTAATTTATGTGGGGAATAGTAATTATTGTTATTTCTCAAATGTATCATATTTTTATGCTGCATAATGCACAATTTTATCCCTCAAAATATCACTTCAACAACACCTTGTGATCATAAAGGTCATGTAGATTAACAAGTTAAAGTGAGTGATACCCACACTTCAGCAACTCCAGAAGAAAATATATCATGCTTATTACCTGGTAGAAAATACAATACTTCTTAAAGCTTGAAAAATACTAATTTCTGTAAACCAGATAGATACTGAGCTCATTGTACAACCTTTATCAATAAACTTGCATTCTCTCATGATATAACATCAATTAAGTGGCCCCCTAAAATTGTGGGGCACCCAGACAACCACTCAGTATGCTCATGTACTAAGATGGCTCTGGATGGAACAATTAATCATCAACTTCAAAATAAGTCTGAAATTAAAAAATCAGAACTGAAGTTCAATACATTAGATATCAAAATATCGAAATTTGAAATAAGCAACTGCTTTCAAGAAGTTATTTTTTGGTTCAGAATCATATTTTTCTATCACATTTTTATACGCTGATGTATATCATTATATTTCCTCTTTTGGATGCTTATCTTATAAGATCATTAGTCCAATGAGCATTGTTCAAACTAACAAGCTTAATCAAGACACAGGTGACAAATTACCCTACCTACTTATATAACTCACAATAAACAGACTGGCAATAAATTGACCAAGGACCAATTGACCAGGGATCAATTGACCAGAGACCGATTCATCAGGGATGATTTTATCAGCAATAATGTGATATGTGATAGTCTTAGAGAAAAAAGATTTATTTGAAATTTCAGGAGTTACTGTAATATGGTCTTTGAAAGTACCGCAAATATCTAAAACCACTGAGGTAGGAACGATGGTTTTAAATAATCAGAAAGTCCTCTGATTGTTGATATGTTCAAACCTTTGCATCAGAAAAATCCAGCAAATTGATTTTGGTTTAGCCACATTCTATTTGATTCCTTAACAATCTTCAAAATTGCTGTGCACTCGACTGAATGTCTTTTAGATCAAAAGAATTTAACTTTAATGAAGCAATAATTTTTGCAATCACTGTAGGCCATGCTGACTGATTGTTGAGATTTGGCCTTAGAGCAAGGAATTACCAAGGTTACTTGCAGGTGAAAGAAAATAAAAATAAAAGCCTGTGTATAGTCAAAGGAACCGGCCCACGTAGTGAAAGTTTTTTTTTTCTTTCCTGTGACTTTTTAAATATCGGAATGATTATGTCAATTTGAAGATTCCAGTAAAAGAAAGAATTATTGTTTCTGGAAGCTCTTGAAAGACATTCTATAGGCATTTCACTGTATTTCTCCAATTGAAAGTGTCAAGTGTTGGGTTTTTTTCATTTTTTTTCTTTGATGCAAATACCATTTGAGTGTTTAACATTTATAAATGATATTTTGCACCAGGCAAAAGTCTTTAAATAAGAAATAAAAGAAAAGTAAAATGAATGAACAAATTGAAAATTTTTCATTTTTTCTCTTCTTTTTTCCTTCTCCTTTTTCTTTTTCTTAGATTTATTACTCTATTTCTCTTTTTCTCTGTTTGTTTCACACTTTCAATGTTTCACTTCATTCTATTCATTCATTATCAGTTTTTATTTTTGAAGTTGCTTCCAAACATCTCCCTCTATCTCTTTCTTTCTGGTTTTTCTCTTTTTATTTCATTTCTTCTTTTTATGATTTTCTTTCTTTCATTCTTTCTGAGTCTTTTTAACTAGAATGTACTTTCTTCCTTTCTTTCTTTCTTTCTTTCTACCTTTCTTTTTTTCACTCCAGCCTTTTTGTCATTAATTCGTTCATTCACTCATTCTTCTTATAATTTCACTCTTTTATTCTACCTGATTCTTTTTAACTAGCTTGTTCTTTCTCTCTTTCTTTTGCTCACTCACTCATTTGTTCATTCATTAATTAATTTGTTTATTCATTCATTCTTTTCCTTATGATTTTCTCTCTTTCATTCTTCCTGATTTTTCTTACTAGCTTATACTTTGTTTGTTTGTTTCTTTCTTCCTTCCTTTCTCTCTTTGGCTCACTCACTCATTTGTTCATTCATTGATTCATTCATTAATTTGTTTATTCATTCATTCAGCTCCTTATGATTTTCTCTCTTTTATTCTTTTCTCTTTCACCAGCTTGAACTTTCTTTTTTCTTCTGCTTCTCCTTCGTTCAATCATTCATTCATTTGTTCATTTGTTTTTTCTGTCTTCCTTCTGTTTTTTCTCTCTTTCTTTTTTTCTTTTGCTTATTCTTTGTCCTTTCATTCATTCATTTATTCATCCATTCTTTCTTTCTTCCCCTTGTTCTTTCTTTTTTTTTTTTTTTTTACTTCTCCTTTGTTCATTCATTCATTTGTTCATTCATTCATTCATTTGTTCTTTCTTTCTGTCTTCCTTTTGTCCTCTCTTTCTTTCTTCGTAACATTTGTACTCACTTTCCGTCAGCATTTCACCATTGGAATAATAAGTCAAAGTTAACTTTATCACTTCAACCAGTAAATGGGAAATGACTCTGTTACAAACCTCAGAACCTTCCCAATCTCCAAGAAATGTCACCTCTGGTTCCCAGCCAAATAGTAAAACAAAAACACAAAAGGATTCTCTAATCCTGATTGGATCAGCTCTGTAGAACTCTTGCACCAGAAGTGATAGTAAAAAGACTAGCTGTCAAGAATTCACCAAGAGCTCACTGACTTTCAATACTTAATGCTTAATGTAGAGATTTGTCCGTCAGCTTAGCAGATTAGAGCATATGGAATCTGGAAGCAGGATAATGGGTTGGCAGTTCTTTCAACTGGAAAGAGCAACTGTCTGCCAAAGTCTGTCTTCCATCTTGGAAAATCCACGGAGCAAAAATGTTATTAAGCATAATTTGAACTTGTCATAACAATGATTTTATTTTTATTTGATTTTGAACAATACTTTATTATTAGCATTAGTATTATTAACATCATCCCCTTTTCCTTCTACATTATCAAGATTATTATTGTTTTCATTTTTCCTTCATTACTATAATTATCATTATTATTATCATTATTATCATTATTATTATTATTATTATTATTATTATTATTTTCACATGCTGAGTATTCACACCTGCAGTCACTGGTGGCTTTCACTGTAGATCAACTGACACTAAGTCTTCTCAATACTCCAAGATATTCCGCAGTTTTTGTGTCATCAACATCATCATCATCATCATCATCATCATCATCATCATCATCATCATCATCATCATCATCATCATCATCATCATCATCATCATCCAAAACGGTCTTACGGAACTTGAGTAGTTCATTCCAGTCTCTTTCTTTTTCACTTGACTGATGAAAGTCAAGTGGTGTTGAGAGAATGAAGAGGCAGTAGTATTTGATGGGGTTATGGATAACATCTGAAAGGAGATGATTGCTGTCCAGTGAAAAGAAGTGTCCTTATTTGGGAAGATAGCAGGATTTCAGATATGACCCAAGGCACACTGTTACAAGATGGTTATTATTATTTTTCAAACTAGTTACTCTTTGAGATGAAAGGGTTAAATGATAATGGTACAACTAGCCTCTTTTTGGTTTATGCTCAGGAACAAATTTCTTTACAAAATTGACAACATAGAACTATACTGAATTTTGAAAAAGAAGGATATTAATCTGAATTAAGTTTGAATTCCATAAATTTCTTCTAAAAATACCAAATTATATTCTTTGTTTTATTTTTTTAATTTCTAGGAATATTTTTCTGCAAAGGTTGATTCCAGAATTGCCATTCCATTAGTAAAAACATGAAGGTCATAAGAATTGGCTAAAACAATGTTGAAAGCTTTTGGAACAAAAAAAAATAACATTTTCAAAGAAATCCTTCAATGTCGTTTTTATAAATGATTTTCAAAAAGTTCTTCCTTTTTATGGATTTTGAAAAGCTGTGTAATATGTGTTTTGAGTCAGAGTTTTAAAAATTCATAAATGATAAATAAATTTGGGATGAGGAATTTTTCCTGGCTAAAAATTGTGGAAAGTTTTTGAAGCAGAGGCAGTAGAAAATGGAAAAGTTGAAGAAATATCTTTAAAAATCAATTCTTCTTTTGCTAATATGTTATAACCAAGAATTTTTTGATTGTATAAGTAAACTTCTTTTAAATGAATGTGCTGTCCAAATATCTAATTTCCTGTGAAAAGGAAAACTTCAAACTGAAACCAAGCTACAGGCATCGCCAAAACTTACTTGTAAATCAGCAACTAAGTTATAATGACGGACATCTCTAATAAAATATGCGGTTGTAATCAATGACTTTAGCTAAAGACTATTCAAGAGAAAGAAGGACTGTTTATTTCGAATTGGAAGTTTTCATTTTGGGTCTCAAAGTTGAACATAGTATATACTGCAATAAGCTCCAACTTTGCAACTCCCTGGAATGCAAAGCTATTGTCCTTTAGATATCCAGACTTGGAAGCTTAACTAATGTTTAAGCATTCAGCAGAACTTCAGCCACCGAAGTACATTATAGATTTTTGTCAGAAAATATAAAGCAATATTTATGAAGCACTCTTAAGGGAATTAACTCACTGTTGGTAGTTTCAGACACAATTAAATAAGACCCTCTGAGAAGAATTCTTTCAGGGGTTCAAAGTTTCTTTTGGGGCCCCTTCCTTTTTTTGATAGTCATCCTGTTTGTATTTATTTCAATATATACAAACATTTGAGATTCAAGGAAATTCCTGGCTAACCTTTGGCTCATGAGTCCGAGCACAATATATCTTCTGCACCCAAACTCATATAAACCCTGCTTCAACCCATCAATGAACTATAATGAATGCTCCCCTGACTTGTTGAAAATACAATGGTTGCTCCAATAATAACCTACTTGGTTATGGTTTGAGAAAATTGATCCTGACCCCTGCAAGTGGTGAGCATTTTCTTTTATAACTATTATAAGTCTTTATATCAACTCTCAAATTCATGAACTGCTTGAAACCACTTGTAATTGACTATAGAACCCTTTAATGAATTATATGTAAAATGGTGGAACTCTCCTATGAACTGATTTAAAAACTTTAAAAAATCCACCAAATGGTCAAAGGGAGATAATTTTGATCAGAAATTATTTCCCTTGCAATTGTATTTTATTTATATGAATTTAAGAGTCAGAGGAATAATTATATTCTGCGAGTTCTGCAAATTTAAAAGGTATAAGTCTCTTGCTCACAGGCACTGAATCAAACCAGATATGAGGTTTGAGAAAAAAATGGTTGCTTGATGCAAAATAACTTGAGAAACTGGAATTGGTGAGTATGTGTGCTGGCATATGTGTGTGTCTGTGTGTGTGTGTACATGTATGTGTATCTGCTCACATGTGTATGTGCGTGTGTGTGTGTGTGGAATATATATAATCCATTGTTGACTGCAGTTTTCCAGGAGATGAGAAAACCTGTACTCAACTGAAAACATCTTAAAGTATGCAAAAATAAGTGATTTTCTTCCCATATCTTATTTTATGGCTGAGAAAGAAAAGATGATTTGTCCATAAAAGGATTTCATGAGAATTATACATCAACTCTGCTTTGAATGATAACCATAAACTTAGTCACAGTAAGCTCAACAATGAAAAGGCACTATAGCAAATGGAAGTAGGAAAATATTATGAATACTCATTTCATCAATCATCATCATCAGTCAGCCATCTATAATCTGTTCTTGGATGTAGGACTTCCCCAAAAGTAAGCTAGATTTTTAGCTCTGAATCATCACGCCATCTTATTTTTTTGCCAGCCATAATTTTGATTATGATCTCGAGGGATCATTACAGTGAGTCGCAATGTCCAACTGTTGTCTGAAATTCTTGCAACATGACCTGCCCATCGCCATTTAAGAATCCTAATGGCTCCGAGGATATCTCTGACAACTGTAGAAGCCTAATCTATCTGAATATTTGTCATTTTTATGAACAGTTACTCAGATCCGCTGTAAAGAGAAATGGTTGTGCATACCAATAAATCAACTGGTCTTATTAGTTACCCAATAGAAACCATCACATGACTAACGTCTCTTGGTAGCACGCCATGTTGCGGATGATAAATTAAAAATTGGAAAAAGGGTGATCAATGAATAAGTTACTTCTCTCGGCTTCTGTTGAAATCTGAATTTTTAAAAAACAGGCACGAATGCCAGCCAGTTAGACCCACTTAAAAACTGAAGAAATCTATATTGTCAATATTAGTTGACTATTTTTGACTTGTTATACCTAGTCAAGCAATGTTTCAAACATCACAATTTGATCTGGATTTTGGAAATGAAGTTGCCATCGATGTACCCCACTAAACACATCAAAAGGGAAGGATTTATTAGTTTTTGTTAAGAATTAACATAAAATAAACAGACCTGGTTAATCATTAAGTAAACACTGTCATGTAACCAATGTCTTTTGACCGTTGGCCATGTTTGGGGGGATCAATTAAAAAATTGAAAATAGGGATGATCAATGAATATGTTATTTCTCTCACTTTTTGTTGGGTGATAATCACTAAACAAGTCTGAATTTAAAAAAAAAAGAGTGAATACAGTCATAAACAAATGGAGGGACTAATTCAGCATGAAATTACATTGTAAATTGATCCTCTTAGTAAAAGCCTATCATTGAAAAACAAAAAAAACGTTTTTCCAAGACATAGTAAGTTGCTGATGCTTAAATTTTCAGCCCTCTAACTTCATTCTAGTCATCTATCTCCTTTCAGACCTATACACATGACAACCAGCCAGCCAGAATGACTTGGATACTAAAGAAACCTATTTTGATTTTGACTGTTTTGATTGATGTATTTTCTCAGATCTATGAGTAGCAATCATCATTATCATCATCATCATCAGTCTTTCAACGTCCATCGTTGGACATAGACCTTACCCTGGATTCGCCACACTTCTCTATCATGGGCGTCGCGGAGCCACTCTTTTCTGAATTAGTCTTGCTTATCTCTCCGTCTAATATTCTTCCAGCCTCGGATACGCAAGTGATCTTGGGGGTTCCATGTCGTGAGTTGTGATGTCAATCGGTTGTCTGCGATTCTTGCAATGTGGCCAGCCCACTGCCATTTGAGATCTTTAATGGATTCTATGATGTCTCTGACTCTTGTCTTTTCCTGGATGTACTTTGCTGTCTTGTGATCTATCCATGCGAGGCCCAGCATGATTCTTTCATGTGCACGTTGCATGGTTCTCAATTTGCGGATCTGTCTCTTGGTTAGGTTCCATGTTTCAGCTCTATAAGTGACTATCAGAAGGATGTATTGGTTGTATACCCTTCTTTTTAGGATTATTGGGATTTTCTTCTGAAATGAATAGAAAAATAAGAGTTGGTACCCAGCAAAAAAACAAAACAAAACATTATTCATGTATACCAGGTTCAAATGTGATCTTTACTAAAATATCATCACGATTATTGTTTCATTCCTAAACGAAGGTAAAGGTCAAATGTCCCATCTCCTAAGAGAAAACTCTAAATCTGTTGTATGCATTAGTTTGGTGATCCTTGCTAGTTGGTACCCAGCAAAAAAAAAAAACAAAACATTATTCATGTATACCAGGTTCAAATGTGATCTTTACTAAAATATCATCACGATTATTGTTTCATTCCTAAACGAAGGTAAAGGTCAAATGTCCCATCTCCTAAGAGAAAACGCTAAATCTGTTGTATGCATTAGTTTGGTGATCCTTGCTAGTCTTAAGTCTGGTCGAGACCAGGACTTTATTCCTACAAGTTTTAATGACCACCAACTTGGTAGAACGCAAGTCCACCAAAAGGATACCTCCATCCTAATTGTACAGCTTAGAGTGTACTCAATTAGCACTGGAAATATGTCCCGATGAACAGTTTCCCAAACTCTTTTGTCATGCCAGTAATCAAACCGGAACCTTCTGGGTATGAGGTATATGTGCTAACCCTTTAACCATCTGAGAGGACATTTTTTGTGTGACACCAGAAATTTTGCACAATGCTATTTGTGCGAAACATTAAAACAGTAATTTTTAAGCTATATTGTATGATGCAGGGCCAGTTTTAGGAGCTGTGGGGAAAATTGGAAACATTTTAGTTGGGCCTCAGTTCGCAATGCAGGTCCTTAGAATCTTGGAAATATAAATAAACTTTAAATCTCTATGGTACAATGGGAAGCAATTGAAATTTATACCTGAAAATTTCACAGAAATATAATTACACACTTTTATAATTGATTGCCGTTATTTAATTCAAGTACAATAGAATTTTAAAAAAGGCTAACAGTGTAAACAAACACTGTTGACTCTTCGAGAATTCAGAAGAAAATTTATATGGTGGCTGTTCTCTGTAAATCATCTTGCTCATCTGCGATGTGTTGTTGTACATATTTGATTTGACAAAAATATACCCAAGGGCAGGACCCCTTTAGGACCGGGCCCTGGCATGATTGCACACTAAAAAATATGTTGACTTACATGGCATTCCAACTGTAAAAATGAAATGAATTAGACAAAAACGTTTCAGTGACTTAACAAAAGACCAATTCCATGTATGCAGTAATTTTTTTACCGCATGGATACACTAGTATATATCTATACGGTCAGTCATTTTGTTGTAATATCTATACCCATTTGAAAAATTTATAACAATGTTGTATTCTTATTTAATGAAAGGAACTAAGAGAGATAAAAAAGTCTTTAGCAATTAATTAGTAGTAATTTGACAAATCATGTTCCTCTTTGTTAAAGACCTGATTAAATAAGCCTTATTATCTATTCAACGATTTCTCAGTGAAAAGCTCACAGTTCTATAGAACAATAGATTGTGTGCAAAATGTTATAAGTTTGGTTTATTATTCTGATACAAATTTCAAATTAAATGCCTACAGTTGAACAGAGATCAGTTTGTTCTTCGCATGGGTTTATTCTCTGCGACAATTAATGAATAGTATTAGTCTATGTCATATAATCTTAGACAATACAGAAGCTAATGTAATTATTTTTCAGAAAAAAAAAGTGAAACAATATTTCAAAAAGTTTTATTGAAAGAACATTCCTGTAAAAAAAATAAGAGCGAAAAAGATACGGAACTAAAAAGAAACATATTATAAGAATTAGAGATCTTTAGAATCTAGGACGGAAAAGTAGACAATGGTTTTTGAATTTAGTTTAACTCAATACTCTACTTCCACTGCAACCTTTGTTTCGCATTTTATTCCGTTCAGGCAAAGTATGCATAAAAAATGACGGTATTTTTCAAACATGGATTGGCAAGTCTGTCTAAGATCAGAGTATCCGTGCACTCTGTCTAGGATCAAGGTGTCACTACATGACCTCTGTCTGGGATCAGAGTGTAGTTTCTGCTTGCAGTAATACATTCTTATGTAGCTTTGCGCCAGTGAAATACAGTGGCTGATAATGGGTTTCTGAGGCTCAGTTTGCTAATCGGAAGAGGCCTAGGATTTGTTCTGTGGCTTCAAAAAATAACAGGAGTCAGGGACATCATATAATCCATTAAAAAACAAATTCAGAAAGTACTGGCTCCGCAATGCTGACGAAAGATAAGTGTGGCGAATCCTAGGAAAGGTCTATGTCCAATGACGGATGTTGAGAGACTGATGATGGTGAGAGATTCTTTCATTAACAACTACTCTGTTAACAATAAGAATACAAGAGGAATAACTATAAAATCAGTTCACAATGCCTCATACTCCAGAAGCAGAAGAGACATTATATTTTGGAAGTAGGATGTATTGTTGGTCAGTATGAAGCTAGAGTGAGCTATTATCAAACAGCATCAATATTGAGATTTCTACTTTTCAGTATACACTGCATAATCATACAATTGAATAATGGAGGAAACCATTGCATCTCATCCTAATTGACACAGACCATCAAGAGTTGTTGTTATGGAATGTGATGAGAAAGTGAAAAAGTTTGCTTTGCGAGAGAGTAAATGTGGTAGAGTCCAAGAATGCTGATACAGTTCAGGTTATTATGGCAGAGCAACTTCTTCAAGTCAACATTCAGCAGAGATATGAATAATATCTCTACCTTGCATAGATGAATCCCTGTAGTCCGTGCACATACCAGAACTAATTATGTAAAGAAAAATGATCTGAAATTATCTGGAAAATCAGTCTTTCATCTGAAATTATCTGAAACAAAATACAAGCATATGATCTAGACACTGTTAATCCCAAATGATCATATAGACCCCCAAAAAGTACTTTTTTTGACAAAAAACAAAGAAAACTATCTGAGATGGTGCTTATTGGTGTACACATGCAAATTCGGAGGTTGGGAACACACAGACACACACACATCATCATCATCATCATCAGTTTTTTAACGTCTGTTGTTGGACATAGACCTTCCCCAGGATTTGCCACTCTTCTCTCTCATGGGACATCTGGGAGAAGACAGGAGTCAGGGATATCATAGCCATTAAAAATCTCAAATGGCAGTGGGCTGGCCATGTTGCAAGAATGGGGATCAATCAATGGACATCACGACTCACGATGTGGATCCCCCAAGATCACATGAGCAACCGAGGCCAGCAAGTATTAGATGGAGAGTTGAGCCAGAGAAATTCAGAAAGTACTGGCTCTGCGACACCCACAATAGAGAAGTGTGGCGAATCCTGGGGAAGGTCTATGTCATATGACGGACGTTAAAAGACTGATGATGATCATGATGATCATGATGATGATAATATGTAGAAAAAACATTCTTTTTGTTTCTTGAAGATTCTTTTTTCATAATGTGTTTTTAGTTGGGGGTTCATTTTAAAATGTAAGTTCATGCTAAATCACTCCATTAGTTTGTGTCTGAAATTTTCTACCCAACAGAAGGTGAGAGAAGAAATTCATTCATTGATCACCCCTTTTTCCAATATCTTAATTTGTCAACCACAACATGGTATGCTGCCAAAAGATGTTGATCACATGATGGTTCCAATTGAGTGTTCAACCAGACCTGTCACTAAGCTTTCAAGACCTCTCAAAGTCTATCTATAAAGAAGCATTGAAAACAAAATGGTTGAATACAAGATACCCCAAGTCATAGACAGCGGAATGAGAACAGCTATAGATCAAATAATGGGCTCAACTCGAGATTCTGAAAGCATTAGCAAATGTAACAGGTACCTAAAGAAGGCCATCGGATACAAAGTCTGAAACATTGTGAAAATATAAATAACTAAGATGAGGACAATAGTTGAATTAAATCTACGTATAAATCCTGAGAGCTTCCGCAAAGTTTATGGCAACATCCTCCTCCTCACATTTGTGAATGAAAAAGAAGAAAAAAAAGAGCAATGAACTTCACTTTGCATTTCTTCATTCAAGGAAAAGAAAGAAAACTAGTGCCCCATATTATATACTCCATGATTTGACATGTTTTTAGTCTTCTTCCTCTAGGTGCAAAGAAAAAAAGAAAGAAAAACCAGAATTAGAATACATATATATATATATATATATATATATATATATATATATATATATATATATATATAAATATAAATATAAATATATATATATATATATATATATATATATATATATATATATATATATATATATATATATATATATATATATATATATATAAATACAAATATAGATATATAAAATCAAATCCTCGCTCAGAATTCTTTAGAGAACACTTATTAGAATTCAAAGAATTACCATATTTTTCCAGAAAGATTCTTCATTCAAGAAACACTTTATTGCTTTCACAATTTTCATCTTATATAGAATGGTTGCCACTGGAATATTGAAATATTGGCATTGTGGCCCAAAACTGGAAGAAGGAGAGAAAAGGCGGATAGAAAATATCTTCCACGATGCTCAAGGTGACAGACATGATATCCAGTACAACTTGAAAGATCTGAGTGTCGATAGATAATCATAGACATTGTAAAGCTCTATTCTGTTGAGAAATTTTCATTGTCACTTGCATGGCTAGAAGCGAGAGTATTTCAAAGTTGATTTCCTTGGTATTTGTTCTGTTGAATCCTTCAGATGAAAAGAAGGAAAGAAAAATGCTTGAAGTAGCAGCTGCTATCCATTCTCTTTTTCCTTTACTCCACCTTTAGAGTAAGATCTATATAAAACACGGCTCATTTTTGATCCCTCTATTCACGAAAGGTTCAAAAATAGCAAAATGCAATTTTCTTCTAAACCGAATTGAACGGAAAATGCTTGAGATGGATGAAATTGTTGAGGAGGCTTGCGTAGACCTGATGGTCTTATATCCACCAAACATAAAAATATAATGGTATATCAATCTCAAAAAAACCTACTCGACAATGACAAAACGTTGAATACATTGATGGAATACATTGTATATTAATAAAAACATCAGATAGATTTTCCTCTGACTTCAGACTCTATTCATATTGTTCCTGTATCATTTCAAATTGATTTATTACTTGAAAGGCAAATATCCAATGAGCAAAAGTTGTTAATTCTGAGACTGGTGATGCATATTCTATATCAGACATTTTGATTTTAGTTCATTTAATAAGGTGCAAATGGCTTAGTGGTTCAGTGCACGGAAAATGGAATCGTCTAGCTTAGTTCAAACTTTAGCTGAGACAGTTGGTGCTCACTTTGCACTGATACCCTAAGAGGAGACATGAATCCATCTCTGCTCCTCTCAGCCCTAGGCAAATAGCAGGGAAGACTGGGTTCTTTAGCTCTTATTGGCGAACCGGTCTATTAAAAGAAAAACTCTATATTCAAACCTTGGTAGGTCTAACTTCCCTTTCGGCACAGTGAGAGGCTGGCAATGAACAGAGGTATAAATGTGTTCCAGAAAAATTCGGATAACAGGGCTCTGGTGAAGATAGGTTGGAAGTGGATTATAATAAAAATGCTCAAGTAAATTAATCCCACTACACACTCAGTAATGTAAGTGGAGGGATGATTTTTTTCTTAAATTCATTAAAAAAAATCAGGGAAATGAGATTTGTCTATGATATGTATTATTACTGGAAAAAAAAAAAGGAAAGATAGGTCTGGTTAGTCACTCAATAGAAAACGTCATGCGACCAACGTCTTTTGGCAGTATGCTGTATTGGGTATAATCAGAAAAATCGGAAAAGGGACTGATCAATGAATATGTTCCTTGTCTCATTTTTTGTCGGACGGTAACCACAAAAAAATTCCGAATTTTCAAATAAGCGAGCAGACTCAAACTGAGAGATCGATTTAGCATGACCTTTCATTGCAAACTGAACTCTCTTGAAAAAAAACGTATTTTGGAGAACAAAAAGCGTTTCTTCTAGACATAATGAGGAGTATATGTTCAAATTTTCAGCCCCTCAGTTCCATCGATGCATCCCATACGTGTGATAATCAAGTACTCTTGGGGGCCTAATTGACATCCCCCAACTCCACATTAATTTTCGAAAAAGTTTCTGACCCACTCGCTTTTTTTTTGGAACCCCCCTCTCCTCGCAAATTAATTTTCAAGAGTCCATCTCTACTGTCTCCGCCTTAATAGATGGTTGGGGTATTTATAGATTTTTTAAAATTTACCCAAGAAAACTATTGAACAATGCAAGGAGGAGAACTTGGTTAAACTGATTAACAAAAGGATTTTCTTGTTCCTGAAAATACTGTACATTTTTACTTCCCATGTGCATACCCTGTCCTTATTAAAAAAATCTTTCTCAAATGACTTTCTCTGATTAAATCTTGTCGGTAGCTATTTACTTTCTATATCTCCCCCCTGTGCCACTCATTAAATTGTGACAGGTTTTCCTTTGGCATTTAAGCACCAGTACATAGCCAGCCCAACTAATTCTGATGACAGTTTCTAAAAAAATCTTTAATTGAAAAAATATTTTGAAACAGGTTCGCATTCCAAAAACTAAGATTGCCATCCTTAATTATTGCATCTTAGTTAATTGTGTCTCTATATTTGCGTCTATGGTTGCCTGCCTGGGATGGAAATGGGAGAGGGTACCCAAGGGTACAGCATATACCTACTTCTCAATTTCTAGGGTTTTTGTATGTTCAATGTTTACTAATGGAGGCGTAAGTGTATATCTAGCTCTCCAAACCCAGCCTTACTGTATACTTAGTCCCTCAAACCCAGCCTTAATGTATATCTAGTTCTCAAGAACAAGTCTTAATGTATACCTAGTTCCCCTTAACCAAGCTTTAATGTATACCTAGTTCCCCAAACCAAGCTTCAATGTATGCCTAGTTATCAACGCCCAACCTCACTGTATACCTAGTTCCCAAAACTCTTTTCCACCATTGGTGCCTTCTGTGGCATTAATCAATCAACGAACAGCAAAGGTTATAAAAAGCTTTTTGGACAGTTCAACGAACAATGGCTGTAAAAAGCCCTTTTGACAGATCAACTAACAACAATGGCTTAAAAAGTCTTTCAATAGTTCAACTAACAACAATGGCTATTAAAAGCACTTCTGACCGTTCAACTTACAACAATGTCTATAAGAAGCTCCTTGGACAGTTCAACGAACAACAATGGCTACAAAATGCTTTTTGGACAGTTCAACTAACAACAATGGCGATAAAAAGAATGGCTTTTGACTGTTCAATGAACAACAATGGCTATAAGAAGCTCTTTTGACAGTTGAACAAATGACAATGGCTATAAAAAGCTCTTTGGACAGTTCAACTAACAACAAGGACTATAACAAGCTCTTTTGTCAGTTCAACAAACGACAATGGCTTTTGATGGTTCAACTAACAACAAGGGCTATAAGAAGCTCCTTGGACAGTTCAACGGATAACAATGGCTACAAAAAGCTTTTTTGTTTAGTTCAACTAGCAACAATGACTATGAAGAAGAAAATCTACTGATGAAGGTCATTTCCAAACATTTAAAAATAATTTTGTTCTCCAAAAAACACAACTGAATGGGTTAGGATGTGTACAGAAGCAGTTTTAATTTGTAGTACTTTGCTCATCTAATTTAGGTCTCAATCCATGACATAAAAAACTCAGGTCCAATTAGTCACTCGATAGAAACCATCATGTGACCAACATCTTTCAGCAGCATGCTGTGTTGGGAATGATCAATTAAAAAAATTGGAGAAAGGGGTGATCAATAAATAAATTTTCTCTCCTGCCTTTTGATGGGGAATTATCACAAAAAGAATCAATTCTGTTGGAGGTAAACTAATGGACCAATTTAGCAAACACTTACATTATAGAAACTTCCTGAAACCTTTCAAAAAGATTTTCAGTCATTTAGCTCCATTGGTGAAGTCTGTATGTGCAATATATACATATATACATAGTCACCCAGCCAGATAGACCAACTTAGAAACCAAAGAAACTTATCGGCCGTTTTGGTGAGTTTTGATAGATGGTTTCTGATTATTCTGTGCAGCATGTTGGGAGACAGTAAGTAGGGTGGTCTTTTTAAAAGTATCTCCTAATCAGTGTCTTACAGAGTCATTGGAGCTCTGTAGATCCTCATCAGTGTCTTGCCCAGTCATTGGGGCTCTGCAGATGATTTCATAATGGGTATGTCAAGGGTGAAACAGCCTGGATAGAATCAAAGTCGTCCATCTCCTAGACTGGTTTTCAAACATGGCCAGATAGCTCATAGCTGTGGAAGGATAAAGATGGATTCATGCCTATCCTTTCTAAGGGCATTAGTGTCAAGTGAAGGCCAACTATCTTATCAAACTGCTCGCTGAGTCCATTCTCTGTATTGTTAACCAATTGGTCACACCATACATCCAACAGAACCATAGATTGTTCCAGTGCATAGAAGGCAACGAGCATCTGTGATTGTCATAACTAAAACTGGACACTTATGTTATTCTTGCATGATTAATCTACATAAATGTTACAATCATCCTAAGTCTATTAATATTTCTTTTCTCTTTCTTCCCAAGGGATTTATATCTCTTTTATAAATGCTGGCTCTGCTTCTTCAGATAGAGCAGCCAAATGCTATTGGAAACTGTCAACCAAAACTGTCATTATATAAAGGTTTCATTTAATAAAGGTTTCTTCAGGTTCTTAAAGTGGTCTGGCTGGCTGACTACACATCACATGCACCATCAATAGAGCTAGAGGGCTAAAATTTCCAACATTTACTCCTTATTACGTCTAGAAAAAAACACTTTATCCGTTTTTTGAAAATTCCATCCCTCAACTGGTATTTAGGGGCAAGTTCAGTTTACAATGTAAGTTTATGCTCAATCGATCCCTCAATTTGTGTCCAGCAACATTCACATTTGTTCTTTTAAAATACCGACTTCTTTCAGTGATCACTATCCAACAAAAGGCGAGAGAATTAACCCATCCATTGATCACCCCTTTTTCCATTTTTTGATTGATCACCCTCAACACGGTACGCTGACAAATGACGTTGGGGCTGCATGACGGTTCTTATTGGTTGACTAGCCAGACCTGTTGAGATTTCTTTTCATTCTCCTTCCCTGGGGAATAACTTAACTTGAGTAAACAATTAAAAAACCCTTAACACTTTTGAGGTTTCCTCTTTTCCCTTATCAGTTGGGATTTATTTCTTCTTAGTCCCAGTCTCTGAATATTTCACGCACTCACACACTCACACACACGCGTACATATGCCCTTCCATACGCTCACCCATGCACATGTACACATGCACAAACACAAACACACACACACAAAACGAAGACACAGGCAGACACACACAAATATAAGCACAAATATTATCAAGTAAATACTAGCATAATACCCATCAAAAATGACTGGATCATTCTTGTAAGGATTGACACTTCTGTTTAGGATCAGAGTATCTGTGTGCTCTGCCTAGGATCAAACTATCACTTCCTGGCCAGCCATCTTCCCAGGACCTGAAGTATCTGTGCACCCTGCATAGGATCAGTGTGTTGCTCCTCTGGACTGCTGATCAGGACCAGAGTGTAGTATCTGAGCGCTCATTGAAAAATGTTACACATAAAGAATATATTCATATGTATGGATACACATCGCATTTCATTGAATGAATAGTTTTCAAAGCTTTTTGTGAACTGAATCTTTGAATTTTAATCTCTGCTTGTCTGAGTGCTAATAAGAATATATGATATTTATTGAGCTTAACTTAGTATGACACAAGGTCAGATAGAAAAAGGAAATGTGTGCTTAGCCACTATTCCAAATGGGGACAGCACTCCTACCTTGAAAATCAGCATTCAAGATCTAGCTTACCATCTGGACTCAGATACCATCCTCTAATACCTGAGGAAATCCACAGTTATCTCAGCCGAGAGGTAAGCCCACTTATACCAAATCTGTCCAGATAATATCCAGCCATTTAACAGATGAAAAAAATAGCCGATATAAGGCAATGATGTCTTAGTCCCTTCAAAGTATCCTCATGGGACTTACATACTTATCCCAGCATCTCTTCAACTTTTCTAAAACGGAATGTGAAGAAGAAGCTAAAGACAATACCAGAAGCGGAGTTTACGCTATCCTCTTTTGGGGGTTCCTTCAGCTGCCTCTTCGTATTCTTGCTAATCTCGTCCCAGGCCTGAAATTTCCCTTCTTACAATGGCCCATTTGCAATGATCACATTGAGAATAAGAACATAACTGTCAAAATCAAAGATGCAAAACTAGGGAAAGTAGACCACTGCATCTGCCTAGGACGACGAATCTCTATGAAACCCATTAAAGAGGAAGAGATCAAGCAAAGAATCACCCTTGGATGGCAAGCTTTTGGCAGCGCAAGCTCAACTTTCAAGAACAAGTTGATCCCATTAATCCTAAAAAGAAGAGAATATAACCAATGCATCCTCCCAATAGTCACTTATGGAGCTGAAACATGTAACCTAACCAAGAGACAGACCCACAAACTGAGAAGCATGCAACGAGCACATGAGAATCATGCTCAACCTCACATGGAGAGATCAGGAGACAGCACAGAATATCAGAAAGAAAACGGAAGTCAGAGACATCTTAGAATCTATTAGAAAACTTAAATGGCAATGGGCAGGCCATATTGCAAGAATGACAGACAACCGATGGACATCACAACTCACAACATGGATCCCAAGAGATCACATGCAAAACCGAGGCCAACAAAATACAAGATGGGGAGACAAACTTGACAAATTTAGGAAATACTGGCTCTGCAACGCCCCTGATAGAGAATTGTGGCGAATCTGGGGGAAAGTCTAGGTTCAATGATGGATGTTAAAAGACTGATGATAATGACTTTAGCTTTGGGAAGCCCAGAAGTCACAGAGAGCCTAATCTAGACAGTAGAGGGTGTGGGGGGGCATCAATGGCATCTCACTCAATGACCCCATGAGAGATCATCTGTTCACACATGGACAGTAAGTTCCTCCCTGATTGGTTACCAAGTACATCAAAGCCACTCGACCAGTTCTTGAGATATTCAAAATAGCTGGAGAGTTCCTCAACATACTACATATGTATGAAGGATGAGATAATGGGTTTAATGAAGAGATATAAATTATGCCTAAGGCAGTAATATTAGATTTGACTTCTTCTACATTATTCATATCTATCTCTTCAGTAAAAACACAATAAGTATTTTTAAAAGCTGGAAATCCCACAAAGTTATCTAATCATTTAACAAATTTCATCAAAATCTATCAAACTGTTCTTGACTGACTTCAAAGATGTAAACATCTTATCTACCAAAAACTGATGACAATTGCTTTCGCTTTGCTAACCAAACATGAAAGATAATAAAGATTTAGAAGTTAAAACGATAGAAAATAGAATATGTCTTAAGCAGTTAATTTCTAATTCCCCTTCATATTAGGTGTGTGCAAAAGTTCCCAGCAGAAAACCAGTTTTCAACTGTATGTTCAGTGCCTACCTGGTATTCCTAAAAAGGCTCTGGGAACTTTTGAACACACCTTATAGAATTATGGAAAGATCTTGTATTTCACAAAATTCGAAATGCTCACTCTTTGAGACAATGAAGAGTAAGGAATCACATAATGATTACAATGAAAAAATATGCATATCGAATTTCAATTTTTTTTCTTTTCAAAATTTCAACTGTATCAAATTTCAAATTGTTTTGGGTTTTTTTCCTAAATTTCCTCAGCATTTATTTCACACTGGCTATTTTTTCCGTTTATTTCTTCTTTTCCCGATGAATTATGTAAATTTCTTTCTATTCATTCAATTTTTTTTTCATTTAGGCAAGTTTCAAGGCTTATAAATATTAATAATTCAAGCTAAAAATTTTCAAAAAATTTCAAAGATTTTATTCACTCTACAAACATGAATTCTTAATAAAAATTAAAATCAATTAAAAAGTCAAAAAGAGATAGATAGTTGCTCACCACCATTCCCCATAATTTCAAAATTCTAATTTGTTTAGGAAGCCATTCTCTATAGATATGAGTTATAGACTTTATTTGCATTTAGGCAGGTAGGTAAGATAATATCCATTTAGCAATTAGGAATTATCCTCCACAAAATACCCTATCAAAAATATATCTCACAAACAATATCAAGTTTTCTTGAAAATATATTTTAATGTAAAATTTATATTGAAATTAATGTCTTTCACTTTTCTGCAATAATGAACAAATCTTGTTTCATTAAGGTAGACTAAGGCCAGATTTAAAGAATATGGAAGATAAGTTTCCTTTATAGAGCAGGAAATTTCATGTTGACATCAAAAGTGAACTGATCATTAATGGAGCCTTGGTTTCACACAATGCAAGGAAATAAGAGAAAAGCATGCTGGTCTTGCAAGCAATTGGCAATGAGATTCAGTCCAACTGAGTCTTCATGAGAAATTGTATTATATCAGTCTTCAAACTATTTTCATTGTACAGAGAGATATACAATGTAAAATTTTAGTGGACTATGGTTTTGGATATTGTCCTAGGAAGCCTTTCAAGATTGGTCCAGCTAAAAGAAGATTTTTTCTGACAGCTTGTTTTTACTAGACATAAAACTAATGAGTATTATGATTTGGAGGTGTTCATAAGGAATTCATTAACTCTAAACCTTATTCAAAACGGCTCTTACACCATTGTTGCATTAGAGTTTGGGTGGTGCCCATAATAATAAGTACACTTGGAAATATGCTAAAACTACTAATGGTAAGATCAGATGAATTGGAGATTCAGGAAAGTAACGTAACTATCCAGACCATGACAGTGTTTTGGTCTGCAAGAGTGCTAAGGAAGGTGCTGAAGGATTGACTCACTTTCCAGTAATGACAATCAGAGATTTTATATGAATAGGCTAATGCATTAAAAAAAAAAATCACCTTTACAATTTCTTGTCTAAATGTTTGTAAAACCTGACATTACAAGACATACAGATCTATTTTATAATAATATCTTATGGAGATTTCCTTTGATAGATTAACATTATTAGTCAAGATATTCTGTTCAGAAGATTTACAAGACTAATTAAAAGCATCATCTAAAAAGTTTCTTTGTACTTTGCTCCACTGAAAAGCATCATTACCTCGTCTATTTATTTTCCTTCAGTAGAAAAGAGGATTAATTTCTTCTGCATTGATTACGACCCATTCTTCAAGAAGAACAAAGCAATTCCATCTATAGTCATATATAACGGAGACACAAAGCAAGCAATGTGTCAGACTTTAACAATAAATACATCAGAAAGCTTTCTTGTCATTCCTTCACATAAAAGGTGCATAAAACAATAAATATTTGAAGTGCGAATAGTTTCACACAAAAAAGGATTTCTGAGGATTGTACGCCAACAAAGGAATCAGAATAGATGGTGAGTAACTAAATAATCTCAGATTTGCTGACAACAACATCCTCATTTGCTGAAAACCTTCATGATCTCTGAATAATGCTATACGAACTGAATGAAGAAAGCCAGGAAGTTGGTCTTCACATGAACTTCAGCACAACGAATGTCAACCGTCAGGAACAAGAAAATCCTATTACTCCTAAAAAGAAAGGTATATAACCAATGCATCCTCCTGACAGTCACCTATGGAGCTGGAACATGGAACCTAACAAAAAGATTGACTTTCGGACTGAGAACCACACAACATGCTAAGGTGAATCACTCTCAACCTCACATGGAGACATCATAAGACAGCACAATATACTACAGAAAAAACAGGAGTCTGAGATATCATAAAATCCATTAGAAAACTCAAATAGCGATGGGCTGGTCATGTTGTAAGAATGGCAGACAACCGTTGGACATTGCAACTCAGAACATCGATTCTCATAGATCATAAGTGAAATATAAGATGGCAAGATGAACTAGACAAATTCAGAAAGTATTGGCTCCGCGACACCTATAATGGATAGGTTTGGTGAATCCTGGGGAACGTCTGTCCAATGACGGACAATAAAAGACTGATGATAAATGGCCCTGCATTGGTACAGTACAAATAAATAAGAGACATCAGAAAACTAAAATCGCTATATCTATATCAAGTTGCACTTTACATATATGACAATATTAGCAACTATTCATGCAATAGTAGGATAGTGAAATAAACTTGTTAATAATTATAAGCTTAACTTTACCTTTTAAAATCTATTGACCCAGTTACTTTACTGATATAAAAGTGCACTTCTTTATAATAAAGGCAATACGCCTGTAAGTTCGGGAGTCTGAGAAGTACAAATCATTTTATGTCTGGCTGCATTCACCTCTGTTTTGTTTTTTTTAAATTCTGAATTTTAGAATCCAACAAAAAAGAGGAGTACCATTCATTGATTGGTCATGTGACAGTTTCAATTGAGTGACTAACCACACCTGTAATTATCAATTTTTGAGCTAGTATTTCTTTCATCTTGAATTCTGTAGTTATTTTTTTTTATTGCACCTCTCAGGACTGCCATTCTGCAGTCATAGGTAAGCAATGGAGATGAGTAACAAAGAATGAACTCCAGCTTATTTTTATTCAAGTATATAAGCAACTGAAACTAAGACGAAAGAAATATAAGTCAAAAGATTGATAAGTTTTAAAGCTTTAAAGATTTGTTTAACAAGGTACCATATATCTCTGGTTTGATTTGTGTATACATATAGATGTATCTAAACAAATCCCAAGTAGCGTCTCTTCTGAGACATGATCCAAACATTCCAATATGTCTATAAGAAGTGGTATAACCCAAATGAGTGGATAATAAGGAGCTTTGGGACAATAAGATCACTTGGTTGGCAGAAGTGGAGGCACTTCAGACTCAAGGAGGTTTGCACACAATGCATTACTCTTAAGTTACTTGAGATTTTATTTTTAACCTTGTCAATCAGAGAGCTACCACCAATATATATATGTGTGTGTATATATGTGGGTGTATACACCTGTGCTCCCCCAAAGGAGGGCAGACTGATTTTATTAATTTTTGCCTATAATTTGGAAATAAATGTACCACTAATGTTATAGATACACTCTAAAGAGGAGCATGACAATAGATTAACATTAGCGGCGGCACTAGGTCTGATTCTACCCAGCCTGCAAATCTTTTTAGATTTTTTTTATTTAGTTATTTTTCAGGGCACTTCAGTTATATTATGCCCCCCAGCAGTTGCTGGGTCTGCGGGTACCACATACTACCTCATCTCATTTACGAAAGAATGTACGAAATATCTTTATTTAAAATGTTCCAAATTATATGCAACCATCTCAGAAAGATAAATTTGAAGTGATAGTAAGATAAAAAATTGAAGAAGAATGAGAAAGCACAACAATAATTTATTCAAAGAAATGACGTACAATGAAAACTTTACCAAGTTTGATAAAATAACAGTAAAAATGCGATATCACTTGTTGATATAATTTCCATTTTTCGAATGACTTCGAACAACTTACTTAAGACCAAGGTGTATGTTTGACAAAAATTTGATGACTCTAGGACTATTCTTTAAATTATAATCATTTTCACTTTTATCCATAACCTTGGTATTTAACTTATCAAATCGAAGTACTCAAAGCTGGCTTACCTGCTTATATAACTCTGATTAACACGCACAGTTCTTATGAGACAGAAGCTGTCATTCTTGTCACATGTTGCTGGTCATAATGTTTTGACTCATCAGTGTAAATCAAAACAAATCTTTTCTCTTCGAATTCCCAAACCATCTCTACTGTTTTAAAAAATCAACAGATAAAATATGTTTTTCTCTTTGACGAGCGAATCAGTTTTTCATCAAAGAATGCAAATTTCAAACTATGCATTCCATTCTTCAAACTGAGTCAATCCCATGAAACGCTCAAAAGCCAGCCACTTTGTAAGGTAGTTTTAATTGAAATTAATCCTGGTTTGCTGAAATGCTTGATTAACTGCTTCACTCAGATCAACTTCAGTTTGCATTGATTTAGACACGAGTTTCAAGCTTTGAGGAAAGGATTAAAATGATGTTGAAGGGATCAAATAAACTTTTGAAATTCTTCTCCAGGGAACCTTTTGGAGCACTTAAAATTCATATCTTATTCAAAAACTGCTTAATACATTGTTAAATATCCAATCAGAATGTTGTAAATCAAATGTGATCTGAGTAGCTAAAATGGTATTTTGACCCTTATTTCTGAATTGCCTTGCCTTTTCAGGAACAGGTTTGTGGCTCAAGATTTTTTTGATCTCAGGATGCAAAATTCAAAAGATTTCATAAGTAATCTCTATATATGTACTCATTATAAAGAAATTGATGCTCTAAAACACGGTTCTAGATAAATGATTTTGATTGTAAACAAAGACTTGTGAATTTTATAAATATTTCAGTGTTCATTTATATTATTTGAGGATGTAAATAAAAATTGAAATAATTAAAAACTCTCACAGCCTTTCATGTTTCTTCATCAAATACTGATTGCTGTAATTGAAGTAAAATGTTCATGAAATGGTCTGTCTACTGGTTCAGAGAGTTGAAACTCAAACCATTGTTGATATGCCTAGGAGTTCTCACTTCATTCTGATATAGAATGAATACAGAATACAGAGATTGAACAAAGGATAAAGTTTCCTCTTGAGCCAAAAAAAGAACCCATTTCATCTGACAACCTCTGCCCTCACAGAAAAGCAAGAATGTTTCAACATCTCCTCTCTGTGACCATGACTGTCAAACTCATTCTTAGTTACTTACTTGTTGACTATTATGCCCAGCCAGTAACTTTCTAAATGCTGGTCTTCAGTACAAATTTGAAATCTTACTTAAATTGAGTCATTTTCTAATTTCTATCCAAGTATGAATTATCCATTTGTTCATTAATTTCTATTTTTTCCAAATAGGAATTCAAGATAACGACTCTGAGCTAAAAGGAATTTACTGTAAAAAAAATAAATATTTTTATAGAGATTATGAAAATTAATTCTACAATGGAAATGAATTGATAATTAAAAAATATTTTGTTTTTTTCACAGTTGAAATGGATTTTATTTTATAATTCCCGTATTTCTTAGCATCCATGATGTTCTGGTCTCAAGGGTGTATCTTAATTTTGACTTGCAAAATTTTGAGAAAAAGGAATTACATAGAATTAAGGTCAAAACACTTTCACCTACCTCATCAAGATGTTTTATGGGTAGCTTATCAACACGTAGTTCCTCTTGACCAGTTAAAGTACACATTTTTTCTTTTCCTCTTACAATACAAAGGCATGATAGGTTTATACCAATCCTATAGGTCCAGCCAATATGAAAATGAATTGTCTGATTATATACATGATTTTTATTATCCATGATACTTTCATTTTTTTTACTATTTCACACTAAGTATAATTTATACACTTCATTCAGAGGTCATATACAGAAGTTCAGATCACTGTCTAGTATAGATAACCTTCCACTGGGGGTTAGGATAGGGCTATAAAAAAAAGTAACCATTAGCCTGTAGGATAGTGAGTAAATTTTTGACTCTTATTTCAAGGGGAAGTTGAAGAAAGATTCTTTGACGCCGAAAAATACAGAACTTTTTTTTTAAAGATAATAACAGACAAAAGTAAATAAGAGCTATTAAAAAAAATTTGATTTAATTCTGATATTACTATTATTTTCAGCTTAAGAACCATTAACATTCAAAACTGGATCAATTTTCCCCAATTAGTCAGCTATTGTAAAAAGAGCTTTTTATTATTACAGACAATGATATTCCTGTTTGACATCGTGAAAGACGTACACAAATTATCCAGAAAACAAAATTCAATAACAAAAATAAATCGCTTGAAAAATTACTTTAAAAAAGTATTATTGGATATTTCGATATGATAAAGATGACAGAGCAGCCACACTCATCTGGTCATGGAGACTCAGAATTTTTTTTTTTCTTCTTTCCAAAGTGATAGCATTTTATGCGTGTGACTTATCATATTAAAACATTTTTTCTATTCATTTCATGATATAAATACTAGTCCATGACCAATTGCTTTACTAATGGTTAAGTGTACAAAAAAATCATGTAATATTTGATAAGTGAAAAATCAATAAAACTAATATATTGTTTAAGGGGTAGATATCAGAGTTCAGCTTTTGCACTTTTATGACATCATTTTATTTAAAATAATCATTGTCATTAATCAATATAAATGCATCATGCTATATACTTACATGCATATTAACAAATGACTTCTTTGTAAACAACATTTCTTCTTAATTTCTTCTCTCCATTTTCATCATTATGACATCTACACATTCCTCTTGTTCCGGTTATATATTTTAAAATAATGCCTTCTTAAGGCAATATGTGTATCAGACAAAGCTCATTATATATTTTGAAATTAAAATAAAGGCCTCTGTAGTCAACGTGTATGACAGACTTGGCTCTAACTTTGTACACTCTGCACTCGTTCAGGCTGCTGCTGCTGTTCTCGAGTGCTGATGATGGCTGGGGTTGCTAGGTAACAACAGACTCAGCTGATGACTGCTTTTGTTACCATGTATGACAGACGAAACTCATGATGTGGTTGAACTAAATTGACCTATACCTCGACAAGTGAGATTAAAGACCGTATCTCCATGACAGAATGGATTAGAGTAATTTCTCAATTCTATCAAAAATGCAATGTATAAGACATAATCCCTTGCCCTGTAATTGAACATGCAATGTTACTGATAGCTAAATAAACATTTTATCTGCTGCCATTACAGATCAGATTTTCTTTTTAAGCAGTCTGTAGAGATCTAACTTGGCTTAAATTGTGTAATGGTTAGCACACCTGCCTCACAAGCAGAAGGTTCCTGGTTTGATTTTCAGTATGAGTGTAAAGAGTGGAAAACTCTCCTGGACAAATTTTCCCCGTGCACTCAGCAGTACCCCCTTGTTTGCAATTAAGGTTGAGGTATCCGTTTGGTGGACTTGTATAAAAAGTTGTCTCAACCAGACTTGAACCTTGCAAAAATCACTAAACTGACACAAAACTAAACCACAACTTAGTCACCGGCTGTTATACTCCAAAGGAAGTGTATTCTAAAAGACAAACGCTCCACCTCTACCAACTTGTATAGATCTAAACAATCTTTATCGCAAATATTTAGTCTTTACTGGTTTTAGAATCCGATGTTTCTCTTCCAGGCACATATATCTGGAATGCGGATAGGTATGTTGCCATGGAGATGGGAAACTATTCATATAAATCAGTACTACTGATCAGTTTGATCTTCAATGGGTATCTCACATTTATGGCCTTGTACCAAACTTACCTCAATTTGGTGAATAATTATTTCAAAAATGCATGTGAGTATCAAACCTGGATAACTATCTGGTACAGTGGGCATATGTACAAAGCTATTCATTCTATAACCGATGGACATCACGACCGACAACACAAGACTCACGACATGAATCCCCCGAGATCACATGCGCAACCGAGGCCGGCAGAATATTAGATGGAGAGACGAGCTAGACATGTTCAGAAAGTACTGGCTACATGACGCCCATGATAGAGAAGTGTGGCAAATCCTGGGGAAGGTCTATGTCCAACGATGGATGTTAAAAGACTGATGATGATGATTCATTCTATTGAACTAATTGGAGTAAAGAATGAAATCATAACAGAATTTATGCAATATCTAGAAGAAGAGGAAGATCTCTTTCAGTCTCTGTAGCCAATGATGTGTCACTGAAGTGACCCTTACATTTAGACATAAAATGGTTAAAAAAACAGCTATTTGCCAGGTCGGACAGTAAAAAAACAAAATATTGTAGTTGAATCCCAGTCAACAGGGGTGAGAGGAGACTACATGAATTCAAATTTATATTCATTATCCATTTTTTTGCATACAGTTGTAGGCATATTTTCTGTAGATATTTTCTGTTCTTCAGAGTCGACCCACACATGAACTTCAGTAAAATGAAAATCATGTGCAATAATCATGTTGAGAATAAGAACATTACTGTCAAGATAGAAGATGCAAAACTCGGAAAGGTAGACCACTACATCTACCTAGGACAACGAATCTCCATGAGACCTTCAAAAGAGGAGGAAATCAAGAGAAGAATCATTTTGGGATGGCAAGCTCAACTTTCAAGAACCAGATGATCCCAATAATCCTAAAAAGAAGAGTATACAACCAATGCATTCTCCTGATAGTCACTTATGGAGCTGAAACATGGAACCTAACCAAGAGACAGACCTGCAAACTGAGAAGTATGCAATGGAGAGATCACAAGACAGCAGAGTATATAAGGAAGAAAATGGGTGTCCATGATATCATAGAAACTATTAAAAAACTCAAATGGCAATGGGCATGCCATGTTGCAAGAATGACTGACAATCGATGGACATCATGTCTCACAACATGGATCTCCAGAGATCACATAAGAAACCGAGGCCGACAAAACACAAGGTTGAGAGATGAACTGGACAGATGCAGGAAATACTGGCTCCACGACGCTTATGATAGAGAATTGTGGTGAATCCTGGGGAAGGTCTATGTTCAACGATGGATGTCAGAAGACTGATGATGATGAGATGATGAGTATCGAGAAGCCAATCCACTTGCGCAAGGGATAAACTTACTACTGTCACAGCAATTGACCAGTCTCCACTTGTATGAATACATATCATACAAGGAGGTACAGAGTGGCTGAACAGTTAACAACTTGGAGAATGGAGTCAGCAAGATGATTTCAAACTTTGGCAAAGGCAATGAATCCATCTCTTCTCCTCTCAGCTATAAGTAAATAGCACGGTAGACTTGGCTCTCCCAAGCTATTGATAAAAATGACACACTAAGCTCTATAGCTTTGGCTTGAAACCAGTGCCTGTCTGGCTATCTTGCCTTTAACACACCCATGGTACAATTATTTGTGGTGCACCAATCAAAAAAAAGGGTCTACAACCAATGTATCCTCTTGATAGTCACCTATGGAGCTGGAACATGGAACCTAACAAAATGGTTGACTCTCAGACTGAGATCTATACAATGTACACAAGAAAAGCACAATATATTAGAAAAAAAACAGGAGATATCATGAAATCCACTGGAAAACTCAAATGGCAATGGGCTGGTCATATTGCAAGAATGGCAAACAACCGTTGGACATAGTGACCTACAACATGGATCCTCAGAGATCACATGTGAAATATAAGATGGCAAGATGAACTAGACAAGTTCAAAAAGTTTTTGCTCCATGACACCCACAATGGAGAGATCTATCAAGCAAATCATGGGAAATGTCTGTCCAGTGATGAATGTTCCTGCATTGTTACAGTATGAATAAATAAAAGACATCAGAAAACTAAAATTGCTATATCTATATCAAGTTGCACTTTACATAAATGACAATATTAGCAACTATTCATGCAATAGAAGGATAGTGAAATAAACTTGTTAATTATTATAAGCTTATCTTTACCTTTTAAAATCTATTGACCCAGTTACTTTAGTGATATAAAAGTGCACTACTTTGTAATAAAGACAATACGCCTGCAAGTACATTAAGCAAGTCAGCAATAATCGCAGAGATTTGGTAGATAAATATGCAACATGGAAGGAAAGTCATTTATTGCATTGATAGCAATAAAAAAGAATCAAAAGCAGATTTTTATGCTTTTTCGTAACAGACCTGAGGGAAATGTAACTTTGAATACTTGGCTTATATTTCTCAAGTGGGAAACATATGTGCGGAAAACATAGATGTATGCATATAAGGGTTTATGTGTATATATATATAGTGACATATATATATATATATATATATGAATGTATTTTTCTGTAGATGTGTGTTTATATACACATACACATCTTGAGAAATATTTTACACACTGTATAAATGAATGCATATTTATATTTAAGTATATATATATATATATATATATATATATATATGTATGTATATATATATATACATAGATAGATAGATAGATAGATAGATATAGATATAGATAGAAATACCTATATCTATGGTAAACAACTGAGGATCTCATATAGTACCATGATATCTATATGTGTGTGTGTAAACACTTGAAAAGTTTACATAAATTACATTAACAGATATTTGGGAATAATTGTCTGAAATGACATTAATTTTGAAAAATTCTTTCACATCTTTAGTGTTTGAACTGTATAGCTTTGTAGACAATACATACATACACACACCCACACCCATACATACACACACACACATATATACATATATATATATATATATATATATATATATATATATATATATATATATATATATGTATTTACAAAGATAAAGCCAGAAGTAAATGTCAGTATACTTACATATCCAAATACGAACCTGCACATAATTCTTTTGGTGATATCCATTTATCATACATTGGTTCAGATACTATGTATGTATATAGATATCTGGTAGAATATGTGTATGTGTGTACGTATGAGCATGTATGTGCGTACATATAAATACACATAGATATAAATAGGTATTAGTTCATATGTATATTCATATCCATTGTAATATGTTTCTTGTACATGTGCCTGAACAAATATTTATAGGAATATATTTCCATTAATGCTCATTCATATACACGTGTAAATATACTGGTATTTATGGGTGTTTGAAGTGTCAATGTATGTGTGTGGACCATCAGATTCAAATGCATGTATATATATATATATATATATATATATATATCTGTATGTTTGACAGTAAATACACATTTGCATTGTCTTATACAACATGTGGAATTGTTCTTTTAAACATCGACGAACTGCCATCGTATCAGCAGATCAATTAGTGATTTTGCGATTGAAGAAATTCTCCAGGTGCTTTGACACATCTTGCGACTTTTTCCCAACGTCTGGCACAGAGATGACAATTCTCTCTCCATTTCAAAAGATTCAACTTGTCAGACAAAAAAATCAATGCACAGATATTGACGAGAAATTGTAAGATTAATTGATAGACGTTAATTGGTTAGTGAGCAAATGAATATCTCTATAGATGTGCACCAAAGAAACAATAAGTTCAATTTTTGAGGCAAGACTCCAAATGATAATGAAATGATAATTAAGTTCAGATTAGATTTTACTGATCCTTTGGCTGACTTCAAATCATTTGTGCTCAAACACTTGACACTGGTTCAACTGAGCTGAGATTTTTTGATTGGGATTGTAATATTTTTTTCACCAAGATCTAACAAAGCAAACCTGAAGCTCTTAATATTCCTTATTGTATTTTCCATGTATTTGACTCTTTATAGAATATTCTAGTGGTTAGTATGCAGTGAGAGACTAAAGGGGTGTAAAGGGAGAACAACCGAAAAAAAGATGAAAAATCATAACATATTAGTCCCCAAAAACACCAGTTTTTGTTTAAATCTCCCTCATTCGTCAGCTATCATTTCTTCGGAAGAGATTATGCACAAAAAGAGACAATAGTTAAGCAATGTTGCCAGAAATCAGAAAATGTACATGATCTTTGTTTGCAAAGAAACAATCTCAATTTTCATTAGTCTTTCATAAATTGTTTTCACTATTCTATCGATACCAGAAAGAGAAGTGATGAAATACAGACCTACTTCTTCTTGGCAGGGGGGGGGGGGCTGCTTCAAGAAGTCTCTCCCTGACCTTGATAAAATTTTGGAAATTTAACCAATTTCAGAGATGTTTTAACATTAATTGTTCAAGTGCAGAATTTTAATGGTAGATAGATAGAGGAGTAAGATTGTTCCTCTTTTCCAAATGCTGTCCCTCCATATTACTCTACTAAGTGATGCAAATGCAGTTTATGAATAGATAAATATATATATATATATATATATATAAATATATATATATATATATATATATATATATATATATAACACTTCCTTCTATAGGGTTGAGCACTGTTAGGTGGGGCAACATCTATTACTGCTATAATGCAATGCTCTTCCAATATATATACATATATATGTGTATATATATATATATATATATATAAGGGAGAAACAAATATAAAATCTAACACATACAACAAACAACGGCTACCAATGCTGTGTTTTCCACCCAGATCTGGGGTTTTCACCAACCATCTGGGTTTTTGGGGTTTCTATTTTGAAAATAGTTTATGATATAAGTTTTTTTAAACCTCAAATAAGTTCTTGAAAATAACTCATATGTATCATATACCTCAAATAAATGAATCACCATAGTCTACACCAATTGTCCATATTATTGTACCAAAACCAATTATCTGAAAAATTATCAAAGATTATCTAAAAAAAAAAAGATTTTTTATCTAAGAAAAATGTCAGCATGATATTTAGCCTTTTTTGGCCTAAAATGATCCAGAGATCCAATAAAGCAAGTTTCTGGAAGGACAAAAAAAAAATTTTGTAGATGGTGCATAGTGGTGATCTCATACAAAGTCCCAAGATTATAGCCAAAAAAATGTGATCTAGAGCTCCAAGAGAGAGAGTGAGAGAGAGAGAGACAGACAGACAGACAGACAGATAGACAGACAGACACTCACATGGCTGCAGTTATTCAATTTTCATAAAAATATCATTGAAATACTAACTTCAAATAAGCTGTTGATAGATTAGTCATTAATTATGTTTGAATCTTTTATGAAATGAGTACTGTTGTTGGACTAACTATAACTATGCAATGAACAGAAATATTGGCAGGAAATCAACACCTGGTGAGAAAAATGCCAACATTGTATAAAAATTAATTTTATCATCAAAATCTTTTTGTCAATAATTACAAATTGTTTATGCTTTCGAAAGGAATTGAAGAGGAGGAGTAATTATTGTGATATACCTATATAAAGGTAAGTAAAATACTACGATATTTTTGTTTGAATTTGATATTTTTGTAATCTGTTTTCTCTTTCGAATTTGGGTTTTTTTGTGAGCCTAATCTGGGGGGTTCCTTGAAATTTCATCGGCTCCCCCACAACAAGCCAGTTTCATCAGCTGTCACTCAATAAAGAGATAATTCTTTTACCATCTTAAATGGATTTTGTGTCCTGATCCAACAATTTTTAACCCTTTATTTTCTACTTGTATCTGCAAATAAGTTAAAGTTTATCTGCTCACAGCTCCTGTTATTCATATTTGCTTTTTTCGAAAATGTTTTGTTGTCATATTTTATGCATATATTTGTATGTATATCAAAGAAAAAAATGTGATTCTAAGAAAATAATTTTATTTCCATGTTGTCTGGTTTTGGTTGATTGAAAATTCATGTTGAAATCTTTTTTTAAGTTATGGCCTCCATAGCACAAAAAAGCATGTATAACAAAGAATAAATATTTTGCTTTTTAATATGCCGTTAAAAACCACAAATTCTCTGAACAGGAATAGAATGCTTCACTTGAATCATTTGTGCATATATATATATATATATATATATATATATATATATATATATATATATATATATATATATATATATATATATATATGAAGATAAATATAGAAAAAGTGGTGTAATGAAATTAAGATTTTCATCCTGACTTCACTGGGCTTTGTTTGTTGTCAAGCAACCAAACAAAACAGCCGATGGTTAAAAGTTGCTGAGTAAATTAAATCACAAGAAAATTGGGAAAATATTTGGATAAAAATTTTCAGTTGTGACAATAAAAAAAAAATGCTCAATGAAAATGAATAAAAAGATTGGAAGATCATTCCGAAATCAGAGCAGGGATGTTGGTGAGGTAAAGGGGATGTCCTGTCTTTTTGGCAGAGGCAGACATATGTGTTCTGTTCAATTCATGAATCAGAGTGAAAAGTTTTCAGTGAAACATAACTTCAAAATGGAAAACCATAGTCTGGGATCTATAAACCGATTTTAAAGTTTTAATGACAATGGTGTTGGCAGAGATCTGCACTCTTTGAGTGCTTTTTTGTTTATCAATGCCTTTACAAACATGTTATATATCTAGGTAAGCATACTAATTTTATGCAAAAAGGTTTCTCCTTTTATTGATGTATATTTTTTTATACAATTTTGCTTTCTTGTCAGTCCTTATCTGATACACATACCAATTCTTCTTTGTTTCCTCTTTCTCAAAACTCTGTTTTCCTGTTTTCTTATATTTTTTCTTTTCTTTTTCCTTCCCTCCTCTCTCTTTCTTATACTTTTTATTCATTCTTTTTTCTTTCATTCTCTTCTCTTCTTCTCAATACTTTTCTTTCCTCCTCCCTCTTCTCTTCCTTTCCCATTTTCCCTCCTTTTTTTTTCTCTTTTATTTTCTGCTCTCTCTTTCAAAACCTTTTCTTTTCCTCCTACTCTTCCCCTCTTCTTTTTACTCTCCTTCTCTATCCTTCTTATTCCCTGTTTTTCCTCTTCTTGTATTTTCTCCTTTCTATTCAAGATGATGATAATAATTTAAGACAGTGAATGAATAAAATAAGAATTTGGAGTTGAAGCAGTTATTTAGACCTTTGCATTACCAGTGGCTGTTTAGCTCAATGGTAAGAGCCACGCTCTGTTGAAACAGCTATCTTATTGGTCACAGGTTAAATTCCTACTTTAATTGTTTATTCTATTTAAATTGCCTAAGCTAAATGATACATGATAAGATGATGACTATAATTTAAGACAGTGAATGAACAATTTAAAAATTAGGAGTCAAAGCAGTTATTTGGACCTTTACATTACCAGTAATTGTTTAGTTCAATGGTAAGAGCAACACTATGTTGAAGCAGCCATCTGATTGGTCACAGGTTCAATTCCTACAGCAGCTCCATTTTCTCTGATTGTTTATTCTTTTTACATTGTCTAGGATAAATGATACATTTACCGTGTAATAATGAGAGATCATTTCAAATAGAGTTTAAAATGATAACTAGTGATGATAATAATATCATCATCATCAGTCTTTTAGCGTCCGTCGTTGGACATAGACCTTCCCTAGGATTTGCCGCACTTCCCTATCATGGGCATCGCGGAGCCAGTACTTCCTGAACTTGTCTAGCTCGTCTCTCCATCTGATATTTTGCCGACCTCGGATGCGCATGTGGTTACCGGGGATTCATGTCGTGAGTCGCGATGTCCATCGATTGTCTGCCATTCTTGCAACATTGCCAGCCCATCGCCATTTGAGATTTTTAATGGATTCTATGATGTCCCTAACTCTTGTCTTTTCTCGGATGTACTGTGCTGTCTTGTGGTCTTTCCATGTGAGGCCTAGCATTATTCTTTCATGTGCACGTTGCATGGTTCTGAATTTGCGGGTCTAACATATGTATTTATATCAATTCCTATTAAAGATAATTATTGAACTACATCCACCTTGGCAAAATGAGAAATTATCATCTGGTATTACTAAATGGTTTGTTAGACTAGTAAATGTTCCAAGATGCCTTTTATATGTCGTCCGCAATTGGGGATCTTGATGTAATGTAATTTTTTCATAAGTGGTCTTAATAGAATAAGTGATCCAATATAATATAATCCTTTCATACATAGTTTTAAAATAATGGGTGATCTTAATAAATTATAATCCTTTCATAGGTCATCTTATGATATGATATATAATATCAGTCCTCTCAAAAGTTATCTAAATATTATCATAATCTACCTATATATATATATATATATATATATATATATATATATATATATATATATATATATATATATATGGGATATGAAGAGATGGATTTATGCCTTTACCCTGGGCATTTATTCTAAGTGAACAAAAATTGCTGCAACCAAAGTCTGAAATCTGTTCCCTGATCACATTTTCTACATCTCCAGCTGAAAAGGTAGATAGATAGATAGATAGATGGAAAAATAATTGAGATAGATAGGTAGGTAGATAGATAGAAACATTGAGGCGGATAGATAGATAGATAGATAGATAGATAGATAGATAGATAGATACTAACTGAAACAGAAACCAATTGAGACAGATAGATTGATAGATAGACGCTAGTTAGACCAAAAGATACACAGAGACTAATTAGGATAGATGAATAAAAAGATGGAAAATAATTAGATAGATAGATAGAAAGAACTGAGACAGGCTGATAGATAGGTAGATAGATAGAATCTAATTGAGATAGATGGATAGACACTAATTAAGATAGATAGATAAATAGATAGATAGAAACTAATTGAGATAGATAGATAGATAAATAGATAGATAGATAAATAGATAGATAGAAACTAATTGAGATAGATAGATAAATAGGTTGATAGATTGATTGGGAAAGAATTAAGAGAGTGTCAATAAAATTTTAAAAAATGAGTAGAGAGAAATTATGACATAGTAAGACAGTTATGCAAGCAATACTGTGCAATTTATTCTGTAAATGAAATTTTCCCAGTGCATTTCAGAGGCGGTTACTCAGAGAATAATCCTGAAAGCTCATAAACTGCCAAATCATATTTTATGAAATGGTTATATCTCACAGAACCCAAGGTGACAGGAACAAAGTTAAAGCCACCCAAATAATCTCTTTCACTATTTTTTTTAATTCCATTTTTTTTCATTTTTGCATATAAATCACTGCAGCTTGTCTTTAGTTTTAATTTGGTTTAGGAATTTTGTTGAATGAATACAGAATACACGAGGAGAGAACATTGTCTTCATAAATGCAAAGCCAATAATCCCAAGAATTATCGCTAGGAAAGATTCCTTCACTAAAAGATTAGAAAATATATTAAGAAGTTATGAAATGCAAAATCCGTGTTTCTTAATTTTGTTTTCTTTTAAGAAAAGAAAAAAAGCAGATTGAAATTTGTGGTATTGGATCAGAGAAGAGGCTCGATGGAAAACAATCATGCTTTTTCAAAATGTCACAACACCTGACACACCAAAAAACCTGACACCCACCTATCCACTCGTGCTTTCTGCTTGTCTATCTTACTCTCTCCCCTCTTTCCCACGGATATACATCTATTTCTTTCCTTCTTTTTTTCAGACTTCTCTATCTTTTAGTTTCATTATTCCATTTTCTCTCTTAATTTCTTTGATATACATACACACATGCACACACACACACACACACACACACACACACACATACACACACACATATGTATATACGTATACATCTATATATATATATATATATATATATATATATATATATATATATATATATATATATATATATATATAA
>OY735226.1:18226024-18268524 GCA_963457665.1 Thysanoteuthis rhombus
TTCTCTTTCTTCCTGTCTTTCTTTTCCCTATTTTTCTCTCGTTCTTTGCTACCCCTTCTTTTTTTTTCCTCCCACTCAGCATTCATACTCTCTCTGTATATGCTAAATTTCTTAACACCATTATTCATCCTGACGTTGATTTAAAAGTAAAATATAATTAAAGAAAACTTGCAGCACTCGACAAAGACTGACAACTCGGCTGATTTAAGCATACAAATAAGTTAATTAAACATGGACTTGCGGAAAGAGAAACACCCTTTGCATTAACAATCCTCACAAAAGCATTCATTTTATGCCCATCTCTCAGCATCACCATCAGAAGAAATAAAAACACAACTATCTACATACATCAATCTTTCATCTCCCTACATGTATTTATTTACATACTCTCTAAAGACTTTGGAATAAATTAAATAGATGACGGATGACATAACACAGGTTTCCCCGACTATCCGAGAGTAGAGCTTTCCTATAAAAACATTTTGTTAGCCAGAATAGTGTAAGGCGAGGAAGCCATTACCATTAATTTATATGGTAAACTATACTTTTTTAGTTGAAGATGAACAGAACAAAGACAAAAGTAATGTTCTATCACAAAGTCCCCAGAAAGACCATAGGAATAGAGGGCGAGGCTCTAGACAGGGCTGATGAATACGTTTACCAAGGTCAGATAATAAAGTTAGAAAAAGATCATCAGTGCGAAAAAAAACAAGGCATAATGATATATTGGAAAGTATTTTGTATAGATAGAGACATATTGGAGAGAAACTTGCCAATCTGCTTAGAGTATAGAATATACAATGAATGCATGATACCAGCTATGACTTACAGATGAGAAACATGGAAATTAACAAAATGAACTGAGCACCAATATAGAACAGCACAGAGAGCAATGGAAAGAGCAATGCTTGGAATAACCAGAGATATAAAAAGATCAACGTGGATCAGAGGGAACACTTCAGCAAAGAATATTAAGCAACAAAAATGGAAATAGGTTGGACACTTAGCAAGGAAAGTTGGAAACAGATGGAGAAAAAAACTAACCAATCTGGTGCCGATTGGGTAGTAAACACAATAGGAAAAGACAGGGCTGAGATAGAAATTTTTCCCATGAGACATAGCAGAGTTCAGTGCTGTTTTAGTTGTCATGGAAGGAGAGGGAAAGGCTTTTGTCCAGCAGTGATAAAGGAAAAATCTTTGATCATTCCCAATTCCCAACAATGGTGATGATGGTATGTGAGGCCATCGTTGGAGGACAGTGTGAAGGTAGGTACAGGAGATAGGAGAGTAGGAGAGAGTGGAAGAGGTGCACACTGCCTCTTCAATGGCAAGCAGCAAAAGAAGCACTGAACACAGTTTGAGTTTCATAAAGGAAGAGAGTGGCAGAAGCCAAACTTTCAAAAAGCAAGTTATAGTTCCAATGTAATTCCAAGTTCTGTGAGTTAATTTTTATCTAAACGTAAAGAAAAGACACGAATCCAAATTTCCCTGCAGCTTTTTGCACCATCAATTATTCTGACATAAACATGACACTAGCACAAAATGGTTGGTCAGAGAAGGAATGAGGGTGATTCTGCATGTTACTTTCGCAATAACCCAATAATAACCCAAAGAGGATTACAGCTTTTAGAAGCATAAAGTTGTGTCCTGAACTACACAAATAACTCTGCTTGTAGACTTTCATTTTCATTTGCAACTTGAATATCTAGTGACTGCTTACAGGTCGCACCAATAGAGCAAGAGGGCTGAAAATAAGAGCAATGCTATGTTAAAGCCGCAATCCACATAATGTCTAAAGAAAATTTTTTTTCATAAATTAACCCCAAAACAAGTTTTTAGGGTGGGTCAATTTGCAATATAAATTTATGCTAGATTACTGTTTTAGTAAGTGTCCGGCAACACCCACACTTATTTCTTGGAAATTAAGACTTTTTAGTGATCACAGCCCAACAAAAGGTGAGAGAAGTAACTTATTCATTGATCATTCCTTTTTTCCAATTTTCTAATTTATCTACCTCTACATGGCATACTGCCACAAGACATAGCTTGCATGACAGTTTCTTTTGAGTGACCCACCAGATCTGTTTGATTACAATTGAAAAAAAATATCCAAACTCTTTATTTTGAATGATCACAATAAGTGGCTCCCCCGATATGTCCTTTGCTTATTTTTATCAGCTGATGATTGCTATCCAAGAGAACTTGACCCAAAGTGATCACAATAAGACGCTTCCTATTTATACCTATTCTCACAAAATACAAATGAGAAAAAACATCTTGATTACAGTTTAACTCTTAATATCATAAACCTCTAGAATCCACTCCTGATTGACAGTGTAGCTCTTCTGCGGTGGAAATAAAGTTTGTTAACCTCATATGAAATGAATATAAAATGAAAAGAAAAATATTTGAAATACATTACTCAAAGTTGAAAGAAACAATGCAATATGCGAGAATCATGCTCAACATCATATGGAGAGACCATTAGACAACACAGTATATCAGAGAAAAAACAGGAGTCAGGAATATCATAGAAACCATTAAAAAATTCAAATGGCAATGGGCTGGTCATGTTGCGAGAATGTCAGACAACCAATGAACATCATGACTCACAGCATGGATCCCCAGAGATCATATGCAAAACTGTGGCTGGCAAAATATAAGATGGCATGACAAAATAGACAGAAGAAAGTTTTGGAACTACAACACCCACGACAGAGAAGTCTGGTAAATCCTGGGGAAGATCAGTGTCCAATGACGGACCCTAAAAGGATGATGATGATGATGATGATGAATAGTCAAAGTTAGTTAAATAAAACTACTAAAAATACAAAATCATACTTATACCTTCAAATTACTTTTATTCTTGAAATCATCTCAGAAACCCTAATGACATTTCTTCCATTGAAAAAAAAAAAATTTGCTTGACATCTGGTTTCAATTTTATTACAACTGAGACCATTTAACAAAGGCTCCATCGATTGTGCTTGTTTGTATTTTGTCTGCAAGCCAAGAGGTGAATCACTAAAACAAGTTGCAGTGAAATAATTCTGGAAGAAAGTTTGCAGTAATTCAGAGTGGCATTTTTCAATCAATGAAAAGAAATTGATTTTTATCAAATGAAGGACAAAAGTAATCGCAAACAACAGAGCCCCAGGGAACACCAGAAATAAACAGTAGGCAGTTTGGAATTCTTCAAAGTCAAAGTTAAAAAATAAAAAAGAGGTCATGTTTTGGGGCAGAGAAATAAGGAATTGAGCATGCTGCTTTTACAACAAGAAATTAAGATCAGCAATTCTTTTTGTTTTCCAGGTCGCCTGGGTTCCATAATTAAAGACAAAAGTCTTGGAACCGGTGCCAGGAAATTCCCGGATGCTAATAACAATACCTTGGAATCAATAATATTAATGAAAATGATGTGGATTTAAAGAAACAATTTTTTCCAAATTTTCGTTCTCTATCATACTTTTAAAAAATGTGGCCACTGTCTACGCATAAAACTATTTTTTTTCATCCATGTTTATGTGCTTAGGAATAGGTGTGAAATAGTGTGGATCAATAAGTCTATAGCCTGACATCAAATTTCACAGTATAATGTTTGATCTATGTGATTAATGAATTAAGTGCATTGACTAGAAAAGAGATTATGTTGAAAAACAAATATGTGAAATTATCTATATATCTACTTCATCATCATCATCAGTCTTTTAATGTCCAGCATTGGACATAGACCTTCCTGATGATTGTGGGTATCGCGAGCCAGTGTTTTCTAAATTAGTCCAGTTCATCTCTCCATCTTGTATTTTGTTGGTCTTGGTTTTGCATGTGATCTCTGGGGATCCATGTTGTGAGTCACAATGTCCATCGGTTGTCAGTCATTCTTGCAACATGTCCTGCCCATTGCCATTTAAGTTTTCTAATAGATTTTATGATGTCTCTGACTTCTTTATATACTGTGCTGTCTTGTGATCTCTCCATGTAAGGTTGAGGATGATTCTCTCATGTGCTCGTTGCATGCTTCTCAGTTTGTAGGTTTGTCTCTAGGTTAGGTTCCATGTTTCAGTTTCTTAAGTGACTATTGGGAGGATGCATTGGTTGTATACCTTTCTTCGTAGGATTAATGGGATCTCCTTGTTTTTGAAGGATGAGCTTGCTCTGCCAAAGGCTTACCATCCAAAGGTGATTCTTCGCTTGATTTCTTCCTCTTTCATGGGTTTCATAGAGATTCTTTGTCCTAGGAAGATGTGGTGGTCTACTTTCTCCAGTTTTCCATCTTTGATTTTGATAGTTATGTCCTTATTCTAAATATAATTGTTGCACATGATTTTGGTTTTACTGAAGTTCATGTATAGGCCAACTCTCTTGCTTTCTCCATTTAGTTCATCCAGCATTCGTTGGAGGTCATGTAAGTTCTCTGCAAAGAAGACGATGTCATCTTCAAATCTTAAGTTGTATTCAAATGTTTCCTGTATCTAAAGGAGCCGATTTGACCCTGTCAAGTTTGACCACGGGGTGACTGCTTTTTACTCCTACTACCTAGGTCTGTGAGATAGTTATGGGAGAGTGGTTTGCTCACTCACTCACTCTTTGCTCTGTTGATCATAATGGCATATAAGTGCTAGGATGTTCTGTTGGAAATATCTTACAATGTGGCAGTGGACAGGGAGGAATTGATTCATGTCTTTTCCATGAACATTTTTTTTCTCTCATTTTATTTTCTGTGCCAATAACATTATTGCCATCACTACACCTCCTTATAAAGGAAAAGATTTTTGATACAAAATTTTGTTGTTAATTCTTATGCAATTCTATATTCATGATAGCTGGAACTCTAGTTATCTTCAGTTCATAAGTCATTAATAAGGTTATCTATAAACACAAATACATGTCATTAAGAAGTGCATACATGATCCAACAGAATGATGAAAATAGTGTTATATTATATGGAAGCTCTTAATGAAATGATCTCCGGTGAATGTATCACTTAGCATAGACAATGTAAATGGAATAAACAATAAAAGAAAATGGAGCTGTTGCAGGGATCAAACCTTTGACAGATAGGGTAGCCACTCCAGCATAGCATTGCTTTTACCATTGAGCTAAACAGCTACCAGTAATGCAAAGGCCCAAATAACTGTTATACTCTCAAGATACTTGTATATATATATATATATATATATATATATGATAATATAGTCTAGAAAACTTTACAGCTTCAAACACTAGACACATTAAAAAAAATTTTGCGTCATTACATTCACTTCTTTCCCAAAACCTGTTTATATAATTTATGTAATGTATGTAATTCCCTTTAGAGTTTTTTTTCCCTGTTTTATACATACTTTGATATTATGGTGCTATGTGCAAATTTTCTCTTATTCAGATCATCAGCTGTTTACTATGTAACTGTTTTGGGGATCTTATACAGTTATATTAACATGGCTCCTCAGCAGTTTTGATCAAACACCACCTCCCTTTCAGCTTTGATTTTAATACATAGTATATGTAGTTTGTTATTTCATATAGTGCATTATCATTAAATATTGTGTATGGATGTTATTTCATACTACATAACATTTGATTTTTTTAAGACAGGGCTCACTCATGAAGGTTACCCCAAAAACGTACTTAACGATGAGTGATCAGTAAGTATAATAACAGACATGAACTTGCCGTTTGTGTCTCTTCTATTGAATGTTCACCCATGTGAATATTAAATCCATTGTATCGGTTTTAATTTCAGACTGCACACAAACCAACTTGGGATATCATCTTTAATAATACTAACTACACAAAAATTTTATAAGTTGATTTTTCACCGACATTAACAACCAAGAATGTGACAATTTTTTTCTCCAACCTTAAAGTTAATTTTCTACATATATATACATATATATATATATAACTTTTGTCAAATTGATTATTCTTCTGAATGTATTTTATGTTTTTATGTTATGATAATGATATCTATATCTTGCATATGTGAATCAAGATCCCCTGCCCATGTACCAGATATAACTATCTAAACAATTATCTAATATTGTCTAAAAATGGATCTTTTATCCGAAATTATCTAAAAAAATACCAACAAAAGATTTGAGCATTGTTGTCCAAAATGACCATAGAGACCCCCAAAAGCACATTTTTAAATTGAAAAAAAAACTTTTTAGATAATGCATAGTAGTGTACTTGTGCTATTCTTCAAAGTTGTAGATAAAAAAATAACACCAGGAGTGCCATGAGATGCAAACATAAACACACATAGGTAGACATGTAGAGACAGACACACAAAGAGAGAAAAATCTTTAACCCACTCAGCTGATTGATTGGGCCATTTATGGGGTTACAGTGATTTGATAACATACTGTACTATATAATACACAAACACATGTGCTATATTATAATACTCCATGTTTATTTGCATATATTTATTGTTTAGAGCAAGCTGGCTTTAGAAGAAGCTACTCTACCATGGACCACCTGCATTCGATAAATCAGCTGAAAGAAAAAGCAGCAAAATATAAACTACCGCTCGCTGTAGCATTTGTCAACTTCAAAAAGTCCTTTGACTCGGTGGAAATCACTAAGGTCATGGAGGCCATCACTCTACAAGGTGTAGATCCAGTATATGTCAAAGTGCTGAAACATATATACAATCACAGCAGCTACTTCAAGACTTGGGGCCCTTTCTTCTCCAAAAAGGGGTAAGACAAGGTGATTACCAACTCACCCAAAGTCTTCATAGCCTGCCTCGAGATGAACTTCAGAAGACTAGACTGGGAGAGTAAAGGAATCAGAATAGACGGCGAATACCTGAGCAACCTCAGATTCGCAGACGACATAGCCCTTTTTGCAGGGAACCTACACAACCTCCAACTAATGCGAGATGAACTAAATGAAAAGAGCCAGAAAGTTTGCCTACAAATGAACTTCAGCAAGACGAAGATCATGTGCAACAATCACATTGGAAATAAAAACACTAAGATCAAAATCAAGGACACAGAACTGGAGAAAGTAGATCACTACATCTACCTAGGATAATGGATCTCTATGAGACCCTCAAAAGAAGAAGAAATCAAGCAAAGAATCACCCTAGGATGGCAAGCCTTTGGCAGAGCAAGGTCAACCTTCAAAAATAAGAAGATCCCATTAATCCTAAAAAGTAGAGTGTATAACCAATGCATCCTCCCAATAGTCACTTATGGATCTGAAACATGGAACTTAACCAAGAGACCGATCTGCAAATTGAGAACCATCCAACGTGCACGTGAAAGAATTATGCTCAGCCTCACATGGAGTGACCACAAGACAGCACAATACATCCGTGAGAAAACATGAGTCAGGGACATCATAGAATCCATTAAAAATCTCAAATGGCAATGGGCTGGCTATGTTGCAAGAACGGCAGACAACCGATGGACATTGTGACTCATGACATGGATCTCCAGAGATCACATGCTCAATTGAGGCCGGCAGAGTATTAAATGGATGGACGAGTTTGACAAGTTCAGAAAGTACTGGCTCCATGAGACCCACAAGAGAGAAGTGTGGCAAATCCTGGGGAAGGTCTATGTCCAAAAATGGATGATGATGATAGTGAGTGTCTATATTAGTATGCTGATACTAGCATTTCTTTCATTGACTACTGAGATGAATTTGTTTTGCTGTCATTTTTTACTGCATATGTACACTAGTATACAAATAATGATAGATGTTCAGAGAAATGTGTTTGATAATTTTTGCATACAGTTAAAGTTGAGTTCAGCATAATTATACTAACTAGTATAATGAGAGTTATCTTTTCTAATTGTACATACCATATATGCATGTTTTGGTTAGAGTTGTCTCCCATGAAAGATGTAACTCTCCTGTGAGTATTGTGGATATCCTTGATCTGTATTTCTGCTGATTGAAGTTTTAACTTAGTTCATTCAAGTATCCTGGATTGTCTGATGTTGGTGCAGTATGAATGGTCTGTGAGTCTATTAAACTAACAGTTAGGCTACAAGAAGTTGTCAGAGCACAAATCTTTATATAAGTAGGTAAGGTTATTCACTCAACAAAAACTGTCACACAACCAATGTCTTTTGACAGCATGCCATGCTCAGAGTGATCAATTAAAAAATTTGAAAAAAGGGGATTGATAAATAAGTTACTTGTCTCATTTTTTGTTTGAAATAAAATATTTGCAATGAATTATATTGCGATGGACAAAGGCCTTTATCTTGCACTGGATAATTTGTAATGGATTAACTTGTGATGAACAAGGGCTTTCATCTTGCACTAGATTACTTGTAATGGATAACTTTCAATGGATTAAGTCGCAATGGACAGAGGCTTTTATCTTGCACTGGATAACTTAAAACGGATAAGGGCTTTTATCTTGTGTATGATACTTAATGATTTACAATGGATTATATTACAATAGACCAGGTCTTTTATCTTGCAATGGATAGCTATTACTATTCATCACCTACAACAGTTGATGGGTTAATCAACTTTCTGCGTTCTTGGTTTGCAGCAAGTAGTTATTGATTGATTCTTCTTTTCTAAACTCTAAAGCCTGGGGATCAAACCAACCAAAATGTGGACCTTTAGGCACTGGGTACCTTAACAAATTGTTGCTCCAAGGATCAATGAGTCATGAAGAAGAAAAAAAAATTATCCCTAACACCTAAAGAATTTGACTTCCTTCTCAGCCAACCGTTTTCAAGGAAGAACCAAAAATCAAGCATTTCCAGATATTATAAATCCCTAAAACTTTCTACACTGCCGAAAGATTTACAATTGATATTCTCTTTTATTATTAGAAACTGTCTACAAAAACTGAGTCAACATTGGTATCTTCAATTTTTAAGTGGTTCTACATGGCTGGTTAGCTATGCATACATGTGTCAGGAATGCAGGCAGTACCAATGGAACGCTGAAAATTTAAGCATTTACTCCTCATTATGCTGCTTAAACATGGAACCAAATCAAGAGACAGACTTGCTAATTGAGAAGCATGCAATGAGTACATAAGAGAATCATGCTCAACCTTACATGGAGAGATCACATGAGCACAGTATATAAGGAAAAAAAATAGGAGTCGGAAACATCATAGAATCTATTAGAAAACTTAGATGGCAATGGGCAGGCCATGTTGCAAGAATGACTGAAAACCGATGGACAACACGACTCACAACATGGATCCCCAGAGATCACATTCGAAACCGAGGCTGACAAAATACAAGTTAGAGAGATGAACTGGACAAATCTAGGAAATAGTGGCTCAGTGATGCCCATGATAGAGAATTGTGGTGAATCCTGGGGAATGTCTATGTTCAATGACAAACGTTAAAAGACTGATGTTGATAATGATGATGTCAAGAAAAATGTATAATTTTGATGGTGGGAACCATGGGGAGTGTTACCAACAACAACAGCAAGAAGAAAGATTGAAACAACAAAGCTAAATAAAATCATGTAAAATAGACAAAGAGACAATAAAAGGGGTTTCTGAGCTATTGATAAAACTTTCAATACAGGAAGATTAGAAATAACTAGTGGGCTTGAAGTAAATGGAGACCTAACAATGGACACAGACTGGATTGTTGAACATGCACAAAAATTTTACAAAAACCTCTATCTCTCAGGAACAGAATATGCAATTCGCAAGCAACCATTTCAAGGGTTTCACAGAAGTTACTTTGTAGGAAGTGGAGCAAGCTATCAAACAAAAAAAAAAAAAAGAGGAAGCTACTTAACCAGATAAAATCACCATTGACCCACTCAAAAAGCTTTTGAAGTCATCACTAAAAAAATAGCCATTCTGTTCAACTTATGCCTCAAACTAATCAAAGTTCCTGAAGGCTGGAACTCTGAAAGTCTTCAATAACTATAGGCCAATGAGTACACACAACTGCATCAACAAACGTATTACCAAAGCAATTACCAAATGAATCACCAAAGGACTAGATGAAAACTAAGCACAGGAACAACCTGGCTTCAGAAGAAGTTACTTCTCCATTGACCACCTCCATTTGGTAAATCAACTAAAAGAAAAAACAGCAGAATATAAGATGACATTCTATAGCATTTGTTGACTTGAAGAAGGCCTCTAACTCAGTGGAAATGATTAAGGTCTCATTGATGCCATCATTCAACTTGGTGTAGAAACTGTATAAGTCAGAGTATTGCAACACATCTACCAGCATAGCAGTTCCTTCATCAGGTTACATAAAAACTTTGAGTCTTTTTAGTTGGAATAAAGGGTAATACCTGTTTCATCTTGGCTAGGATGCAAAGAAAGTCAGGTCCGAGGGATGGTTAATATCGGCAGCAAACAATATTAGGAGATTAAGTCAACAAGTGCAAACAGTAGAAAAATATTTATTAAACTATGTAGAATGACTGTTTGAGACAGTCCAATAATTCACTTCATTGGAAATCAACAATAACAGCACCAATATCATCATTTATCAGTAACAATATCAACCCATGAAAAGTCACATTGAAAAGAGAGAATTAAAATAAAAATGTGTCTATGGTCATCTCTGTTAGCAATTTACATTAGAAGTATAGGGGAAAATTTAACAAACAAATTTTATTTATTCATTTTCTTTAATTCTTCTATATATTTCAGCTGATAACTTCCAAAATTGCCCTATTAATTTATTTTCTATCAATAGGATCTAAAGTTAATCTTACGATTATTTATACATATACTTTTTTTTTTTACATAAGATAGTAAACTATTCTGCTGTTTCAAAATTCTTTGGGATAAAAAATCTATTTGTTTTTGCAATGTTGTTTTTTTTTAATAGACCTAGCCAGTAAATTTCCCGTCCCACTTTGATTTATTAAATATTAGAAGTCTGTCATTCTTAAAGCCATTTAATTACTAACATTATATTTATTTGTCAAAGATATAATCATCATTATTAGCAGTGAGAAATTTCCGTCTATGAAACTAATTATTTCATTCTTTGTTGAAAGAGTCTGAGATTCTGGATGAAAAGTATTCTGATAATGTTGATTTGATCTCCTCCTTATTTTTGAAGATTTTGCTACCAAGAAAGTGTTCCAGTGATCTGATTAGACAGAAACCTTAAGATGCTAAGCTGGTTGAATCAGGAGGATGCTGTATAATATATCATCCTATTGATTTGATCTTCTCCAGTGGTTTCCTTGCCTTATTCTAAAAGCTCATAATAGATAAAAATTATGACAAGTCGGGTTGATCACTCAATAGAAACCATCACATGACCAATTTCTTTTGGCAGCATGACGTGTTAACAGTGATCAATTAAGAAATTGGGAAAGGGAATGGTCAATGAATGAATTACTTGTCTCTACTTTTACTAGATCACTGAAAGAGTTTGGATTTTCAAAAAACAACCTATTTAGAGGGATATTGGGAAAGAAGCAAGAAAAGCATTCTTTTCTAGATATAATAAGGAGTGACTGTTGAAATTTTCAGTCCAGTAGCTGCATTGGTGCGGTCTGCACACATAATATATATATATATATATATATATATATATATATATATATATATATATATATATATATATACATATATATATATATATATATACATTTACATCTATATATATATGTATATATATATATACATATATATATGTATATATATATATACATATATATATATATAGATATATACACATATATATATATATATACATATACATCTATATATATATATATATATATATATATATATACATATATATATGTATATATATATATATATATATATATATATATATATACACATATATATGTATATATATATATATATGTGTGTGTGTGTGTGTGTGTGTGTGTGTGTGTGTGTGTGTGTGTGTGTGTGTGTGCATAACCAGCTAGACCAGCTTAAAAACTGAAGTTGGCAGTTTTGGTGACAGTTGTGGTTAAGAGTTTCTCATATTCCATTGAGTACTCACAAAAACCTCATGATGATGGAGCTTTGGTTCAGATGTTGATGTATGTTTTTCCTCAAGAATCCTAAAATCTTTCAACAAGGAATAAACAAGTTCCATAATAGGCTTTCTGCTAATAAAGATGATTAGCTTCTTGACAAATTAATAGATATTTCACCACAACTGAACAGGGCTTTTTTTCTCCCCCCCAAAATGTGACATTACTTTCAGAACATTTCATATAGTTGGTTTGGACTGACTTCTTTTTGTTTTTTTTGTTTTTTTGCAATATTTCAGCTGCATACTCTCCAGCCTTCCTGCAAATGTCTGTTGTATTCTGGAATCTTACTCGAGTGATTTGATTGAATTAAAGTCTCAAAGAGCTAAGCTCGTTGAGTTTGAAGAATGCGGTGAAATACACCACCCTGTTGATTTGATTTTCTCCCGAGTTCAGTGAACTTGAGTGAGGCCTCGCATCGTTATCCTGAAGAATGATAAATACACAGACTCACTTGGACTGGTGTCCTTATGTTGGTTGCTTGGGTCACAATGCTCTGGCTGCTGCACCCTTGAGTTTTCTCCATCTATCTGTTGTAGTTGGTAACCTTCTGAGAATTTTGAACAGAACTTGAGCTCAACCTTTACGAATGAGAAAATCATACAACCAATAGATCCTCTTGAGAGACACTAATGGAGCTGAAACATGGAACCTTACCAAAAGATTGATACTCAAACTGAGAACCATGCAATATACACAGGAGAGATCCATGCTCAACCTCAGATGGAAACTTCATAAAACAGCTCAGTATATAAGAAAGAAAAAAGGAGTAAGAGATATCATAGAATCAATTAGAAAACTCAAACGGCAATGGGCTGGTCTGGTAGCAATGGCAGACAACAGATAGACATCACGACTCACAAAATGGATTCCCAGAGATCATTTGCAAAAGCGTGGCCAGTAAAATACAAGATGGCGTGACGAACTAAACAAGTTCAGAAAATACTGGCTCGACAACACCCACAATGGAGAGTTCTGACAAATCTATAAAAGGTCTACGTCCAATAACAGATGCTAATCGGATGATGATGATGATGATGATGATGATGATGATGATGATGATGATGATGATGATGTTCTCATTCCAGTCCATTCTAGAAGATTTGGACTGATCCCCCGCTTCTAAAAGCCTATTGCAGAAGATTTTCAAAAAACAAAAACACACTTTTTCTAAATATAAAAATGAGTAAATATTTAAATTTTCAGTTCTCTTGCACCATTTCTGTAGCCTATCCATACATAGATAGTCAGCAAGACTAGCTTAAAAACTGAAAAAACCTATGTTGACTGTTCCTAATTATACCTCTCCTGAAATTCCGCACAAAAATAACCCGTTTTCTGTTGACTATTTAGCTTGAAATTGTTGGCGTAAATCTTTAGTCTTCACTCATTCAAGTTGTTGACATCAAAGATCTGCAGTGGTTGTCTTGTATTATTTTAAGAGCTCGTAATAACATGTCGTCTTTTATTGAATGCTCACCAAGACTTTATGTGGGTGGAGCTTTTGTTTAAACACTGATAGATTTTTTGGTTTTGAATACTTAATTCTTTCAACAAAGAATAAAAGAAATAGTTTCATACTGAGCTCTTGTCATTGTTAATAATGATGTTCATGTTCCAGACGAATGAATTTAATGTTTGTTACTTTTGAACTGTTTTTTTTATATGCTCTCAAAAAGGTGACATTACTTTCCTATTGTTCTTTGTTACATATATATATATATATATATATATATATATATATATATATATATATATATATATATATATATGTATATATAGTCTTTTTTCTGCCAAAATAGAGATATCCTCTGGTTGTGTCTGGATTTTTACATATAATTTCATATTTCCAGTACCAGTTCAGTACAAAGTTCAAGTCTTCATACATGCATCTCTCATTATTTGCTTGTTGAATGCTCATCCTTAGTATGGTTATTCACTTACTTTTGAATGAAATTCAAATTCAGTGAATTGAAATGTTTTACACCAAGGGAATTCTGTAGAGAATAGGTAGTCATCCAATCCTGGAATAGATGGTAATTCAAAGATGACACATCTTCTAAATATGCTTGATTAGTAAAAACTCCCCATCAAGACTGTAATAATTGTTACTTGGTCACTAAATGGAGATGTGGTCAAGCATTAGTCTAATTGAATATTACACCTTTTTTATTGACTAGTTTTGGACACTTTCTATTAATTTCTGCTCTCAAATGGTCTACTTGGGAACAGTACCTGTCGGAATCATTTAGTTCTCAGAGAGGAGCTCATAGTTAGATAATCTCTTTCAATCTTAGGATATTCACAACATCACCTTCTTTGGCTGAAGACCAACCTTTGGTACACTTAGTGAAGGTTCATTTCACTTGCTCCTTGATTTATTACTGTAAAGTATTGACTTTTTACCGATCAGAATTTGTTTCAAGCTTCTCCATTAATCACGTAGATCAAAAATTATACAGTGAAAATTTCAGATCAAAATTGGTTGATTGAGATAAATAATCTGGGCCATATAACTTTTGTGTTCATACAAAATTCAGTGGAAATATTTAATGATAAATACATATAAAACATCAGTATTTTCTGGGTTATTATGAAAAGAGAATATTTGTTCAAATATTTTCATCAACATTTTTCCTCCATTCACAAATTAGTAACCTTCATCTTTCTACCGTCTGTTTCAACAATGTGGATTTCTGTTCAATTTAGAGACTCAGAAAAAGAAGTGTATAAAAAAACTTCCTTTGGAAAGGTTCATTGATGTCTTCTGAAAAGAAGAAGAAAATATTCCCTGCCTTTTGGGTACCTAATGCAATTATTTTCCTTCAAAGGTAATCTAAATACTTGATTGACAATACTTAGTATGATGGAAAGCAAAATTGATTAGCAGTGAATTGTCGACCTCCTTTGAGAGGAGAGTGCTGATTTCTTTAAAAGACTCCCCTTTGACATTTACTTACAAAAATGGAATTTATTTCCAGTGAGAAATGCCGTTAACAATCTTTTGATCATCTGAAAATACTTTTATTGATTAATAACATTGCATAGGGCTATATTTATACATACAATGCTCACATATGTGTGCAGATATGTATAATGATTCATACATATGTGCGGAGAGAGAAAAAAGCTACATTTTAAAAGTTTCTTGTTGCTAACCGATACATACAGACTCAACCATTTTACTGGATTTCCCAAGACAATGCAAGATCACCTTGAAAACTAGAAATATTATTATTATTTGTACTCATTGAGTTTTCATAATAGTAGTGACTGGTGACTTTCACTGGATATCAAGTGCCAGTAAGTTTCCTCAATATTCCAGAATTCTCAGTATTCTAGCGATCTTCAGTAGTGCTGTCGTTTTGATGGTCTCTGCTCTTTCTCAGATTCATACTTCTGACACTATTAGCAGTTCTATCAATTGAATGCCACACAACTTCCTCAGCTCCTTGGCAAGGTCCACGCACTCATCTGAATTTTTTCTCTCGTTTAGCTTCACCCTGTTGTATCCTGGAAGAGCAAAATCCACTATATGACACAATTCTTTTCCCCTTGGTCACTACCACAAGAGTCTGGTCTTCATCTTCTTTTTCTTTGTTGTCTTCTTTTCAAGCTGTTTTGAAAGATGTAATCTTCATGTTACAACAGTAAGATAAATTGACCAAAAAAATGAATGAGTGCAAACAAAGAAAGAAGAAATTAGAATACGTGCCTATTACAGGTTTAGATTATCAGTACCTTCTATAGTTCACTGAAGTTAAGAAAAGAGAAGACTGTTTTCCTGAGTCAAAATTGCTGCATCAACGGACAAGAGATTGCCAGGACGTATGTGCTGTTCTATACAAAGTATTAAATATTACATTTTTGAAGACATTAGGTTGTCATTTGAACCAGAATCACTTTTTGGGACCTATCAGTTTGGAGAGGTACCAGTGTGGCTCATTTGGTAGAAATGTCATTTTCATCAGTAGTCATGTAGGAACGAAGAATTATGCATACTTCAACAAGTCATAATTAAATATACAAGCAAAAAAAATACCTAATGAAATAATTATGAGTTCCATTCAGAGAGTATCTTGCCATTCTGGATATCTTGAGAACCAGTTGTGCGACTTTTATGTTACTTGGAAACTAATCAGAAGTAACTTTACTGTGAACAGACGCTCTCCCATGGGATATCTTGGCAGTAAGATGCTCATGGTGATCTTATGTACTATGTGACTGTGGCATTCACAATGACTGAGCTTGCCTGTTATTCATGTCTCGTGCAGGGATTTTTATCAAAACATTGAATCAGCCGGGTCTGTCAGCCCTCGTACAATCCAGATTTAGTTCTCATTCACTCCAGGCTTTTAGCTGCTGAAATAGGTGAGATTTCAGACCGTGGACAAGATTAAAAAGAATGTGATGAAATAAGTGAAAATTAGGTGGGAATTAGGGGAATACTTAGAAAGTGATTATGGTGACATCCTTGTTTCCATAGTTTTCTCAATCTTTCAGATAAGCTCTTAGTTACTACTATTTTTTACTCGTAATGAAATAGTCTCCCTTTGAAACTATGGGTCTGATATTTTGGGCTAAACTCTATTTTTTAAGCCCATTTGATGACAGAGGTGACACAATTTAAAAAAAGCATTCCAGCTGTCAATGAATTAAACTTTTCTCTATCAATTTGAGCTTTTCCACTCTCCAGTTCAAGCATCCTGATACAAAGTATTAGGAGGCATAGGAGCTAAGGGTTCAAAGAGTTATAACAAGTTTTTAATTACTGAAATTTGGTATGCTTTGTAAAATATTGTAATTATTTTGGCGGTATTATTCAATAAAAAGCAAACATTAAAAAATGACTTTATTTGTTCGAATATAACTTAGATTTTATACAATAGACAATATTTGTCATCTTCCACCAATTAAATATCACACATACCTAAACAGCAATCATCCCGGCTTGGTTATAACAAAGTTGGTTTTCTTGGACCCCAACACCTGCATTATGTTAGGGGGGAACTTGTATTGAAGTTCTTTCTCTGCTCATTAGCTCTGATTCTTTTCTTTGATTTTGAACTACTATTGACTGTTATATGATATTTATTGATAAAAAAATTTTCAATTAGAGAATAAAATAACAAAGGAAATGATTTAAAACAAAAACCTTGTTTTGAATGAAAAAAGAATAATTATTTATCCTCTGAGCTTCAGCATTCAGCAATACATTTTGGCCATCAGGAACTAAAAGGACTATCAAAATTAACCGTTTGATATTGCAAAAGTATCAAATGTAACCTCACCAACATGAATTTCACTGCATGACCAGAAGTTCTCATGGATTCTATATCCAAGAACACACATGTTTGGGGAAAATTCCTCCTTGTCTTTTGCTTTAACAGAAACAAAAACAATCGCACGTACTTATGAACTGCAATTTTGTTCTGACTGATGAAAATAAACTATGAACATATTTCAATAAAATTTGATACACCTCTCCTCTTTTTATCAACCTTAACAGTCATTGATTGTTGGTGCTACTAACATTGTAGTTAGTACCAGCTTATCAAGTATTCAGGTATTCTATTAAGAAACTTTTTCTTTATACATACATTTTTATTTTTTTCTCCACAGTGACTTCGAAGATAAATTTTAATATCATATTAAACATCAAGATTTTTCTGAAGAAAGTATTTTGATTATTTCTGTTGTTGTAATTATGGTTTAAAGAAGCCATTTTTTTGTTGGCCATGACCCATATGAACTCCTTACAGGTTCTAGAGCCCCTTATCAAACAGGGATAAATCTTGAACAGTTGAATGGAAATTCATGCATTATATTTCAGTCTATAGCTCTCTTTACAAGTTTAGGATGGCTGTTTTAGGGTATTGCAGGTAGCAGATAAAGAATAAAGACTCTTGATGATTTTTTTTTAAGCACAAAAATACTTTACAAAATATTTTGTCAGAAAATATATGACCATTGAAAATAGAATGAAACAGCTTTTCTTCCAACAGACCTCTTTGCAGTTTCTATCTTCAATCTTTTTTTACATTTCATGAATTACAAAAGATTTGCTCAAACCAAAATCATATCTTTTGCTTTGGAAACTTTTTTTCATTCTTTTATACAATTTTGACTTCAAAAATATATTTTTATAAAGTTAATAACTTTATTGCCTTTTTTCTGAACTGTCATCTCAGGTTTGACCCCAAAGATATGCCGTCAAGTTTCCATATTCATAAAATTAGGCAAAAAATCTACAAAGAAAGAGGACATTGGTCAGAATGAATTCTGAGGTCATCACTTTCCAGTGACCAAGGATTTGAGTCTGCATCTTATCAAAGTATTTCTGACAGATTTCACAAGACCCAAAATATTCCCAAAACAATAACTTCGCATTATGAAATATTCAAGGCCAACATGAAGTTGACATCAATTTGCTTGTTGAAAAAAAACATTTTTGAACATGTGTTCTGAAGAAAAAAATATAGAAAAAATGTAAAGAGATCGTTCTGTTTTACTCTGTCTTTTTTTTAAAAGATCTTATCGCATGCAATTGTTTCTCTCTTGCTTTTGGATCTTTGTCAAGTTGAGAATTGCATAACCACAATGATAAATATTCACTTGGTATTTGGAAAAGAGAGTTGTTTTTATCTTTTTATTTTTTTGCATGATCACAGTAAGAAGACGATATTTTTATTTGCTTCTCTATGAATAATAGATATCAATTCCTTCTTTCTTCCTTATTTAGACTGAATATTGTTATTACCTTCTTTATGAGGACTGGATATTGTTATTTCCTTCTTTATGATGAGGGATGTTGTTATTTTCTTCTTTATGAATAATAGATATTAATTCCTTCTTTCTCCTGTATAAAAACTGGTTATATTTATTACCTTCTTTAAGAAGACAGGGTATCGGCATTTCCTTCTTTATGAAAACTGGATATTGTTATTTCGCCTTTATGAATAATAGATATTAATTCCTTCTTTTTTCCTTATCAACAGTGGGTATTGTTATTTCTTTCTTTCTGAAGACTGGATATTGTTATTTCTTTCTTGATGAATAATAGATAACGATTCCTTCTTTCTTCGATTTCAACACTGGATATTGTGATTTCCTTCTTGATGAATAATAGATATTACTCCTTCTTCCTTCCTTATCAAGACTAGATATTGTTATTTCCATCTTTCTGAAGATTGGGTATTGGTATTTCCTTTTTTTATAAATAATAGATCTCAATTTCTTCTTTCTTCTTTAACAACACTGGATATTGTTATTTCTTTTTTGTAAAGACTGTATATTTTTTTCATTTCCTTCGCAATGAATGATAGATATTAATTCCTTCTTTCTTCCTTATCAACACTGGATATTGTTATTTCCTTTTTTATGACAGCTGGATATTGTTATTTCCTTCTTGATGAATAATAAATATCATTTCTTCTTTCTTCCTTATCCACTCTGGATATTGGGATTTCCTTTTTTATGAAGATTGGATATTGTTATTTCCTTTTTTATGAAGACTGGATATTGTTATTTCCATCTTTCTAAAGACTGGATATTCTTATTTCCTTCTTTATAAAGATTGGATATTGATATTTCCCTCTTTATAAAGATCGGATATTGGTATTTCCTTCTCTTTGAAGACTGGATATTGGTATTTCCTCCTTTTTAAAGACTGCATATTGGTATTTCCTCATTTGTAAAGATTAAATATTGGTATTTCCTCCTTCCTAAAGACTGGATATTGGTATTTCCTTCCTTTTAAAAAATGGACATTTGCATTGGTTCATTAACCAACCCCTTTCCAACTAAAGTATACTCTGAGAGTGCATAACTCAATTAGGGGTAGTAATTGCGACTGGGTCCAAACCCAAATTTCACCACCACTTGATCAACATTGCGTATCATTCCATAAAATTTCATTCAGATCCATTGAGAACTTTCGGAGATATTGTGTTGACAGACATAAAATGTTAGCAATATTATATATAATTACAATGTAGGGGAGATAATTGAGTACGGATCCACCCTGATATTTAATCGGTTTTTCTTTAGCCTATTGTAAATACTTTGACAAAATCTTATTGAAAATCATTGAGAACTTTATCATTTTTTTCATAGCCTATTTTCCAGCGTACCACAAAATGTCATAGAAATGCATTAAAGAACTTTTTGAGGTATCATATTGACAGTCACAAGCATGTACGTATATGTAGTTTAAAAAAAGCGGTAAAATATCAATCAATCCAATAAGACCCCTGGATCCGCCCCTAAATTTAACCGCTTCATTCTTACCCAATTGCTCACCCTTCAACAAAATTCCATTTGTATTCATTCAGTACTTTCAGAGACATCGTATGAAAAGACAAGCAGACAGACATATTTATCTCATTGACAGGAGTAAAATATGACTCTCTTTTACTGCTATATCAACTGCACTCTAAATCAACCTTGGTCTCTTCTGACAAGTTGAAATATAATATTTTGAGAATATGATTGTTGGCCATCATTTCAATGATGTCTGTACCTATGCTGTCATTGATGGACCCAAATATGGCTGCAAGGCCCTATTCTCTAGGCGCAGAACAGTAGGGGTACTGGAGAGTTGTAGGCATTAATGAGGGTGATCTACTGCTCTCTCTTAAGCTATTTTCAAAGGATGTACAGGCCACATGCTCTATCTTTGGCATGAGACTCCAGTTTGATTACAGGAGTGCTGCAGTGCATTAGGCTCTCCTCAGTGTTCCTCTTGAAGCGTTTCTTGGAACATCCAATCTTTCTTTGGCCTTGCATGTGTGAGTTGTCCATGTGGATCATATGACCTGTCTAGCAAATCTGGGCCTTCATAACTCCTAATTTCATTTTTCCTATTTTCAAACAATTTTTTTCACACCGAAACTGTATCAACACTTCTATTTGATATATCAATTTCTGACCAGAATATTATAATCTAAATTATAGATTAATCTAAAAAAATTTTCAGAGCTGAATACTTTTGTATGTCGGTGTATTGATGTTTTCCGGGTTATAACAATAACGCTTACTTTCAAAAGAGATCATCAAAAACTATTGAATACTCATCAACACTCAACAGTTACCAGATCTGAATATAAATATGATGCCTAGCTGACGAGAGTTCTATGCAATGGAGAATAAGGATCATCCAATGCTCTAAGCAGCTTGTTAAATGAAATAATACGGATATGTTTACTTGCCTATTGTGATCTATTTACCAAAAGTTGTATGTCCAAATAAATGATAAATAAAGGAAATATTAAGCTTTTAAGAAAAGCTCTGTTAAGTGATTGACCTGATGTCTAACATTTGGGAGATTGGAGGTTCCTACCCTGGGATTGATTTAGACCTTTAGAGCCTAGAGCACCTCAGGTTTGGTTGGCCCCTCATACACAGAGATCAGACACATGGCAAATCAAAAAATTTGCTCATCAAAGTCTGCTTATTGCATATAATTGGAAGTTGTCCAAAGGTTGAATGAATTTGTATACATTTAGATACATGTCAGCAAAACTCTGAATAGATTTCAAGGAAAGATAAATCAAGAAGAACCTAGACATGCTGCAATGTACTCTTTAGTTTTCAGAGATAACAACGGCTGGCTCAACAATTTTTCAATTCTTTTATTTTCTCTTCATACCAGATGCCTCTTTGGTGAATCTCATTAATTTATCTAAAACATATGAAATAAAACTGAATTTAAACCAAAGTAAGAGAAAAAATAGCTCTTTGGCTTTGCATACACTTTTAAAAAAATTATGTTTGAAAAAAAAAATGTTTTTTGAAGTTATTTTTTTTATTAATCTTCAACTTGAACCTAAGATCTTATAGGGGAAATGGAGACATCCATCCATATTCATTTTCCTTTGTTTTAATTGGGTGATCAACTATAATTCAATATTGCCTTGATGGGCCCATCAAAGCTTCACCAGAACCTTGTTAACTGTTAATTTCAGGAACATGCTCCAAACTCTGTCTATAGCCAGACTCTCAAAATTCTGCATGACGTTCTTAGTTTGAGTTCATTGTCCATCTCCTGGACTCATTGCCAACCAAGCCAGAAGAGACTAGTCTTGTGTACTTCTAAAATCCCTTATATCATGAGTACATTTCTACACTACTAAAATCCTTTATCTGAAAATGGCTCAAATATCTGCTTGTTTTGTAACTCATTTAGAAACCTCAAATATATCATATTCACACACATATTTATCTTTCTTTTTTTTGTTGTTGTACATGTGACATTTTTCTGGCACTGCCGCCAAGACTGCCATTTCGTTTAGTTGTAGATATTGTTTCTGAAACTCAGTTTCTTCTCTTCTCTTTCGCTCCCCTTCAATCCTCCATGTTGGCAAAGCATCCCCAGGCAAAGAGTACCCAACCACAATCAATGCATCCCACCCCTTTATGTTGAGTGATGGCTTTCAACAACACAATGCACACCCTGTAGGTATACAAGGTGTTTATTTTATCAAATGTCAACAAAGGTGCTTTCTTGCCTCACTGTGATTTCTCTCTGTCTGACCCATGTGTCAAAGTTGAAACCTTTTTATTATTCTTGGCTTCTGAATGACTTTTACCTGATGTTGTTCACAGTAAGATCACTCTAACTTATACACTTTACATTTGGTAAGAGAATAAATTCCAATAATTTTATCATGTCAAAATCATTTCTTTCCTTTCTATTTAGATGAGAAAATTATCTCCACATTAGCCACTCTTGGAATACAAGCAAAAGTGTAGCTAAAGGGGTTGGGAGCCATTTAAAAAACAAACCCTGAGCCTCAAATGGAGAAGATCCTCAAAGGCTTAATAAAAAGTAGTTCACACTACATTTCTACTGATAAATCTCTCAAGGTATCGGAGAGGCCCCTCAAGAAGCCGATTCCCCTGGACCTTCAAATCCCCCTAAATCTGAAGCTGCACCTCTGTTTGAGACAATGCCTACAGTTTTGATTAAGCAAAACAAGAGGGCCAAGAGAATAAGTAATATATAAAGGATATATCGTCTTGATTCCATTGAAATCCAAAACTCTTATAGCATTTCAAAAGAGCTTCCTGTCTAATCTAAAAACACTTTAACCATTTCAGCAATGAAAGTCATATCTAAACAGAGTTATTTCATCTCTCATGCCTTCGGCAACTGTGCACATCAAAGAGAGTAAGTAGTATTTTGATAACTAAGGGGAGTTTTAGTCAAACGGAATATATGTGATAGTTTCTTGTACTAGAAGGATCTTGGAAATAGTCAAATCAAGAGAATATTACGTCATTCCATAGCTAGCAATGGCTAACACTTTCTCCCTATCATTATAGCGGTGTGTCAAGATACAATGGAACCTGTTTATTATAATTATGGATAAGGTTATCAAACGGTTATTGTTATCAAAATCAGTGAGTCACAATCACTTAATTTAAAATAAATTTTAAAAAATTTAAAACAAAAAGATGAATTCCTCATTAATTGTTTTATGATGTAAAGTTGTTCATAACAGATTTAATAACATAACAATGAATTTATAAAAATGAATGTATAGCGTTCCAATTTTTATATCCTTTGCAAAGAGATATCAGCCAGTTATTAACTAAAAGAGCTCCTCCCAAAGTGATCCAAATACATAACTTTCTCTCTACATCCAAATGCCAATACTCCTTACAAATATCTCAATTATTATAGCTCTTTAGTTTGTCATTTAAATTCAGTGCCAGAATCTTGTGTTCAGTGAAAAACTGTTTTGGGGGCTGAAGTTTTATTACCTACAATTATTACTTCTATTAAATAGACTAACCGAATTACCAACTTGGATGAAAAATATTTACTCAAATTTACACCTTGTCTTGAAAGCCAGCTGAAATGAAGACCATAAGAGAATTAATAAGAACTTGATTCCAAACCTTCTGCAAAACAAGACAAAAAACAAATGCAATTAGATTATCTATCATTGAATTTGGGGAATGGATACGTTTTTACTCAGAAATGAATTTTCTTTAAGAAGATCTTATTTTTCATTTTACATGCAATAAACACCAAAAAGTTCAATATATTAATTCACTAAGTATGTGCACATGAGAATCTGTTGGGGTGTGTAGAAGGGGCATTTAAACACCCCCCCCATCAGGCTTTCTTACCGAGAGTGAAACGGTTTGAAAGTTCAAACCTTATAGAAGGCAGGTATTGAGAGGTTATAATGAACAGAAACAACTTAGAATGAGTCACAGTTTAAGCACTTTAGTCCCTTACCTGACAATCAACATACCTTACTCTCTTTGTCCCCCTTAACCTATATATATTCTTTCCACCTTTTTCAACCAGAGGCAAATTAACCGATAAGCTACGTAGCAATTTTCAGAATTTTTAGTTTCTAGCATGTAATATTTTGAATGTCATTCATATAATGTCTATGTAGAATTTTCATGAATTAAGTCATATATTACAAATAAAATATATATATATGTAGTCTAATATTTTGCACCATACAATATGTTGATGAAAATGATGACAGACCCTTCTTCTTTCAAACCAAACTTGGCTCTCATCTACACTGATACAAACCACCCCCCTCTATTCCAACTAAATAATCCATAACACAGTAATATCCCCATTTCTTTCTTAAATCTCAAATATGTAAAAAGCATACAATTTCTCTGTACCACTGCAGGTTTCTCTGAATAAGATTGCTAGCAACCTTTGAAATGCTTCGAAACATGCCCAGGCGATAATAAAGATTTCTGAGATGTAACAGCTGCTTTTCTCTTAAATTTTTTCTCTTCACCTTCCAATTGTCATTTTCCATCAACATTCTGTCGGGTCACCTCACTTTCATACAATATATTGTACAATATATAGCAACCATATTTCTTTTGACCATCAGGAAAAACGTCTTGATAATATTGAAAGTGAAGTGGTAAAACCAGCAAACGGAGAAGAAAGAAAATAAAAATAAGAAAAGAAAGGAACGGTTCCTTTTAATTCATTTCTTCTGGAACATTCCAAAACAGGAAACGGAAATTCTAGACCTGGGAAGGCAGGCAAAAGGGAAGTAAATATTCAGAGAATTTCTCCAGTAATATGATATAATTTACTTATTTATATATATATATATATATATATATATATGTAATTTACTTATCAAAAGGTATTGACAAGAATCTATTAAGACTTAGGAAGTATATGAAAACCTAACCCTACCAACTTCAAACTACCTTACAAAATAAATTTGCATTAATCTTATGTTATTATATGTATCACAAAGAATTCCTATACCCCCAAAACCCTCCTCTTGTTGTCATGTTTCTTTACTTTCTCTTATGGACACCACACAGCTACTATGTTGGGCTGAAACCAATATATCTATTTGTGAAATAGCAAGATATTAATTGAAGAAAAAAATAAGAAGGATCCCAAAGAAATTGGCAAAAGAACAAGAATCACACCTACTGCCTTAATTAGACATAATTAGATGAAATCTTCCATTCAGTTCAACGAAATGATTTTAAAATGAAAATCATCATCATCATCATCATCATCATCAGTCTTTTAACATCTGTCGTTGGACATAGACCTTCCTCAGGATTCGCCACGCTTCTCTATAATGTTCAGGAAACAATTGTATCTATACCTGGCATAAACGAATCCCCATAGCCCACTCATGTACCAGAGTTAATTATTTAGAAAATTATCTAAAAGTTTTTTTAGGTAATGTTCAGTGGTGTGCTCATGCAAATTTTCACGGTTGTAACCACCAAGATGTAACCAGGAGCAAGATGTAACACAGACACACACATACATAGACAGACACTCCAAAGAGAGAGGAATCTGTCACTCCAGTGTATATATACAGAGATTATATGCATATATGCTCTTCCAACTTGGGAACAGAGCAATCTGGTGGATGGGGAATATATGCATGAGTAAATATATTGCTTAAATTCAACCATACTGACCGTCCAGTAAAGGGTAAAGGTAAGATGCCAACTTCTGGGTCTGAAGCAAAGGTTTTGATCCTACCTCATGGGATAATGGATAGTCAATAGCCACACAGAAGAGTTGTAATACAACGAAACAGCTATCTGTGGATGACACAATTATTTAATTATTATATATATATATATATATACATATATATATGGCCTATGACCAACAAAGCAGCAGCATAGTACGAAAGAGATTTAAGTATTCTTTAAAAATGACCATTGTCTCTTGCCAAAGAAACTACTTCAAAAAAGGAAATGGAGGCTCTCGACAAGAAGACATGCCACTATATGGTTTTTGCAAGAGTCTTCCCTTACTGTAGAATCAGAACAGAAGAGAGGAGGTAGTACCATAAACTTGGTGTTCCATCCAGTTACCAGTTCTCATCCAGCATCTGTGTAGGAAAATTTGTCTAACTCATGTGGGCCTCAGTGGCCACTCCAAAATTTTCATTTGCAAGGCCCAGCCATAATGCAAACAAACTCACAGAAATAGTCAAATATAAACAATATTTATGGACATAGATGGTCACCTGACCAAAGCCAACAAATCAAACCATACGAATGAGTATGGTCTAACCAACAATAATATTAGTAACACTGACTATTACCCAACTTTAAAATAGTGATCGTAACAGACTTATTCATACTTTAGAGTCCTATGGGCATATGCAATCAGTTTTCTCTGGGTGGGGATATATTCCCACTGAGGGGGTGCCAAAGGTATATTTTGAATACAGCTTAGTTTTAATCCTTTAAACAGTAAATAATAACTTTTTATGAAGGAACGTTGAGTTGGTCTTACAAAGAACAATTGTACTGCACCATAATCCTTTATGGACAATGATGTTTCCACTTTAAAAACACCCAACTCCAAAAAGCCCTGTTTGAACCCCTCCCTCCAGCAGATGCCAATGTAGTCCCACATACATACAAGGTCACCTGGTCTTTGATTTTATAGTTGCAAATTCCAGGAATTCTGCAATAGGCCAATATCCAGTATTACGAAATGTCCCCAGTACTATCCTTTCTTTAGTTCTCCTCTTTCCTCCTGGCTCAAAAGCATCAACTTATTCATAAAACCTTTTGAAAGAAAAGACTCATTTGAAAACACAAAGCTGAAAGAAGTAGACCACCCAATTCAGTTAGGAAAACGAATCTCCACAAAATCTCAAAAGAGGAAAAAATCAAATGAAGAATTACACTAGATTGGCGAGCTTTTGGTTGAGAAAGCTTAAAATCTCACCAGTCCCAAAGAGGATACGTTCTCCCAATAGTCACCCATAGAGCTGAAACATGGAATCTAATCATAAGAGAACCATACAACGTACACAAGAGAGAATCATACTGAACCTCACATAGAGAGATCATAAGACAGCACAGAATATTAGATCAAAGACAGGAGTCTGAGATATAAAGACCATCGAAAAAAATCAAATAGCAATGAACTCAAAGATCATATGCGAAACTATGGTCAACAGAAAGTAAGATTGCTTAACGAGCTAGACGAAATCAGAAAATACTTGCTCTGCAATGCCCATGATAGAGATGTCTAGCAAATCTTGAGGAAGGTCTGTGTCCATGCTAAAAGGCAGCTCATGATGATGATGGCAGTGATGATGATGATGATGTGTGGCACCAAAGCCTCTTTCTGAGACAAAGAATATCTCCTCTCCAAAATCGTTCCCAATACATTGATAATATTGCACCTGGATGACTTGTATGATATATCAAATTAATTTGCACATGTACATTTCACAATAGATTTATTATTAAAATTGTTTATAACTAGTTAATTTTTTTTCCGAACACTGATGTTATATCAGAATCATTAGCTCAAGAAATGAAGTGGGACGTTGTCCTATTGCACATCCATGTTCATTTTCAACGGTATACAAGATATGCCTGTGTTCATTATTGAACGTAAACAACACAGGGCATTTTTTTTTTCTTTCCCATTTCAGGAAAGGTTTAATTAACTTTATTAAATTATTTGAAAAAATTATAGAACGTTAATTTTGCCCCGAAACAGTAGGATGGTAGTTAGGAGGCAGCACCTGCTACTGGGACAATATCTGAAAGCTTTGCTTACGTCATTGTCAACATCTGTATTGGTAAAGAAGAACTTACATGCTGGATCAGTTTTTCTCGCCTTCCCGAAACTGGAGGAAACTTTGAAATAACTTTCAGATCTCGAGGAACCCCAGCGTAAAAATATTATACTTAGAGCTAAAAATACATCAGTGCATTCAAAAATTTAATTAATCACTGCAACCCAAAAACAGAATGGTTTAAACACTGTTGCTCGGTTTAAGTTATTCATGTGTTCAGACGTTTATATGAATCTATATGTATCTGTGACTTCACTGAGACCTAACTTTCCGTAGTAGGAACTTGAAAATTTGCACACTCACTCCTCTCAATGAATAGGGAATATGCTTCTTTTTTTTTCTTTTTATATCCCTCCAAGATAAGTTTTTAGCATGGCATTCTATTTACAATGTATGTTAATGTCAAATTGGTCCCTTAGTTAGTGACAAGCAGAACTCATGCTTTTTTTTTTTTTTAATTGGACATTGCAGGGATAGCAGCCCAAGACACAGGAGTCACTCGATTCATTGATTACCTATTTCAAAAATTTTTCAATTGATCACCCCCAACATGACACCTGTTATGCATGCAATTTTGTTATTTTTACTGATTACCCTACCCACAACAGACCATTTTCAACAATTTTGTTCTGTTTGGATGATTCATGTGTTTTGATACTTTTATTTAATTGAATGTACATATCCATACATTGATGTCTTGATTTCATCCAGCTCTAGCTATTCACAATAGAAACTTCAAATTTTGCGCACACACTCCTCTCAATGAGTGAGGTGAACTTTTTTGTTTTTCGAAAATTGCTCTTCAAAATAAGTTTTTGGTTGCTCGATATACAATGCATGTTTATGATAAATCGATCGCTTAGTTTGGTATCCAGCAGCATTCACACTTGTTTTTTGAAAATTCTGACTTCTTTTTAGCAGTCATTGCGTAACAAAAGTGATCAACTTTTTTTTAAATTTTTGAATTGATAACCCTTAACACAGTATGCTACTTAAAGATACTGGTCTCACTGCATTTTCTTTTCTGTGACTATCCACACGCATTTCATTTCTTTTTGCGAATCATTAATTCATGGTTCAAATCATACAGGTTGTACTAACAGATGATTTAGTCACTACCACTGCTTAATTTACAATGTAAAAAGTAGCCTAAATGGGTGACGTTGATTACAATGCTTGTTTATATTATAATCTAAACAAAGCTATCAGTATTCTACAGTGTATTGGAAAATAGTTGAACAACCATAGCCATCAAAGATGGGGAAGAGTCTTATCCTTATCCTTATGTGCTTGTGTTTGTATACGTGATTGTTTACATGTTTGTTCATGTGTTTGTATATTTGTTAGTGTGTTCCAGCACTCCTGGACATACAGTTTTGTCTACAGATTTGAAAATTGGCATCAGAACTCCAATAGACCCCTTCTACAAATCTTTTTGATTTTTGATAAAAAAAAAGCCCTTCTGACCTTTAGGGTGCCTAATTTTGACGGGTTTACGAGTAACATCGAGATTCTCCAGAATCTAGATGTTTCTTGATATTTTTCAACTCTATTTTCGATGTAAAAACACCAGTGATATCAGAAATAAAATTCATTCTGGCTATATTTATTCTTCCTTTGAATTTTTTTTATCATGACTTCAAAATTTTACTCTACAATTGTTCATTTATCGAATGTGATGGCGAGTTAATATGAAGATTATTAAATGGAAATCGATTCCTTTGAAAAAAAAATTGATAAGCTTAGCTTACCTTTCATAGAATTAATGTTTTTTCCAAAAACTTTATATAGAAGAATTTTCCTTTAAAAAACTCAAATACATGAGGACATAAAATATGACAACCACTGATCTTTTTTGGTTGGCAAATATTCTTGTGTTTCTAGAATCAAATGTCATCAAAACAGTAACTAGAACTTGTCATATAAAACAAAAATTCGAATGAAGCAAAAATCAGGTGCTGTTAACAGAAAATTTTTGCAGAACTAGTAAATAATTTCGGTGTTTTTTTTTGTTTTTTTTCCGGCATTTCAATCCATTTCTCTTGTAAACCATTTGCAATTTATTTCTTTTGTAATTTATTTGAAATGTATCTCTACAGAAAAATCATTTACATTGCATTTTTATATTAAGTCCTTTTTCTGAGATAAATCATTTCTGATGGTTTTCAATGCATTCTTTTGGCGAACCTCTGCTCTACCACCGGACTTCACCTGCAAATAAAAACTGATATATGTTCAGAGTGTCATTGTTGCATTTGTCTCTTCTTCTTTTTTCTTTTTTTTTTTTTTTTTTCCTTTTTCATGACTGTATCCTGCAAATTGTTTTTCTCTCTGTAGAGAAAATCATTTTGCAGGTGATTGTAGTCTCCACATCTCCTTTTTTGAATGTCTACCTATTACGTACCTTAATACAGATCACGTCTTATGTTGTGACAAATCGAGCTGACTTTTTCAGCTGCCTTTAAAAAAAAGGCAACTTGTCAAAAGACGGTATCACCTCTTGTAGACCAACGGATCAAACAAACTACACATCCTCCTCCTCCTCCTCCTCTTCCCCCCCTTTGCCATCATCATAATCATCAACTCAACATCCCCCCCGCCCCGCTGTCAATTCCCCCCTCCCTTCCCCCAGAAAAATAATAAGTAATCTTGATCCTAGGGCTTGAATGTGGCGGGGAGGAGATATGTCCCTCACAAAATGATCCATTAATATCCTATTCAGTTCTCATACCCTTTACCACCCTATACCCAACATCTGAAAGAGGCCATTGGCGAAATAGGACAAGTCAGAACCCCAAAATCTTGTATGGATCCACACGCACACACACATACATACACACAACCACAACCACACACAACCACAACCACACACAACCATAACCACATACAGACACACAACTACACACAATCACACACACACAACCACAACCACACATACATACACACATACACATCCACACATACACATCCACATAATCACACAACATTTCTATAATGCCGTACATCTAACATGTGAACACATTTGATAACAAGTAGAAAGTTTAATTTCATATCAACTCAAATTTCTTTTCATTTGCCAGCATATTACCATGTATTATGCGAAACTATAATGTACAGATTTCCATGAAATGATCCAATTCTTCCTTGATACTGTGTTACATAACAAATATCATTATAATTTTACATCATTATCTAATAATAGAAAAGCCGTTGTAACTTTTTCATTTGTTTGTTTGTTGGTTTCTATCATGCTAAAGCAAGCAAAAACAAAGGAAAGGAGTGAAACAAAGCTCTACTGTGTTTGCATGTTCACTTCTACAACATTTTTACGGCTGCAGCACCTGCTGCTGATGCACCGATAATAATTCTACTATGTATAGGTATCTCTGATATTTCATGAATAAAACTGGTGTTCTTTTCATATTCAAAAAACGATTTGCATTTCATTCAATTCTGTTGCTATATAGTTATGAAAAAATATGAAGAGCTGTAAAAAATCGACAGAAAAATGAATTTTTATTCAGGTATGTATATTTTTGTTTACAATAAATACAGTTTTACTAAAATATATATGACATTTCATGATGAACAAACAATATCATCAAGGTGCCATTGGTGGTACCCAAAAACCAACAAGATTAGGAAATTGGAAAAGCAAAAAAAAACCTTATGATCAACTATATCAGTTCATATTCCAGTTGCTCAAAATTAGTTAATATCAGAACATCTTTCATCATCATCATCATCATCATCATCATCATCATCATCATCATCATCATCGGTCTTTCAACATCTGTTGTTGCACATAGACCTTCCCCAGGATCCACCACATTTCTCTATCATGGGCGTCACCGAGCCAGTATTTTCTGAATTATTCTTGTTCATCTCTCCATCTTTTATTTTGTCAGCCTCAGTTTTGCATGGGATCTCATGTTGTGAGTTGTAATATCCATCGGTTGTCTATCATTCTTGCAACATAACCAGCCCATTGCCATTTGAGTTTTTTAATAGATTCTATCATGTCTCGGACCCTTCCTGATATATTGTGCCAGAACATCTTTAATTGATCCTAACCTAGATGGAATACCTTATTAAAACATTCCTTGCTGAATGTTGAGAATGATCCAATGAACTTTTGGAAAAAAGAACTTATTAATCTTATCAAAAAGATGATCTGCATTGGTCAGTCGTAATGGAGATGAGAGATCAAATCTATTTTATGTTTGTTCATAGAGGTTTAATAAAAATGAGTCTTAGTATCATGAAGTAACATATGGATTGGAAAGTGACCAAAATACATTGATCAATAAAGTAAGACTCAACGAAATAGTATAAATTCTTTTTGAACTGACTAGGTTCATGGGATTGGTATTGCCATGCACACTCTACTAAACGAGGATCACAATCACTAAATTCTTTCTGAGGAGGATGAAGGTTATTTATCTCCTATATAAGATAATTTTTTTAATTCATTAAGAATAACAAAACCTGGCTGGTTTAAACTTCACGTTATTTCATCGAAAGACAGTGATTGATTCTGTCTTTTGACTTTTCCAAAAATATACAATTTTTGACGAAAATCTTCAGTCTGTTGAAAGCTCAGTGGGCAAAAATCTTTAAGCCACAGATCAACCTCTTTGCTCTTTGCTAATTGAAGATTTTAATTAATTGCGAGAAAAATTGATGCTGGCTGATGTATCAGAATTCCAGGTTTAAAGAGAAAGAAGTTTTAACCTTTTGTACCAAGAATCAAATTATTTTCCCTCGTTTTTCTCGGCTAGTCACTGTTCTAAAAGAACTCGTCAGAATTGAACATATACGTTATTTTTTTTTCTTTCTTGACATGGCTGATTTTATAAAATGTCTCTCACTAAAAATGTGACACAATGAAAAAGAGCACACCAGTCTACCTACGTATGCCTTGTTTTTTCTTATATCTTTTGCCTGGGGTAGCTTAGTAAATGCACAGCTGCTCTTAAATATAAAACTCTGTCTCAGTATTACAAACCTTCAACCGAAACTGTCAACATAGATTTCTTCAGTTTTCAAGTTGGCTAAATATGTATCATGCATAATACCGCACCGACAAAGCTAGAGAGCTGAAAAATTTAAACATTTACTCCTTATTTCTACAAAAAGATTTTTCAGTTTTTTTTATAATAATCCCCCAAAATTCAATGTAGTTTAATCTTAGTTGATCCTTGGTATATTAACGGCTGTTTTCGTGCCTGTTTTTTTTTTAAATTCAGACTTTTCAGTGATCCAACAAAATCTAGTAACTTGATCAACCCTTTCCCCAACTTTTTAATTGTTCACCCCTGACACAGCATGCTGCCAGAAGACATCGGTCATGTGATTGTTTCAATTGAGAGATTAACAAGATCTGTTTTTTTTTAATCAAGTGTCTACGGTTCAAACCCTACTGGTAGAATTCTCACCAAAATGGCTAAATTTTTCCACCATCACAGCTTGATTTATGCTGTAAAAGTAAATAAATACAGGTGGAGAAAATTTTGGAAAGGAATTGTGCCCTCCTCTTTTCGAAAGGATGATAGCTAAAAGAAAAAGAAGATTCCATGTCACCCCTTACTTCTAGACTTTGACTACTATTTATGATTGGTGGTGATTCATAATTTCCATTGGAATGCTAGTTTTGAATATCTTTTGTCTATGGAAGCCTTGTAAATGCACAAGTATTTAAGTATAAAACTTTATTTTAGTATTTGACTAAAATCTCTAGAAATTTTATTAATCTTTGTAAATATTTCTTCACACTGACATCTTTCCTTACATAATTTCTTCTTGTTAGCATTTACAGATATCATCCAATATCAAGAGATCAAAATGAAAATCTTTTTTCTTCATCATTCTCTTTACGTGAATTTCTTATGTTCTTTGCGATGCATTGATGAATATTGTTAAGTGAATATAATAAACTATCGAAGAAAATTGTCACCAAAACTATACAAGTGGGTTTCTTCAGTTTTTGAGTTGGTTTGGCTGAAAATTCAAACATTAACAACTAATCATATCTTGATAAAAAGGTTTCAGTTGAGGGCTCAATTTGTGATGAAGGTTTATGCTAAATTGATCCTATTAACAATTGTTTTTTTTTGTAAATCCAGATTTTTTTGTGATCACTGCCCAATAGAAGACGAGAAAAGTAACTTATTCAACCCTTTTTCCAATATTTCAATTGATCACCCCCAACATGGTATGGAACCAAAAGAAGTTGGTCATGTTGCAGTTTCTATTGATTGACTAAGCAGACCTGTTTCAAGACTCTTTTGCTTTTATTTTTGCCATCAGGATTTTTCAAACAATTAATCCCTTCATTCTATAAATCCCTTCCCATACCTTTTGTGGATCTTCTGGATCACTGTAGTCTCCAAGATGGCTTACCCGACCAACCAGCTGATTGGGCTACAGATTCTTCTATCTTTCCTCATCTGTGTGCTTTTCTATGTCTGTCCTGGTCATATTCTGGGGACTATAACCTTGAAAATTTGCATGTGTGCACTGCTAAGCGCCATCGTGAAACATTTTCTTTGTTTTTTTCAAAAAGGTTCTCTTTTGGGTCTCTATGGTCATTTTGGACTAAAAATGTCCAAATCTTAAGGTAGTATTTTTTTTAGATGATTTTTGAAAGAAGACCAATTTTTTAGATCATTTTAGATGATTTTTATAGATGATTAGTCCTGGTGCACACGTCGGATACAGTGATTCATCTATTAAAAAAAAGGAAATATATGTACATAACATGTATATATATATATATATATATATATATATATTCATACATGTATTCATGTTATATACATATATATATATAACATGTATATATATATATATACATATATATACATGTTATATACATATATATATGTGTTATATACATATGTATATATAACACGTATATATATATATATATACATATATATACATGTTATATACATATATATATATATACATGTTATATACATATATATATATATAACATGTATATATATATATATATATATATATATATATATATATATATATATATATATATATATATATATATATATATATTTATACATATATACAGGTTATAAACATATATAACTGTATCTTTCATAGATGAATCACTATATCTGGCGTGTGCACCAGGAATAGAGCACTGGTGGATGGGGGATATAAACAAAAACAGAATATATCACTTAAATCCAGCCTTACTGACTGTCCAGTTCTGTCGCTCAGCGGTTGGGTCTGAAGCAAAGGTTTCAATCCTGCCTCATGGCACTGGATGGGATAACAGATTGTCTATAGCCACACTGAAGAGATGCAATTTTTTGAAACAGCTGTCTGTGGATTACACAATAAAATATATACATATATATATATACATAAAACGTATATTTTGCACGCACATAAAGCGTATATTTCGCATGCACACCCAACGTTATAAGAAGGGCGTTGGCTTCAAAGAAAGCCAACCATGTTACAAGTGAGCCATGATAACATCATCTATCATAATAAGTCAGTGGGATTTGAATAAATAAACAGAATCAATCTTAAATTTTTGTTTTCACATTAGATAATTCCATCAAATGCAATATGATACATAGTAAACCAAATTGTGGTATTTAAAAACAAAATATTTACATATTTATTTACATCAATGATACAACCCTTTCAACACTTAGTCCCTGTCCCTTCATATACACTTTACCAGAGTAAAAAAGCACTAATTGGTTTTTAAAAAACTTTTGTTCATTGACCATTGAAATATTTTTGTCCATTGTATATACCAGCATACAATGCCCATATTTTGTGGATATTTTTTTAGATAATTTTAGATAAAAGATCTTTTTTCTAAGATATTTTTAGATAGATTTTTTAGATAGTTTGTTCTTGGGATACGTTGATACATTCATGTGAAGCATAGATATTAATTTTCTCTTGAATTTTTTTTAACCACAATAATTGTTTTATCTAAAATTATTATTTATTTGCTTTAACCCTCGCACAACAGAACTGATCAGTCATAAATCTTTTCCAACTCTCGAGCCATCGAGGCAAATTCATCAAATTGTTTGGACAATTCTGATGATCATTTTGGTTGATCGTTTCTAATTCATTTTTCTATGCAATCAGATCAAGAGCTATGTTGTCCAATTAAGTGAACCTGGCAAATGCAATTCTCAAGCTGCATTTTTCTCTTCATTTATTCGAGAGCTTTCAGTGAGCTTTTCTTTTTTTGTATTTCATCTCCTTCCTTTCCAGGCTTGGATCCAAGGGAGGTGGGTCAAGGGGCTCAGCCCCCGTTCCTCTCACTCAGGCAAAGCACAATTAATTCTTTTAAGAATATCTACACAAAGAAATTTTATAAATAAAAAAACCCAAAAGTAATGCCAGAGTAATAATGAATCTATCATTTTGTCTTCCATCTAATATAAGTAAGATGTCTTCCATCTTATTCTGTATAAATCTTTTATTTATTGGTTTTATTTGGTTATTGGTATTTTTTTTTTGATGATTTTTTTTACTTTACTCTTTTGTCAAATGAAACAAGAGCCCAAGACATCATAGAATCCATTAAAAAATCCAAATGACAATGGGCTGGTCATGATGCAAGAATGGCAGACAACTGATGGACACCAAGATTCACAATGTGGATTCCCAGAGATAGCATGCAAAATTGCAGCCAACAGAATACGAGATGCAAAGACAAATTAGACAAGTTCAGAAAGTATTGACTTTCTTGTTTTCGATGTTTGAAATTTGTTGTCTTTTTCACTTATCTATTTGCAAAAATAAGTTTACCCATTTGGACCCCTAATTTCATTTGATCTACCCCTGCTTTCAACCACACAGAAAAATCATTTCTTCTTCCTTTCTCATCTTTCCCTCTTTAGCTACTTGCATTTCCACTTTCTCCTGCTTCCTCTTCTTTATTTTCCTTCTGTTTTCAATTCCATTCTTTTTACGTTTTATTCCATTTTTTATGAAAGACATTGAAACCTGTGCTATCTGTTCATGGGCTCAAATACACAAAAAATATAGAGGCAGTGAACAGACCCTCTTAACTCCAATGTGCTCAATGAAGATTTCCCCAAATGAAAAGATAAGTAGATTCTTATTCATCATCATCATCAGTTTTTTAACATCTGTCATTGGACATAGATCTTCCCCAGGATTCGCCACAATTTTCTATCATGAGTGTTGCGGAGCCAGTATTTCCTGAATTTGTCTAGTTCATCTCTACATTATGTGTTCTATCGGCCTCAGTTTTTCATGTGATCTCTGAGGATCCATGTTGTGAGTCATGATGTCCATCGGTTGTCTTTCATTCTTGCAACATGGCCTGCCCATTGCCATTTGAGATTTTTTAAATAGTTTCCATGATGTCTCGGACTCCCATTTTCTTCCTTATGTACTGTGCTGTTTTGTGATCTCTCCATGTGAGGTTGAGCATGATTATCTCATGTGCATGCTGCAATGCTTCTCAGTTTGTAGGTCTGTCTCTTGGTTAGGTTCCATGTTTCAGCTCCATAAGTCACTATCGGGAGAATGCAAAGGTTGTATACTCTTCTTTTCAGGATTATTGGGATCATCTGGTTCTTGAAAGTTGAGCTTGCTCTGCCAAAGGCTTGCCATCTCAAAGTGATTCTTTGCTTGATTTCCTCCTCTTTTGAGGGTCTCATGGAGATTCATTGTCCTAGGAAGATGTAGTGGTCTACCTTCCTGAGTTTTGCATCTTCCATCTTGACAGTTATGTCCTTATTCTCAATATAATCGTTGCACATGATTTTTGTTTTACTGAAGTTCATGTGTAGGCTGACATTTTTGCTTTCTTCATTTAGTTCATCTAGCATCGGTTGGAGGTCGTGTAGGTTCTCTGCAAAAAGGATGATGTTGTCTGCAAATCTGAGGTTGCTCAGATATTTGCTGTCTATTTTGATTCCTCAATTTTTTGGATGTAAGGCAAGTTTCTTCCAATCCTGAAAATCAACATCCTATCTCAGATGGCTTTGAAATTAGTCACATCACTCTTAATCAAAACTCATTTCAGGCCTTGATCCATGAAAAGGTTTGGATTTAAGGAGATCCAGAACCTCCACCCTCTACTGCGGCAAAGACCAATTATAAAGATTTTTTTCCAAATATCTTGGTAAAAAGATTTTATAAGAAAAAGAATAATTACAAGTAGTTATCCATAAGTGTTAGTGGGTTTTCCATCCATGGTTTTGATAATATGCATATCAGTTTTTATAATTCAATTTGGGATTTTGGGGGAGTTTTGCGGTGTACTGTGAAAAACCGCATCATAGAAAATATGCTGTGGAGTATGAACCAACCATAAAATGGTTGGGAAATCATAAATTCATTTTAATGATATTTGTGTTAATAACTTATTCATGTAGACAATGAAAACCTGGTTTATATGCGAATTAAACACTTGCAAATTGGTTAGTCGATCATTGGACATTTTCTAATTCACTGTGTTGTTTGCGAATCATTATTGAATTTTTTCTCATTTTCATTCATCTTATCTTAAAATCTTTTTTGCTTCCTATTGGTACTTATAACAGAATGGATAAAATTTTTAAAAAGGCAATAAGAATATCAAGAGGAATATAAATAGCATCAAAAGGGGAAAAAATTGTTAATAATCACTTTGCTGTATATTTTTAAAAATTTATGGTTTTCATTAATTAACTGTATTTTTTTTATTGTATCTACTTCTAACAATCTTTTAAAATGTATTGCAATAATCAAATATCTTCTTAGTTTAATTTTGGTTATGACTGCAAGAAAATAGTGTGAAGTTGTGAGAAAAAGAAAAAATACTCTTTCATACTCACAGAGAATTTCCTTGCAAATTGAGAGTATTTTTGAACTTTTTACCAAAAAATATTGATTCTGGCATAATTGAAGGATCTGCCAGCAAAGGAAAATGGACTCAAGTTTTATGATTTTAAATGTTTACAGCATGATTTACAGTATTTATTCATTTATTTGCACATTTACCATTTGGGGATGATCAAGAGTTTGCACATTGTTTATGGGACAATAATTATGGGTTTTGAGGACTGAGAGGGTTGAACGAGGAGGGTCAGCGAAAATTATTCGCTAATTTCGTATACGCTGCTCCCTGATGCCCCTATTCCCAACAAATTTCAAGGATTAACAGTAATCATAAATTGACCTTAAAAACAAAGTATTTTTTTGATCTATTATCTAATTAGAAAGACGGATTTATAGCAGAAAAAAAAATAAAAAATTTGAACTCCTTCCCCTTCCCAGCTCAAAATCTTTAATCCACCCCCATACTTGTAGAAGTCTCTTGTAAAAATGTACCAAGCACACATGTGCTTGCAATTTGTACGGCTGAAATAAGAATCAAACTTGCTTGACTCATTTACAATGAACAAGGCTCAACTCACTGCTTTGCTTGGTTCATTTTTAGAAATGAGCTTCACCAATAGTAATTTAATTTAACCTGATGAGATTTTAATTTGCATTTGGGTTTGGCGTCAGTTCTTTGGTCAGCGATTCTCCTCTAATCTCTTCCCCACCCCATTCATATTTCCCCCGCATGCCTCGGATTAACACATACTTACCCTCATCTGTTTCCTCCATCATGGAAGCCATCTGTAGAAACACAGAGGAAGTCACACATGAATCTGGGACATGGTTAGTCCATGTATTATGAGTGTTTTTATTTGTATGCTATGATGGCTTGTTTGACTGGGTCTTTTAATTAATGAAAAACTTTATGCCTCATTCTTGGCTGGAGTCGGCTGACATCACTTACTTGTAACTAGTCATTGAAAACCTTGACTTCACGCTCGACAAGAGACTTCTGGTTTTAAAATTCTGGATGAAAATTCTGTTACAGTCATGATAAACAAAATACATACATTTATATACATATATATATATATATATATATATATATATATGTATATATGTATATATATATATATACATATATATATATACATATATATATATATTTATATATATATATTAGAATGTGCATATATTTTTATGCACACACATACATACATACACACACACAAGCATAGATTTCTCTCGCTATGTATCCCAGTACTTACATACTTATTTGTCTATTTACTTACTCATTTTTTGGTTTATTTACTTATATTCAAGTACAGCTATGAATTGTAGAGCTTTTAAATGGCCATTTTGAAATAGGTTTTTCTAGTGTTTGACTTTGTTCAGTGCTGATCTATCAACTGACATCTTCAAATACAGCTCGGCATTTTTATTTACCTTCTCATCTGTAGTGAATGAACATTATTCAAAATTTTTAGATAGGCTTTTTGAGATATTAGATAATGGTGAATTTTTTAGTTTGGCTTTTTAATATCATAGAAAATTATAAGAAGGCAAATTTGCAACTGCGATAAAATGGGAGTGTGTCAGCTACTGATGTCTTTCATTAAAATCAATCTTAACTGCTGATCATATTTAACTGAGAAATTAATACACTTAACTTATCATATAGATTCTGAGGTACGCAATGGTTTTTGCCTTAGATTTCTGATTATATAGGTAAATAAAGTAAAAGCCATTCACAAAATTCATTCATTCATTCATTTCTTGTCACTCATAGACAGACAAGTCAGAGGGTTCATCTGAGCAGGGGGCGGTGCAAAGAAGGGTCTCCTCCTATAAGGATTAACATTTTGCCATAGGAGCGGGAGGCAAGAGATGGGGGCTCTCTACATGATATCAAGCTGCTTACAGCACTTGGTCCATTCAGTTGGTCACTTATCTTGGTACTGACCAGGCTTAACGTAGCTCAACTTTGATGATCGTATGAGGTCCAGTGTATCCGATGTGGTTTTGATGTAACTATTCCCAAAATTTAATCACTGACATTCAAATCCTTAAATGCTGTATAATGCCTGAAAATGAACTTATCTTTTTTGCTATTTGTGTTTTATTCATTCAATCAATATGAAATGCATAGACTATACCATACACCATCCCCCATGTAAGTCAGGTCACGCATAGGAAAAAATATATTGCCAGTCGCTGAAAAGTGCGTTTAGCACAAAATGCTAACATTCACCAGTTATATATCCTTATAATTCTTATTTTCTTATTGTATGCATATATATATGTTTACGTGTATATATGATGTAGACGTAAGAGTGGACTGAAAATAATTTCTATCTATTAAACATCATGGGAAACTTTCTCAAAAGACGAAATTGTGTTAACTGATACTGACAACTATTTACACATGATGCCATTTTTCTTTCATTTCTGCCTACACTTCATACTTTTTGTTTTATCATCAACAAGTATTCTACAAAACCAAATTTGATCTATAATGAATGGCTACTTCTCAGCTCTTCTAGTTGCCATGTTTCTATGACAATATTCACCAATATACAAGGTACAACCCAGAAGTTTGGGGAATTCAACCATGGAAAACCCCTTTACCTACTGTTAAAACACTGGCTTACAAAGAGTGCTCAAATGAAAACCATCGGATCCAATGTGATTTGGATGTAACTATTCACAAATTTTTTTCAGGATTTTCCCAACATTCAGATCTTTAAATGTTGTATATTGCATGGAAATAAACTTTGTAAGATTTGTTTGGACAACTGAACTCATCCCTTTTATTTCTCATATTGTAACCACAATATTTTTCTACACCCTTTTCCATGGGAGTACACATGTAGCATAGATCTGTGCTAATTGATTGAGCCACACAGACGGTAGGCAGTGTTAGGGTTAGGGTTAGGGTTATCCACCGGTATAATCAGTAAGGAGATAAAGTGGTGTCTTCATTACAGGGAAAAATGTCAAAATGAAAATGGTAGTAGATATACCAGCTAGTTCTGTTCATTCCAGCAATATGAAATGTACTGACCATACCATTCACCATCAACCATGTAACGCTGGTCAGTCATATATATATACATATATATATATATATATGTGTGTGTGTGTGTGATGAGTAAAGATATTAGTATCTGACAATGTGAAATAAGGGAAGACAGCTTAGAAGCTAAATTTTGCTTTGACCAAATTATTCAAAATTGTGAGCAAAACAATGGTGTGAATCAGAAAATAATGATAAGAGCCCCAGATTGGATTCAAACCCACACCCTTTTCCATGGGAGTACCTATGTAGCCTAGATCTGCACTAATTGATTGAGCCACACAGAAGTGTAAATATCACCCTTAACTCATTTCACTTCTCCAACCACTGATCTATTTTGCTTTTGTGTTCTGTAAATCTCAGAACTTCTTGCATGTAGATATTTCTATGTATATTTATTGTTTTTATATCAACAGTATAAGTAATAGATATTAGTATCTGACAATGTGAAAAAAAGGAAAGACAGTTCAAGAACTAAATTTTGCTTGGACCGACTTATACAGAATTGTTTT
>OY735226.1:18273524-18426024 GCA_963457665.1 Thysanoteuthis rhombus
AAAACATGCTTGTAGAAAATCAAAATTGGTTTAATAAACAAAAGATATGAGTGATTCAATTGATATTTCAATGCTTATTTGCATTGAAAACTTACAGCTATTTTTAGAATTTTCTTTCTCCATCTGATAAAGAAATTGTGTCTTACCTGCATTTTCATTTTTGCATTTTTTTGCCAATAAATGCAATATATGTATCAATACGGGGTAGGGCAGTATCGGACAGTATTCCTCAAAGCAGGGGTGTGGGGTAGAAAAAAAAAAGGAGAGGGAAAGAAAAAAATGGATTAGAATGTTGAAGAAAAAGAGAGTTAGGAAATGTCTTTTTAATATTAGTGTAAGCAACCTCAACTTTAGAGAATCAATGAATATGAGGAAGAGAATATTAACTAATCTTTATTTTCTACTTATTTTTGGTAGATGGACTGGATTATTTCATTTCTCTCATTCGGCTGATATGTTGGACGATGTGGTGCTAATTCATTCTCTAAAATACTCCATGTTATGAACGTACCTTCTTGCATTCCTCAACCTAAAACCATAAAATAGCTCTATAAGTATAGTTTGCATTAGTTCATGACCTCTTACAATCCCTTTGGTTCTAATTTTCAATGCACAAAATATAGATTTAGGGCCAAACATAAAGGCCAGACATTAATTCAAAAATTGATTAACTTGAATCTGATTAATCATAATTTTTTCTCTTACCACCTGAAATACTTAATTTGCAAGAATTGTTGTTAGTCTCCTTGTTAAAAGATAATGCATCACATGTCATCGATTAGCCTATGATCAAGTTGTAATACCTACCTAGCCCAATTCTCAGGTGACAAACTGTTTCAGCTTTTGCAGGTGCAATCTGTGCCTACTCTGAAGGTGCTGTCACTGCCCTCTGCTGTCTGGACTCTCTCCACTCGTACCGTTGGTCATCTCACCTTTCTCGCTCATCTGAACACCTGCCTTGATTGCAATTCTCAATCTGCTGCAGTTTGTGGCTTACCAGGTTGATGTTACCTGTATGTAAATCTCGTTTACAAATATCCATGTAACGAAGAACAGTCTTTCTTCAGATCTGGAGCTAATGACAAGCTCGCCATGTAACACATTTTTGGATACTAGTCCATTCTTCCTGCAACTAACATGACCAAATCATTGCAAGAATGTTTGGGTAAGCAAGGCATACAAACTTGGTAATCCCACTTGTGCCAAAATGTTCTTGTTTAGGACTTGGCCCTTCCAGGTATACCCAGAATACTTTTGAGACAGTGTAGACGGAAAGTATTGAGTCCGTGTTTCTAAAGCCAGAATAAATTGGTGAGCTGAAATCAGCCAAAACAAATGCCTATGAATAAAGTAATTTCGTTTCACTTGAAAAAAAGTTGTATCCATGCACTTGATCAAAAGGCTGATCATATGAAAACTATCGGATCTGATGTGATTTGATATATAATGAATGGCCATGTCTCAGATCCTGTGGTTGCCATGTTTCTATGACAATATTCACCAATATACAAGGTACAACCCAGAAGTTTGGGGAATTCAACCATGGAAAACTCCTTTACCTGCTGTCAAAACACTGGTTTACAAAGAGTGCTCATATGAAAACTGTTGGATCCAATATGATTTGGATGTAACTATTCACAAATTTTCTTCAAGATTTTCTCAACGTTCAGATCTTTAAATGTTGTATATTGCATGGAAATAAACTTTCCAAGATTTGTTTGGACAACTGAACTCATCCCTTTTATTACTCATGTTGTAACCACAATATTTTAGCCAATATTTTCTACAGCCTTCTCCAAAAGCATAATCTGTAAGGAGATAGAGTGATGTCTTCTTTATAGGAAAAAATGTCAAAATGAAAATGGTAGCAGATATACCATGCAGTTCTGTTCATTCCAACAACGTGAGATACACAGACAATACCATTCACCACCACTCATGTAATACAAGTCATTTGTATATATATATATATTTAAAAAGAATATATATACATATGTATGTGTGTATTTGTGTGTGTTTGTGATAAGTAATGATATCAGTATCTGAAAATGTAGATTAAGGGAATAACAGTTTTAGAATCAAATTTTGCTTTGACCAAATTATTTATGGTAGTAAGTGGAACAATGATGATGATCAGTAAATAATGAAATGAGCCATGGATTTTAAAAAACTATACTTTTACAGCTTCCTATCTACTTTTTTTAAAACTGCAATTTTTTTCATTCTAGACAAGTAACCTTAAACAAGTAACGATATTTAAAAGCACCTTATGAATTACGAATGTTCTATCGCTGAACCGATAAGACGACACTTGAAGCATCCAAAAAAACATCCTTGTAAGCCAGATGCAAAAACAGCAATTAAACAGAGAGTTAAAACCATGAGATCCAGACCAGAACTAGTTTTCATTTTGTCTGAAAGTCACTTTATCCACTGAAAAAGATGTTATTTCAAGTCAATCCGGAATGAATGACGGTCTGGGACTTGGCACTGATGAATACAGAAATGTTTTCAAAGGTAATTGTCTTGCAGTAAGATTGTCAATCTTTCAGAAAAATCCCATTTTTTACTGTATGGTAGATTATAAGGGCCAAATTACAATCCCTTCAATGAAAAGTGCTTAATAATAGTTTGTTTTTTTTTGATAATTGTCAGTTCCCAGCTGTGATCATTTAGAGGAAAATCAGTCTCCTTAAATGATCATAATTCCTTTGTGACAGACTACCATAAATGTCTGGACTTAAGTTGAGGTGGTTATAAATAGAAGTATCTCTCTCTAACACTCTCTCATCCGATTGCTTGATTTAATTTGAAATGCATATTACTGAGGGCCATATGCAAAATTTCGTTTGTAAAATTGTTGAAATATTTTATCAACCTTTTCATTCTCACCACAATAATTGACTTAACTTGAAAGATTAATATCAACGTATGATTTTTTTTTCTTTCAAATTGTCTAAGGTTGATGCTTTTAAATCAATGGTTAAAACGCAAATTGATTTTTAAATGAAAATGAACAATTTTAAATTTGCATAATTCCTAGCATAATCAACACAGTTTATTAATTTTTAATTGGTTCTCCAATATCTCTTCTTCAAGAAGACTTGAAATTTAATGAGGTCAGTAAAAAAGGACACCAATAAAAAAGATAATAATAATAATGATATTGACTTTCATGACCATTAGAAACTGTCAACCAAGACAGTCACCAAAACTGTCACAGGTTTCTCTCAGTTTTTAAGGTGGTCTGTTTGTCTGTCAGTCTGGATTGCTGTGTATGTATCCTGCAACAGGCAACAACAATGGAGCTTTAGGGATGAAAATTTGAACATTCACTCATTATTGTATTCAGAAAAAGCTTTGTTTTTTTTATTTGAAAATTCACCTCCTAGGTTTTTAGTGAGTGTGTGTGTGTGGGGGGGAATTTGCAATGTAGATTTATGCTAAGTTGAATCCTCAGTTTGTGTCCGCCTGATATTTGAAAAATGAAAACCCCCATAGATATCACTGCCCAACAGAAGGCGAGAGAAGTAACTTATTCATTGATCAGCCCTTATTCCAATTTTTTTTCATTGATCATCCTCAAAATGGCATGATGCTAAATGACATTGGTCACATGATGGTTTCTATCGGGTGACCAACCAGACCTGTTATCATCATCATGAAATCAACATCAATGATAGCGAAAGTCACAAAAATGATAATAATGATAATAATAATAATTATAATGATAATAATAATAGTAATAATAATGATGATGATAATAATAAACTATGGTAACAACATAGAAAGGTTCAGTAACAATGAAATGCGACCATTGAAATTGCCTCAAAACCCGTTATCTTTTTGGTCATTTGGAGGATTGATATCTTCTCTCCTTCTCAGTAATGCATAAATACTCTATATCAGAGGATTTGGGATGTAGTCTGTTACCTCCTCCTCCTCCTCCTCCTCCTCCTCCTCCTCCTCCTCCTCCTCCTCCTCTTCCTCCTCCTCCTCCTCCTCATCATCATCATCATCATCATCACCATCATCATCTTCTCCTCCCCATCATCATCATCATCATCATCATCATCATCATCATCATCCTGATGATGATAGTAAGAAGTACTGGAAATATGCAACCTATGACTCACCCCCCCCCAACCAGCTGGGAACAGCCATGCAAAAGACATGGTAGAGACAGAGCAAAATCACAGAGCTTGCAGTGACAGGTAACGACAACATGAGAGGAGGGCTGGAGACCTGGGGAGACTTACCGTCACTCAGCCTCCCGCAGCTAGTGTGAAACCATAATCTGCAGCACTGCTGTGGACTGTGAGAGTGTGAATTGGAGGGCTGGAGACTTGAAGAGACTTGTTGTCACTCAGTCCTCAGCGGGAACTACCAGACAACTGGTGCAAAAATGCAAATGGTAAAAGTAATGATGTTGAAAAAAACGCAGTTATACTCTATTTTGGGTGAAATCAGATGTTGAATGTTATAAAAGTTTTTGACCCATAAATGATATCTGTGATCTTTAAAGATCAGAGACTGAGTGCACCATCAGATAAACTAGATATTCCAAACCTGCGAGGCGGTTCCAACCAATGCAACACCTACTGTGAATTAGTGCTTTTGTAACCAGTGCAAATCTAACTAATACTAACCTCTTAACAAAAGTTTGAATCATTAAAATTATCCAAAGACAAAAGACATAGGGTTAGAAGCCCGTCATCTCATTCTAAGCCAAGATAAGATCTTGAAAAAGGAGATCAAAATGAAACTCAAAATGTATAAAGATAGGAAGCTGTGCGCAGCTCCTGATCCACAGGAGTTTTTTTTGCAGTGTCAGCCAACAAAGTGAACCTCCTGAACTTCCTCTGTGAGATACAATATGAGAATAAGCAACTGGAGCCTGTTATTATCACTATGTTGTCACTATAATGGATATCCAACTTTGCTGAAACATTGGACATTCATATTCAGTGTGGGTTATGAGTTTAGAATAGCAATCATGCTTTTTTTAATTCTGGCCAAGTGAGAGATTTTATGTATTCAACTTCTATTAATTCTGTCATATTTGCTGGTGGGAAATGTCAATCTGTTGTTAACCACCCAGAAGATCAGTGTCAGCCCTGGTATTAAAGTGTAATAAGTGTTTTGCCGCTAGGAATTTTGTTTCTTTAATTAACAAAATAGACCATTTTCATGAAAACAGAGACAATGAATTGCACAAATAATAGACAGGTTATTAATCTGACAAGAACCACTTAACATTGAAACTCCCTGAAAAAGCTCAGTTTCAGTCTCTGCTCAATCTAAAACACAGAATACCTTCAATTAAAGGGTTGTGTGGGAAGCAAATATTTTGCTGTCTTGGCAATTTACAATTTTTGCTGCCTGTAGATATCCAGTTGGTAGTTGACAAGGCTGTTATGATCCAAGAAGATCCAAGACATCATTTCTGGATCACAATCTTCTATAACATTCCATGTCTCTAAAAAAAAAACCTCTTTGTCCCGTAGGTGTTACTAAACCTGAAATTGATAATTATGATCCGATTGTGGAATATTCGTACTGATGCCCTTCAGTCATGATTAACAATGGATATGATAGCTACTTATAATTATGGAGAGAGTAGATAGCTGATGTACTCATTAATCCATTCCCTTGCTACAGTCGATTGTAGTAGGCCAATAATGGGGCGAGACTGGGATGATTCGTGATCAGAGTGCAAGGAGAAGTAGATTCTTATCTTTGTCAAGGCTATTTTACGCAAAATGACACCAACATCTGTGACCAAGATTTGGAGTTGGTTTACACGTCCCATTCTTGACTTAGCTCCAAACTTGACCAGTTAATTTTCAAATTTGGCTAACACAGTCGGGAATATAGTGTTGCATTGAAGAGAATAGCAAAGAAAAAGGAGGAAGCAAAAAAAGGGAGAGATCAGATTTATTTTTATATTAAAAGAAGCATTGTCAGCCATTGTTAATATTTGACTAGTATTAATAACTATCAATCAAAACTGTCATCAAAGGTTTCTTCAGTTTTTTTAACTGGTCTGGCTATTTATGCATGTATTATGTGTACAGACTGCCTGAATGGAGCTAAAGGGCTGAAAATTTACTCTTCATTATGTCCAGAATAACAATTTTTAACTGTCTTTTTAAAATCCTATCAGAACAAAAACGGGAGTCAGAGACATCATAGAATCCATAGAGAACTCAAATTTGTCTCACCATCTTGTATTTTACTGACTTCAGTTCCACATTCGGTCTCTGGGGATCCATGTTGTGAGTCATGATGTCCATCGGTTGTCTGCCATTCTTGCATCATGACCAGCCCATTGACATTTGGGTTTACAAATAGATTCTATGATGTCTCGGATACCTGTTTTTTCCTAATATATTGTGCTGTTTTGTGGTCTTTCCATGATAGTTCTCAGTTTGAGGGTCTGTCTCTAGGTTAGGTTCCGTGTTTCCGCTCCATAAGTGACTATCAGGAGGATGCATCGGTTGTATACTCGTCTTTTTAGGACAAATGGGATTTTCTTGTTCTTGAAAGTTGAACTTGTTCCACAGAATGCTTGGTATCCTAGAGTGATTCTTTGTTTGATTTCTTTGATACTCTTACATATACAAGGTGTAGACCTTGTATATGTCAGAGTATTGCAACATATATACCATCACAGTAACTCCTTTATCAGAAAGCATTCTTTAATTTTTTTAATTTTTTTTCTATCATCTTAATTTTAATTGCTATAATTGAGAAAAAAGGACACAAGTTTGAGTCTCACTTCGAGCTTATTCTTTATTTTTGATCTGCTTTGTTTACCGAGCCAAATTGTAAGTTACAATGGGAAAAGTAAATCAGAGGTAGAATTAAGGATGAAAAAATAAAACATAGTTGGAAAAAGTTTTCAGGAAAAGACAGAAGAAATTGCTGTTGTTGTTGTTGTTGTTACAAATCATAAGTAAAAAAGATTGATAAGATGAGAAAGAACTAATTAGAATGTTTAGTGTTTGATCTTTGACACGCAATAAGAAAAAGTTCTTTCTTTGATGAAATTACGAGCACAGCTCTGATGCTTTTGTTATGATCCCAATTCAATTAACAATTTCGTCTTTTCAGTTTTTTTCCAAAGGAGCAAGAAAGAAAATGATGTGTAACATCCTTAGAAAGAACATTTTTAATCAACTGAAAAACTGAGGCTGTTCTGAATGAAAAACACAAGAACCTTCAGATCAAGCCAGACATTTTATCTAGAAGATGCCCTATTAGAAGGCAGCAAAAATGTATTTTGTGCAAATAATTTAATTGTCAGATTTACAAGTCCATGATCAGTCACTTCATTTATAGTTATCTTAAGCCTACAACAATGGGCTCCCCAATGACATAGCTGCTACTGATACTATATGTATAACAGCTTCAGTACGGAAGGAGAGAAGAGAAAAGAAAGGTAGTTTAAAAAGAAAAGGAGAAAAGAAAGAGGTTAGGAAAAGATACAAGACTGATGGCTGCTACTGATAATAATGAGTGTGACAGAGATTGCTCTTATTATATATATATATATATTATTGTGTCATCCACAGACAGCTGTTTCGTTGTATTACATCTCTTCAGTGTGGCTATAGACTTTATCCCATCCAGTACCGCGAGGCAGAAATGAAACCCTCACATCGGACCCGGTGGCCAATATCCTACCTCTGGACTACGGAACTGGGTGGTCAGTAAGGCTGAATTTAAGCAATATATTCATTTTATGCAGAAACTCATATATATATATATATATATATATATATATATATATATATATATATATATATATATATATATATATATATATATATATATATATATATATATATATATATATATATATATATATATACATGATTTATCAAAATTTAACGCTTGGCTTGATCATCTTCAGTGTATTGTAAGCACGAGAAATTTTTATCGGGACTTGTTGAAATTCTAGTGTATATATTTATAGTTTCGGAATAGAGCAAATATTTGCATTGAAGAAAAAACGTGCTTTCATGGGCACATTACATGGTTCTCAGTTTGAGGTTTAGTCTCTTGGTTAGGTTTCATGTTTCAGTTCAATAGTTGACTATCAGAAGGATGCATTGGTTGTATACTCTTCTTTTTAGGACTAATGGGATTTTCTTGTTCTTGAAAGTTGAGCTTGCTCTACCAAAGGCTTGCCATCCAAAGTGATTTTTCATTTGATTTCTTCTTCTTTTGAGAATTTCACGGAGATTCTGTGTCCGAGGTAGATGTAGTGATCTACTTTCTCCAGCTTTGCATTTTCGGTTTTGATCATTTAGTGTTTATTTCCGACATGTTTGTTGTACATGACCTTTGTTTTGCTGGAGTTCATGTGAAGGCCGACTTTCTTGCTTTCTTCATTCAGTTCATCTAGCAACATTTGGAGGTCATGAAGGTTCTCTGCTAAAAGGACGATTTCATTTGCAAATCTAAGGTTAATGGTTTTAATAAATTTATGCATGCTTGATAAAGAAACAGCAATTTATTTGAGTTTCAGAAACATAGAAAAAAATATATTACTCATCTATCTCCCAATACATTTTCACTCAAATCTAAATGGTGTAAAAGTAACCAGTACAGAAAATAGAATCAGCAATCTGAGTTTAAATTCTGGCTGGGGCTGTTTGTCTTCACCACATCAGTGCCCTTGGGTAAGGCATGAGTCCATCTACCTTCCTACCAGCCATGGGTTAAATAACAAGGTAGACTAGACTCTCTGGTTTTGGTTGGCAACTATGGAGAGATGAACTAGATAAGTTCAGGAAGTACTGGCTCCGCAACGCCCATGATAGAGAAGTGTGGCAAATCCTGGGGAAGGTCTATGTCCAACGACGGACGCTAAAAGACTGATGATGGATGATGGATGGATGGATGAATATTAAGAGAAAGATAACTCTGAATACAAAACCTGGAGTGACATCCACTCCTCCACCCCAGTTATTCATAAAAATAGCAGCAAAATAATCTGGTGATCTGGGGTTCGCAATTCCAACCCATGAAAACCCACTTGCTAAAGATGTTCAGAACACCAGGTTAATGACCATTTAGATCAAAGATCCAGGATCTTTAGCTCTTACATTTTGCAAAGGCTTAGAGGTGGATAAAGTAATATAAACTTGTTGAATGTTGTCTCTAACAAGTATTTTCCAACCGTCTAGGAATTTTAGACTTTATGAAATTATCATCTCTCATTGAATATGATTGTACAAGATAAACATGATATATAGAGATATGAGTGGTGTAATGGTTATAGGCACGGGAAGTGGAATAGAGAACCAATTTCTTTAATCTAATGCCCTTGAGAAAGGTATAAATTCATTTCTCCTCTCTCCCAGGTGTTGGCAAATACCAAAAGCCATCCTGCCAATTGTAAGCACAGGTAAAGGAAGAGTGTTGGCATAGGGTTGGCAACTCCACCCTGTGAAAACCTACTTGGGAGTGAAACCACAGTCTGGTGCAGTTGCAGGTTTATGCTTCACATGGAGTCTACAGAGGAAAAAAGGGAAAAGATGGTATATTGGCAGAGAGAAATAAATAGAAAGAGATATCTAACAAAAAATACACATATATATGTATTTATATATATATATATATATATGTCATCCTTAAAAATGTTTTTTGGGTAACCTATGTAAGTAAGCCCTGTTTCAAAAAAAGAAAAAATTGTATGTAGTATAAAATGATATCAATATGTAATATACATAAAACCTTTTATTATTTAACAAACTCCAAGTTTGGTATGAACTATATTATAAGAAAAGGAGGTGGTGTTTGATCAACACTCCTGGGGTGCCATGTTAAAATAACTGTTTTGTTTTTAAAACCCCGAAACAGTTATATGGTAAGCAACTGATGTTCCCAACAAGAGACAATTTATACATTGTACCATAATAATAAAATATATGAAAAACAGCGGAAAAAACAATGAAGAAAATTAAATAAATTGAATTGGCAGATATTGGGAAATAAGTGACTTAAGTGATGCAAAAAAATGTATCAAAGAATTTTTTTTCATGTTTGGCGTTTAAAGCAGTAAAGCTTTCTAGAACATATATATATATATATATATATATATATATATATGTGTCTGTGTGTGTATGTGTGTGTGTGTGTAGGTGGGTGGGTGTGTGTAAACATGGATACAGAAATTGAATTGTACAGAATTTATATCAAATGCATTTATCTACATAGATAAATGAATTGAAACAAAAAACAAGGGGTAAAATTTCATGCATGGTTTTTAGAAAGATTTTAAAGCAACAAAAGACTTTTTTTAGAGAAATCTTCAAATGTCTGCACTGAAATGACAAGACACCATATTAATCCATAGTGATAACAAAAATAATTTACCAAAACTAAGTTTATTAGTATAACAGAGAATAAAATTCCCGTGGTCTTTGATTCTTGGGTCCAATAATGATTCCAAAAAACAAGTGAGGATTTTTGATAATTTTCAACCTTGAATTCTTTTTTGATTTTTAACATTTGAGAATGAATTTTGAAGTGAGTCTCTTGCAGTATTCTTTTCAAAGGAAAAAATTCTTTGGGAAGAAACTTTGTCTTTTGTTTTAAAAGCTTTAAAAACAGAAATCAAATGATTCTCCTAATTGTTTTGAACCTTTCTGCTGAAAAATTTAATCTAAATGAGTTTGAAAGAATCAGATAAATGTTCTGTTTCTAATTTTAAAACGTTTATTAACTTCCACGGAAAAGTTGCTTTTTTTTCCCAAGCTGTTAGCTCTTACAGACAACATAACTCAGCAAATCATCAATCCAGTATTACAGACAAGATAACTCAACTTGGCAAGTTATCAGTCCAGAGCCATGGACAAGATAACTTGTCTTACAATAGTGTGTTATTCTTATAATCTTACATACATTTATGTATTTATCATGTTTTATCAGATATTCTAGCGTATATATTTCTTGATTTGTTTGAAAATAAAACCGTTTTAAATGACCGGCTATTTCTATCAATTATCTCTATGAGAAAAGCCTATCGGAGGAGTTACAACATTAAAAGATACACCTGGTAACATACAGGTTAATATCACCTGTCATGAAAATGACAGCTAATATCTAAGAATGAATATACTTCACAGAAATATAATATAGAATAACTAGGTATTCAAAATCTTTATTTTCATCTTTATGTTTGAGTATCTAATTCAAGCAGATACATAGCTTTGGAGGGATTTTGGGTACCTGGGGGCTTAGCTCCTTGAGGGGCCTCTCCAATATATAGTAAGATTTGTCAGTAGAAATGTATAAGCTCAACCATTACTTATAAAGCTTTTCAGATCTCTCTTCCATCGGGGATTTTCGAATAGACTTCCATTCCCTACATAACTCTCAGGTACAACTCTAATATCAAGGTCTCAAAATGAAGAAGTGGCTATCATTTTTTTCAATTCAGAAGAGAAAAAATATTTTCTATAACTATTAAGTATGATTCAAATTAATTACCGCAACAAATATTTCTTGATTTTTTTTAGGGGGGGCTGGAGGGGCTTGGGGGGAGAGAAAACTCTTTCCATCTGCAAACAATCATGAAATGCTTCATGAAAATGCAAATTGGCCCATCAAGAAAACATCAGACATTTTTTTTCGACAAACCCAGAGATGGAAATTCAGATGACAAGCCGTGCAATAAACTAGTCGGGTGTGGGCAATGTGGCCCCAGTTTTATTTTAGGTTGGGAGATTTTCTTGCTGCTCGGGTTGACAACATTTCTTGTACGCCCCTCCAAAATCATCCCCCACCCCTACCCACCCTACGCCAACATTTCTCTTCCCCTTTTCTCAGTCTGTCATAGTTGCAGGCATCCATTTTCAAACTCCTTCTAACTCCATCTCCCCGCGCCCCCCAAGAAAGAATAATTGGTCATCCTTAAAAGTAGTGAGACATCATTTACATGTCTCGATGATCAAGGTAATAATTGAGACCAGTAGTACGTCCGGGAAAACACAAGAGTCTGGGACATCATAGATTCCATTGAAAATCTCAAATGGCAGTGGGCTGGCCATGTTGCAAGAATGGCGGACAACCGATGGACATTGTTACTCACGACATGGATACCCCAAGATCATGTGAGCAACCGAGGGCGGCAGAATATTAGATGGAGAGACGAGCTAGACAAATTCAGAAGTACTGACTCCGCAACACCCATGGTAGAGAAGTGTGGCGGATCCTGGGAAAGGTCTATGTCCAAAGACAGACGTTGAAAGACTGACTGACTGACTGACTGACTGATGATGATGATGATGATGATGATGATGATGATGATGATGATGATGATGATTGTCAATTTGGGTGCTTGAATCATTGAGGTCTGAGTTACATATTCACCTTCGACCATGTTAAAAAGAGAGAAATCTCAAGAATCTTATTATTTTTCTTTTTATCAGAGACAGGAAGTCTTATAGTAGATGTTAGAATAATCCTCAGTAACAAACTGACTTTTTATTTTTACATTTTGTACGATTCGTCTGATGAAACATGATCCCAACGCCCCTTGGTCATTTCCAGGTCTTTCCTCCGAGGGTTTCATTTACAGTGATCATCAGAAACTGTCAACCAAAACTGTCAACAAAGGTTTCTTGAATTTTAAGTCGATCTGGCTGGCTGGCTATGTGTGTATGTATTTATGTATTGAGGCCGTGCCGATGGAGCTAGAGGGTTGGAAATTTAAATATTTACTCCTTATCATGTCTTTAAGAGAGTGTCATTTTTTGAAAATTCCCTCTCCTAAATAGGGATTCAATGAAAGGATTCAATTTGCAAAGTAAGTTTATGCTAAATTGGTCCCTAGTTTGTGTCTGCTTGTTTTTTTGAAAATTTGGACTTTTTTAGTGATCACTGCCCAATAAAAGATGAGAGAAGTAACTTATGCAATGATCACTCCTTTTTATAATTTTTTAATTGATATCCTCCAATATGACATGCTGTCAAAAGACGTCGGTCACTTGACAGTTTCTATTGAGTTATTAATCAGACCTGTTATTTTCTTTATTTTCAGCATTTGACAACCTTAAAGTTGATAGAGGCAACATGTATTGTAATGTCTCAAAATATGTGTACTCGCTCACACTCCTATGCCAGGGTCACATCCCCTTTTCAAAAGTCTGCAAAGTCCTCTTTTGAGATTGCCATCAGCTGCCTCATCTCATTAATCTCATTCATGACCTGAAATCTATTTGAGAAAGGCCAGAAGTTACAAAGACAAAGATCTTGATTATAAGGATGGGGGGGATAGCTGACATCATCATCATCATCATCAGTCTTTCAGCGTCCGTCGTTGGACATAGACCTTCCCCAGGATTTGCCACACTTCTCTATCATGGGCGTCACGGAGCCAGTACTTCCTGAACCTGTCTAGTTCATCTCTCCATCTAATATTTTGCCGGCCTCGGTTGCGCATATGGTCTCGGGGAATCCATGTTGTGAGTCGTGATGTCCATCGATTGTCAGCCATTCTTGCAACATGGCCAGCCCACCGCCATTTGAGATTTTTTATGGCTTCTATGATGTCTCTAACTCTTGTCTTTTCCCGGATGTGTTGTGCTGTTTTGTGGTCTCTCCATGTGAGGCCCAGCATTATTCTTTCATGTGCACGTTGCATGGTTCTCAGCTTACGGGTCTGTTTCTTGGTTAAGTTCCATGTTTCAGCTCCATAAGTGACTATTGGGAGGATGCATTGGTTATACACCCTTCTCTTTAGGATTAATGGGATCTTATTATTTTTGAAGGTTGAGCTAGCTCTGCCAAAGGCTTGCCATCCTAGTGTGATTCTTCGCTTGATTTCTTCTTCTTTTGAGGGTCTCATGGAGATTCGTTGCCCTAGGTAGATGTAGTGGTCTACTTTCTCGAGTTCTGTGTCCTCGATTTCGATCTTAGTGTTCTTATCTCCAATGTGGTTGTTGCACATGATCTTCGTCTTGCTGAAGTTCATGTGCAGGCCGACTTTCTTGCTCTCCTCATTTAGTTCATCTATCATTAGTTGGAGTTCGTGTAGGTTCTCTGCAAAAAGGGCTATGTCGTCTGCGAATCTGAGGTTGCTCAGATACTCGCCGTCTATTTTAATTCCTTTACTCTCCCAGTCTAGCCTTCTGAAGATCATCTCGAGGCAGGCTGTGAAGAGTTTAGGTGAGCTGGTATCACCTTGTCTTACTCCTTTCTGGAGCTGGAAGGGGTCCGAGTCTTTGGATCAAATGATTGTTTGCCAAAAAAACTGACACAAGATGTGATGAATGACTCACTTGGTCACTGTGAATGTGATGGTCACACAGTAAACAAGCTCACTCAATGTTATCTCTCTATCAACTGAGTTATTCCTTGAGAGAGGGTCTGTTCATACATGCACAGTTAGGTTCCCTCTGATTGTTCGCCATTTCATCAACACCAGGCAACGAGTTCACAAAATATTCGAAATGAATGGATACTCTATGGACGGATCTTGTTCACCAAAGTTAAAACTTGAAACATATTCAATTCTAGTGGCAGCAATTTCTTTTCCCTGTTGCATAGAAATTTTAATTTCATGATCAGAAGAATAAAATTTCAGTTCATCAGCCATTTGTTTTTATTTTTGGTGACTAAAACACATGACCGCTATTTCCACCTGTCTAACTGCACTCCAAGTGAGCTTATATATGTTATTCATCAAATTAACTCAAATTGAATATTTTTCATATGGCGTAGTGCTTCGGTTTTTTATTGTTTTTGTAAAATGACCTTGATTGTGCCTCAGTGGTAGCAAATCTGCAATGAGTCCAAATAACCAAAGAAGAGTATTTAATGAATTACCAAAGAATAGTTTTTGGTTACCAAAGAATGGTGTTTGGTTACCAAAGAATGGTATTTGGTTACCAAAAGATGGTATTGGGTTAGTAAAGAATGGTATTGGGTTACCAAAGAATGGTATTTGGTTACCAAAGAATGGTATTGGGTTACCAAAGAATGGTATTGGGTTACTAAAGAATGGTATTTGGTTACCAAAGAATGGTATTGGGTTACCAAAGAATGGTATTGGGTTAGTAAAGAATGGTATTGGGTTACCAAAGAATGGTATTGGGTTACTAAAGAATGGTATTTGGTTACCAAAGAATGGTATTGGGTTACCAAAGAATGGTATTGGGTTAGTAAAGAATGGTATTGGGTTACCAAAGAATGGTATTGGGTTACCAAAGGATGGTATTGGGTTACTAAAGAATGGTATTGGGTTACTAAAGAATGGTATTTGGTTACCAAAGAATGCTTTTTGGTTACCAAAGAATGGTATCTGGTTACCAAAGAATGGTATTGGGTTACCAAAGAATGGTATTGGGTTACCAAAGAATGGTATTGGGTTACTAAAGAATGGTATTGGGTTACTAAAGAATGGTATCTGGTTACCAAAGAATGGTATTTGGTTATCAAAGAACGGTATTGGGTTACCAAAGAATGGTATTTGGTCACTAAAGAATGGTATTTGGTTACCAAAGAATGCTTTTTGGTTACCAAAGAATGGTATTTGGTTACCAAAGAATGGTATTTGGTTACCAAAGAATGGTATTGGGTTACCAAAGGATGGTATTTGGTTACCAAAGAATGGTATTGCAGCAAATTCATTTTGTATTAGCATATCATGTCTAATTTCAAGTATATATGTACTTTCTTATCTACTATTCAATGTATATTTTTTCAGCATCTTTAAAACTTTACAGTATCATAAACATTTATTGTAGTGTGAGGAAAAGAATACAATTTGTAAATGTGTAGCACACATCAAATAATTATATTAACACAAAATCTCAGTCATAGACTTCAGCATTAGCAGTGGTGTAATAAACATCATAATTCTTTTAAATCTCATTTACATTTGTAAATAGTACAACAATCTATTCAATAAACCAACCATTCTGTTGCTAAAAAAGAATTTTCTGATGTTCAATTTACTCTTATTTACTTCCACCATATATGAATGGCTCTCTCAGTCCCTGGTACTCCCTTTTGGTGAAAAATATGTTATGATCTACTTGTTCTATATCACATATAATCTCAAACATTTCTATCAAGTATCCCTGATTCCTCCTTTTTTTCTAACAATGTCAACCTTAACTCCTTGAAGCAATCCTCATTACTCATACTTTTGAATTCTGGTATTAATTTGGTTGCTCGTCTGTTGACTTTTTAGAAAAGATTTTCATCCTTCTCCAAGTATAGTTATCAGGTTTGAACAAAGTATTTGAGGTGTGGGTAGATATAAGTCTTATATAATACAAAGAATGATTCCTTCTCTTTACGTGAGAATATGTTTGACCAGCCCGAGTACACTGTACGCCTCAGAAGCCGCACCGGTAATATGCTTGGAAAATTAAAGTTATTATTATATCAGGATCCTTTCCCTCATTTATAAGATCTAGTAAATTTTTTCATATATACGTTAGTTGTAACATGGGTTACTTTTCAATGTGGAGTAGAGTGTCACATCTCTTAAGAGACAACCCCAATGGAGTATGACAGTTAGGGAAGTCCTGAAGTTTCTCTTGCATGCATCAATTCAGTGATCCTGACAGGCCTCACATCTGGTCGAGACCAGAACTCTACACCTACGAGATTTTATGACTACTCTCTTGGCAGGATGCAAGTTCAATGAAAGGATGCCTCTACCTTAATCACACAGCTTAGAGTTTACTCAGTTAGCTGCTGTGTGCACAGGGAAATTTGTCTTAATGAAGTGTTTTCCATTCTCTTCATGTATCATCATCATCAGTTTTTTAACGTCTGTTGTCGGACATAGACCTCTCCAAGGATCTACCACATTTCTCTATCATGGGTGTTGCGGAACCAGTATTTTCTGAATCTGTCTAGTTCATCTCTCCATCTTGTATTTTGTCGGCCATGGTTTTGCATGTGATTTCTGGGGAGAATCAAAACCAGGACTTTCTGCATGTGAGGTAGACGTGCAAACCATTACACTATCTGGACTGAGTTTCTACAAAAAGCAACTTACATTTATCTTCATTAAAAGTTAATAACCATTCCATGGTGCAATCTACTTTTTTTCTGTGTTTATTGACCATCATTTCAATTATGTCTGTGACTCTGTGAAGATTTTCATTGCAACTTATGCATCATTTTTTTGAAGAGGGAGTTTTCTTGGCACAGGGACAATCCCACCTTCTTGGGCTCCAAGATTGTTTCCCAATGGTAAGCTTTCTTGGTTGCAGTTTGCTGATTCTGTTACGCCAAAATGCACCTCAGAAAATACTATTTATGCATATTATCTACTTTTTCTGTTTATTCTGCTCTACCATATTCTTAAAAAATTTAAATCATGTTTACATATGGTTACTGGTGAATATTTGTTATTGGCCGTTTGAGAGCAATCTGCTGACAGAACAAATATGTTTATATTTTTCTTCTTTTTTGAAGTAACTAGATGTTTGATAAGAACCAGATGATCCCATTAATCCTAAAAAGAAGGGTGTATAACCAATGCATTCTCCCGATAGTCACTTATGGAGCTGAAACATGGAACCTAACCAAGAGACAGACCCGCAAACTGAAAAGCATGCAACGAGTGCATGAGAGAATCATGCTCAACTTTACATGAAGAGATCACAAGACAACACAGTATATAAGGACAAAAACGGGTGTCCATGACATCATAGAAAACTATTAAAAAAACTCAAATGGCAATGGGCAGGCCATGTTGCAGGAATGAAAGATTATCAATGGACATCATGTCACGCAACATGGATCCCCAGAGATCACATAAGAAACCAAGATGGAGAGATGAACTGGATAGAGTCAGGAAATACTGGCTCCGCGATGCCCATGATAGAGAATTGAGGTAAATCCTGGGGAAGGTCTATATCTAACGACGGATATTAAAAGACTGATGATGAAGATAAAACAGTCCCCAGGGTATGAAATCCAACCCAATTAACTAATCTCATTCATCATTAAATCAACTATTGTTTCTGTATTTATTTTCAATGCAAATATTAATCCACAAAACTTGTAAGTTTTTCTAGACCTCTTCCCTAGAATCATTAGAGCAAAACATTGGTATTGTAGTCACTTGATGTTACAATCTTCTTGTATGGTATTGAATCACCATAGCACTACAAATGGCCCACCCAACCAACCAGCCAAAGGGAGTTACAGATTCTTCACTCCTCGCTCATCCGTGTGATTCTGTGTGTCTCCAGGTCCTCCTGGTCATATTTTGAGGGCCACTACCTTGAAAATTTCCATAAGTACACCACTAGGCACCATTTAAAAGATTATTTTGTTTTGTTTTTTTCAAAAAAATGCTTTTGGGGCTCTGTATGGTCATTTTGGACCAACAATGCATAAATCATGTGCTGATATTTATTTTAGAAAATTTTTGATAAAAGATCTTTTTTCCAGATAATTTTCAGATAAGTTTTTAGAGAATTACTTCTGGTGCACATGCGGGCTATGGTGATTCATTTATGTGATGTACAGATATATTTTCCTCTCATTTGACTTGTTAGCAGCCAAGTATGTTTTTCAACATAATAATTCCTGTGCTGAATTTTTCTCATAAAATTGATGAAAATAGAAAGTCTTGATTACATGTTTACGATGGATTTAACTTTGTGTTTTGGGGGGGTTGTTCTTCTGCCAAATGGTAGAAGACCAAATTCTTGGCCACCTCTCCATGTTCCCACATGTGAAGCTGTTATTTTTTTTTGCTTCTCTTCTTGCCTTTCATGAGGATTGAATCCATGCACACACTGTGTCTATCAAGTTTTTTATTACATAGCACATACAAATATTTTTACATAGATATTTATCTAGACATTCAGAAATCTGTGTCACCTGCCCTTAACTCGGTGAACTTCAATTCTTCAATGTCACAAGACGCTGTATTATTTTCTCACAGCCCTCAATTGTTCATCTCCTCGTGTATGTATCTCTATTACATGCATTTACAAAAAAACTTGTCCAGTAATGTACGCTCATAATATTTGTGAGGTCCATGCCAAATCAAGAAGGTTCAGAGTGGCCAGATAGTTAACGGCATTGTGAATGGAATCAGCCAGCCAGGTTTAAAGTCTTGCTGAGACAGTTGGTTTTTCCCATCAAACTAATGCCCTTGGGAAAAGCATGAATCCATATCTTCTACCCCCAGCTATAGGTAAATAGTGAGGAAGACAGAGCTCTCTCACTATGGTTTGGCAATCAGTCTAGGATTTAAAACCAGCCTGAAGAAGAATGGGCTGCATCAAGCTGTCTCATCCTTGACACACTCATGACCCTCTGCTGGGGTTTGGGATGAAAAGAAAATGCCTGATCAAGTGATTGAACCAAATACGCTAAGAAGCCAAAAGGTTATACACCACATTCAATATGAATACAGCAGGGTCATATACAGTAACTTTTACAAGCTTCATATTGGCCTTCAAAGCAACTATAACATTTGATCCAGACTTCCCTTCCAAATGAGAGAAGCTGCTTGCATCTTCCACAAAATTTGCACTTGTCTCTTCATGTCAAATTTGAATTTCAAATTTTTCTTTCAGGATTAGAAGTTCTTTATAATTTGTATTGCTCTTCAATCTCTATTTCTTGACTCTATTAGAAACCGGCAACCAAAAACTGTCAAATGGGTTTCTACAGTTTTTTAATGGGTCTGATTATCTATGCACATATCATGTGTACTAGCAACACCAATGCAGCTAAAGGGCTGAAAATCTAAGCATCTACTCCTCATTATGGGTATAGAAAACATTTTTTAGTTCTTCAAAAGGTGTTTCATTGTGGGGGGGGGTCAATTTACAAGGTGGGTTTATGCTGAATTGGTTGCTTAGTGTGTGTCCAGCAGCATTGTCACTTGTTTTGTGCGAAACTTTCAGTGATTACCGCCCAACAAAAGCTGAGAGAACCAACTAATTTTTCGATCATCCCTTTTACCAATTTTTTAATTGATCACCCGCTAACACATGTTACCAAAAGACGTTGGTCACATAACGGTTTCTATATAGAGACCAAGCAGACATGTTTTAATTTCTTTTTGGGATGTTCATATTACCTCAGCTGCCTATTTTTTTTTTATCATAATGTTTTACATATTTTGCAAGATGACAACTTCAATCCAATAACTTTAATGGCTGATTTGCTTCGATTCATGTCTGAATTTCTAAGATGAAGAATTATCATTATTATGCACTGATCTGTTTAGACTAGTGTCTTCCCCGTGGTTATCAGAGTCACAAAATTTTGATCACTATATCTCCAGCCTTCTTCAGGTGTCTGTCATGGTTGGTAATTGTCTGGGAATTCCAAACCAACCCCTTCACTTAATCTATGAAGATAGATTAGTTTCATTCTTCTGTCCATGCAAGAGGATACCGTCAGATAATTCTGCCATGTTAATTCATCCTTCTGATGTTCTTTATCTGTTCCTTCCACTGAACCAGGGTATCAAGAGTATATGACTTCCTTGCACTACCCAATCCATGGATTGAACTCACAACCAAGAGGCAGGATACTAGATATACTTAACCAACACTTTTATCTACTAGTTCTGCAGGTCTCTACCTGAAGAAGGCCAGAGAGTACAATGGCTAGAACATGGTGTCTATAACAAAAAAGATGAGGACATTAGTCCGAGTAAATCAGCGTATTATGATTCAATTTATTTTCGATGTTTGAATTTATGCCAAATAAATCAGATTTGAGTGCTTAGTTCACTTTAGTGAAGAACGATACAAAATTGCAAACCAATTTTTTAAACAAGAGTTATGAGGTTGCAATAAACCCTTAGTCATAAAAACTGAATACTTCTTTATAACAGATTTAGCACTATTGTTGTTCAGTAGCACTTTTGGTTTCCCAGGTGTAATGGAGGAGAAATAGGTGATATCATGCATGGCATCATGGGAAATTTAAACCATGATCTGATTCCAACATCATTATATGATTACAGCATTGAATCATGATCCCCCTATTCACAATAAGAATTAACATTAACTTTCCAAAACCAAATGAACTGCTCATTCAAGTGAAAGAATCAATGCATTAGCCGTAGACAACAGGTCTAAATCATAAAAGTAGTCTTCCTGTCAATAGAAGTATCAACCAATAAAAAAATAAGGGGACCAATCTTGATCTGTATTCCATCACATCCCAGGAAATGGATGTATGTTTTAGGGGTTTTGATTACTTGCTCTCATATTGTGTTCATGTCCTTACTGGCCTTATAATGGGATTATTAATGATAATGTCAAGTATTAGAAACCATTAACCAAAACTGTCAGCCAAACTGTCAGCATAAGTTTCTTCGGTTTTCAAGTTGGTCTGGTTGGCTGGCTATTTGGCTGATTGGCAATGTATCCATTATGCGTACAGGCCACACTGACAGAGCTAAAGGGCTCAAAGTTTTACGCCTGATTTTGTTTTGGAAGAAAAACTTTTTTTTTTCTCTTTTTCAAAAATTCCACCTCTTAATAGGTTTCTAGAAGTGGCTTTAATTTGTAATCTAAGTTTATACTAAATTGATCCCTTGGTTTGTGTCTGGAAGCACTGACACGAGTTTTTTTTTAATTCAGACTTTTTTTGTGATCTCTACTAAACAAGAGGCAAGTGAAGTTACTTATTCATTGATCACCCCTTTTCTCAATTTTTCATCCCCAACATGCTGCCAAAACATGTTGGCCCCATAACCGTTTCTATTTAGTGAATAACCAGACCAGTAAGCTTAAGTTTCCATATTCCAAGTGTGGTTCTTTAATGGTTATTTACAATGGAGATCAAGACAATTATCTTTATTTTCCTTGTATATATAATCTGTTGCTGATATATCATATATACTTTTCAGTCCTGGTCTTCAGGGACCAGCACATTGCTCTGTTCTATTATTTGTTTTAACTGCATAAAATGTTGTGCACACAGGGTTCGGTCAAATTCTTTCAAAAGAAGTCACAATACTTGTTGTAAGCAGATTACATTTAGTTGCACTACCTCAGAAGACTCTCCAAATTTTGTAGAGCTTTGTATTTGACCCACTACATCTCTGCAGTAGAAAGAAGGAACACTGTTTCTTGGCTTCTGCCGTATTTTTATTCTCGGTCACATCTGTTATTAAACCTCGTTGTTGATAAGATAGAGTGTATCTCATCCAATGATGATATAAGCCTGGGTTACTACTAATAAGTTTCACCCAACGTTATAGTCATCCGGCAATCCTATTTAAGAAACAAAGATAAGAATAGTTCCCCACTTCCCAAAGAAGCATAGCGTATTAACAACTTATCTCAGAATCATAGACATTACCTATCAAATATCAGGTGTGGATCCAGACTCCCCATCTTCGTTTACTCAAAGCAGATTTTTAAAAGATTTTCTGAAACATCTACATAAAGAAATAATGGCAAAATTAAGTAATCATAAATTAACTTATAAAACAAAAATTTATGAAAACTTGTAGTAAGTAAGATGTCTTCCATCTTATTCAAATATTTTATATTATAGGCTCTGTTGCAAATTTCTCTGATCATTCTTTCACTGTACTCTTTAATCAAATTCTGGTGTTAAAAAGCTATAATTTAAATATAAATGAAAAATGATGGATTCTTGTTTTTAATGTTCGAAATTTGATTAGGAGCAACCTTGCTCGAAGTCCTGGATGGCCCTCCACTCAAAATCCCAGACCCTGACCTTACTCAAAACTCTGTCCCCACCCACCATACATAGTCTTCCCATAGCTTCGAAGTGATCAACAACCGGAAATATAGTCTATAATTTTGACAATCAAAGAGATTTTTGGATGATTGAACTCCTCTCTGTTGTAAATGTTTCTAAAATAATGTTTGTGTTGATCCATTCTACGGCCTTCTTCAGGTTTGCTTTCTGAATGTGACGTTTTTTTTCCTCCAATGGTAGCAATGCTAATAATGTTGGATTCAGGTGATATTTTTTTCCCTTCTTTGTTGGGCCTGAACTGAAAACATGCTGTATGAAAAACAATTGCAAAAACATGTTCCTTTTTTTCTCTCGTTATTTTGAGAGCGTCATTTTTTCAGAGAGGTCGTCCAGAATGTGAGATGTATGACAAGTTATGATGATAAAAGATTAATATGCAAAGATGTCTTGAATAATGTTCTGCCATTTTTGTCATTTTGGCAAATAAGGTATGGGGGAGGATGCGGGAAATGAGAGAGAGCAACTTTCTCTGAATGTCAAAAGTGAATGTTATGAACAAAAAAGGGGATGAACAACTTTTTTAAACTTTTTTTCAGGAGAGTGATTCTTTTTAGTGAAGCCCATTAAACCCTGTTGTCATGTATTTATCTATCAATAATACATATATACATATATACATATATATATATATATATATATATATATATATATATATATATATATATAAAAATTTGCCGGTCTGTCTACCTGTCTGTTCCACTTTGTAGGCCACAATCTTGCATGAAGGAAGCTGAAATTTTGCATAGTACCACATATTTTCATGGCAGAAAAATTAGAACGCAGAATTTTAAAGATTTTACACTTTCAATGAAAGTATAAATTTAAACTGGACTTTTTCATTCTGGAAGTTTTCATCTTAAGGGCTTCACTTCAACTGATTCACTTTCTGCTCAAATTTAAAAGGACCTGACACTACACTGGCAGTCTGAGAAAACAAATGAACATGGTCAAGATTTCTATCCACGTAAGTAAATATCATTTTTCATCAAATTATTTTGAACAAAAAGTAATAACTTTTTTATGTATGTTTTGATCATAGAAACGGTATTTTTTTGATTTTTATTATTAGCTCATTTTAAGATTTCCTTATATTTTTCCAACAGAAATGATCAGTCTAAAGGCTTCTCATTTTTGTCTCACTCAGATGGGAGAAATGTATCTGTTCAAAGAAGCAGAATGTAATCTTTTAAAATTTTTAATATCAACTCATTTCAATATTTTCAAACATTCTTAAAAATAAATAATCAGTTTTTGTCTCATTATGTAGGGAGAAATGAGCAATCTTCTAGACAGAGTATCCATCCATTTCGCAATTCTGTCTTTTTTTTTCAGAAAAAACTGGTTTTGTTGATGTTCTTTTGGCATAGAATTTATTTAGATTCATCTTTCTTCTCTAAATTACTCATAAACGTTGCAGGGTTTTTTTTAAAGAAAAGATGTATTTATAATGAAATATTAGAGTTGATAAAACATGACTACATTAAAACAGAAACAGTCAATACAACGTCTTGGCCGGATGGATTTTATGGTGTTTTTGATCTTTGAAAATAAATCCATCCTTTTTTTATAATCCCTGTGCATAAAGTAAGATTTTCTCTCATCTTGAAGAAAAAAGAGAAAGAACGGTAAGAAGATTTACCCTCTAATTTATTCATTTAAACAGAAAAAAAAAATCTTTTCTTTAAAGAAAGAAACATTTATAGCTGTTTCTATTTCATAAGTGTAGTCCTGTTTTATCACGTGTCTGTAATATTTCATTATGATTAAATCTTTTCTTAAAAAAAAAAACATCAACATTTACATGTAATTCAGAAAGGAAGAGTATAATTCAATGCAGAGGAAGAATTCTGACAAAACAAGGACCCTTTTTGATATTTTCTCACTTTTATTCATTTTTCAAAAGACACTTTTATCCACAAATGAAAGCTTTTAGATTAATTGTTTATTTAAAAAAAAGTTATTACTTTTTGTTCAAAATCCGTGCTTTTATAGTCCAGATTTGACTCCATGCAATTTTCAGCATTTCCAAAAGAGATTTCAGGCTGTGGATGAGATTAAGGAGAATGTGATACAGCAGCAAAAGAAGATTTTGTTTTGAAAGGTAAGAGGGATTCTGGGTTAAGTGTGTAAGGTCCAAAGACGAGTATGAAGAAAAAGTTAAGGTGCCATGGCCCTAGGTAAGTTATTCGTTAATTTGGGAAATTTTGTAAATTATAATGGTTAAATACTTTCCGGATGGACCTTGTAAATTTTCTTTCTTCCAAATTATTTAGAAGATATTCTGTCTTGAGCAGTTGAGAAGATTATAGTAGTCTCATCCACTTAGTAAAGATATAAATCCTATTAAGGACTTGATGGAATTATAAAGTGGTCCTTAACTTTTGGAATCACTTGGTTACAGAATTTATATCAATTCCAGATATGTTTTCGCATCTGGGCTGTCGTTGCATATCAAGTCTAGTATAAGATAAGCAGTGCTTGTTAGCCAACACCAGACGTAGAAAAATATGACAAAGTAGTCTCATGTTCTCTAGAAGTATTGAATTGCTGGTATTCAAATATATTGTATATGTATATTTATGCATCCTATAACACATACCGATATATACATATATATGTATATACATATATATATATATATATATATATATATGTATGTATGTATATATATATAATACTTGTCATAAGTATTCAAACAAACAGACATTTTGCTTTTAATCATTTGGTTTTAAGAGTTAAAAACTAGAACATTATGTATGAAGAATCAAATTTCATTGCAACAACATAACAAGTCATATATTCAATCAAGATGCTCAATCCTAGAAAATGTTTTTTTAATAGAATTAAAATGTTGAATGAAAAAGAAAACTTTTCTCTCCTATCCCTCTAAAATCTTGTTCAGAACTAATCAAGGAGATTGAAAAAGTGAACTCACATTGCTCTCAGGAAAGGTTGACAAACTAGTAAGATAAATTGGATCCCATACTGCTCAAAACCCTTAATGACCCTTGCAATCTTTGTCAATGAAAAACATTTCGTGTGCTTGTCCAAATACTTATAAGCAGTAATTTTTGTATTAACAAACCATTGTTCATAGCATTCAAAACTACAAAACATGACTAAATGGATGCCTTTTTATGTTAGTAAAATTTAGTTCTTCTTGCATAATGTTTCTCTTTTTAACTCTCAAAATCAAACAGTTAGGAGCAAATTATCAGTTTTTTCAAATACAAGTACTATACATGTATGTATATATATATATATATATATATATATATATATATATATGTGTGTGCATGTATATATATTAAGAAATCTCAATCTTATTATAACCTCTAAGTATATATGAACTGCACAAGTTTTTAAGATGGAAATTCAAATCAAGAATTTGATTTTTAATTTGATTAAACTCATTGATTTTTCAAATGGCACTTATTGTGTTTTGGAACCACACTTTATATGTATATATATATTTATATATATATATATATATATATATATATATATATATATATATATACATATATATTTTATAGACATACATACATATATATAAGTAACATGTGTATGTTCTGATTTCAAACCAAGCAAGACAAATCTTCCATCTTCTGTTCCAGCCAAACAGTTTGGAATGTCTCTGTGAAAAGATAAACATTCTCACCATTGCTAAATTGACAGATGGAAACTTCTCCATGATTTACAAAGACAGTTTTAAAATTCCCGATTGATAAACAAGCCACAACTGTGCAATGAGAGATGTCTTTCTGTACAATATGTTTCTGTATGCAGATGCCTCTTAAGGTAGCCGACCCCAAGTCATAGATGTTGCAAATGTTGCTTTTATTTTCTCTCCTTTGAAGCTGAATCTAGGTTTTTCCTATGAATATCGTGACTGATACTGAGCCTTGAAAGCAAAAAGGAAACCCAAGACTGATATTAGAACTGAAGACAAAAATAGGAAAAATGATCCATCCCTCCAAAAATAAGTTATAGTAAAAAGTGACTCCCCGCCAATATAATGTTGTGAAAATTATCCCAAGCCTGAAAAACGTTTTTAAAAAAATTCCCATCCAAAAAAAGTTTTTTAAAAATCAACACCCAAAAATATTGAAAATGGTCTTCCCCCAAAAATACATGAAAAAAAGCCCCAATATATTAGACTCTATAATTTATGCATGAAAATTTAGACAAGACTAGATACGCCATAAAATATGGACCAGAAGCAAATTATTTCACAAAACTGGTTGGTCATTCAACAGATACCATTACATAATTGACGTCCTTTGCTAGCATGCTATGTTCATCATCATTATCATCTTTTATCGTCCGTCATTGGACATAGACCTTCCTCAGCATTTGCCACAGCTCTCTGTCATTGGGGTCACAGAGCCAATACTCTTGGAACTTGTCTCGTTCATCTCTCCATCTTATATTCTGCTGACCTCAGTTTTGCATGTGACATCACATGTTGTGAGTCGTGATGACCAGCAACATGACCAGCTCATTGCCATTTGGGTTTTCTAATGGATCCTATGATGTCTTGGACTCCTGTTTTTTCCCTGATATATGGTACTGTTTTGTGACCTCTCCATGTGAGGTTAAGCATTATTCTTTCATGTGTACATTGCATGGTTTCATGTTTCAGTTCCACAGGTGACTATTGGATATCGATATATTGATTGTATACTCTTCTTTATAGGACTAATGAGATTTTCTTGTTCTTGAAGGTTGAGTTTATTCTGCCAAATGTTTGCCAACCTAGAGTGATTCTGTGCTTGATTGTTGATCTTTGCTTTGCTGAATCTTATGTGTAGACTGACTTTCTTGCTTTCTTTGTTCAATTTATTTAGTATTAGTTGGAGGTCGCAGAAGTTTCCTTCAAAAAGAATGATATAGTCTGCAAATCTGAGGTTGTTCAGATATCTACTGTATAATCTCAATCCTTGATTTTCCCGATCAATGTTTTGGAAAATTATTCTCAAAGACTCAAAGATCATCTTGAAGGCTATGAAAAGTTTGGATGAGCTGGTATCACCTTGTCGTACCACTTTTGGGGTCTATATGTAGCCTAATAAAAAAGCTGCTGTTACTGTATATATGTTGCAGTACTCTAATGTATACTGGGTCTATACCTTGTTGAGTGATAGCCTCAATGTTCTTCTTATTTCCATTGAGTTGAAGGCCTTCTCGAAGTCGATAAATGCTACAGTGAGTGGTATTTTGTATTCTGCTGCTTTCTCTTTTAATTGATTTATCAACTGTAGATGGTCCATTATCAAGTAGCTTCTTCTAAAGCCAGCTGGCTCCCATTGTTGGTTTTCACGTAGCATTTTGGTGATTCAGTCGGTGATGATTTTTGTGAAAAGTTTGTAGATGCAGTTGAATGGATTTATTGGTTTGTAGTTGTTGAGGTGTTTTGGGTTTCTTTTTTTTCTATAACAGCATTATGATTGCAGTGTTACACTTCTAGGTCTTTGTTTTAGGCATAAGTTTCCTATTGATGATCTTACCAGCTTTTTTGTGTAGACCAAATGTGATGTTATCTAGTCCAGGGGCCTTTTTTTGTATGCTTGATGGCTTGTTCCACATCTCATGGCACAACTTCTGGGAAAACCTGATTGCTTGCATCTGGTGTATCTTGTTCATTGTTTTGAGGCCCTTGTTTGGAGTAGTAAAGTTGTTGTTTGTATTCTTGTGCACATTTGACAATCATGTCTCTGTCTATTGTTAGGTCTCCATTTTCCTCGAGTACACTAGTTATTTGTTTCCATCCTGTACTGAGAGATTTGCTAATAGCTTTGAAGCTCCAATCTTTTTCAAAAATTGTTTCTACGATGAATGTTGTGTATATTCTTTTGTTTTCTCTCTGTTTCGTTCAGATTGTACTACTTAGTTCGGTTGCTTCAATTTTCTCTTTTGTTTTCGCTGGCTTGAGATGTCTGCATTTTTCTCCAAGATTTTACAGATGGTTCGTGTGCTCTTTGGTTCAAACATGGTGGCAACTTCAATTATAGCGGCTGTTACTTTGTTGTTAAATTCGTTGATGGTGGTGCTATTCTCTCAGGGTTTGGTAAATATTTCATATCTGTTTTTCAGTTCAAGCTTGAAGGATCGAGTCAGCTCTTTTGGAATTTTTAGTGGTTGCGGTTTGGTGAGGAACATTTTCCTGCATTCCTTGTTGGTGTTAATTTGTATTTTACATCTTCCTACTCTGCGGTCGTTTCCTAGGTTGACTTGATTCAGGACCTAGATATCTTTGACGGGGGTTGCTTTTGTCCGCAAAGATGTAATCTATATTGTTCTTGGTTTCACAGTTTGGGCTCTTTCAAATCCATTTTCTATTAGGTTTCTTCTTGAAGACGGTATTCATGATTTTAAACTGGTTGCAAAGTTTACAAGATCTTAACCTCTCTTGTTCCTTGCTTTATATCCAAACTTGTCAATGCAACGTTCATCTCCTTGTCCGACTCGTGCATTGAAGTCTCTCTTTATGACATTGAAGTATTTCCTGGTATCTTGGAGTATGGAGTACAAGTTATCATAGAAATTGTCTATTTCCTCTTTGGTCGACTGCAAGGTGGGAGCGTAGACTTGGATGATATTCAGTTTGTACCTCTTTGAGAGTTGTACGGTGACGCTGGCAATTCAGTCGGAGACAGCTTTGAAGCCTATCATGTAGGCTTTGAGAAAGCCTACTCCGCTTTGTTTTACTTTGTCTTTTCTGTAATTGTAAAGAAGATGTTTGCTCTTTAGTTTGATCAATTCTTCTCCAGGTCTTCTCATTTTGCGACTGATATGTCAGGTTATCAATTAAAAAATTGGATAAGAAGGGATGATCAATTGATAGATTAATTCCCTTGTCTTTTGTTGGGTGGTGATCCAGGGTATATCTATAGATTTTAGGGTCCCTTCCAACATCTACAGAGATTTGTTACTGTATGATATCATTATAAATGCGGTCAGTGAAATACTATTCATAAAGCATTGGGAGACCCCTCCATTGCTAGCCCAGAACGCATTTTTATATCATCTCCCCCTACCCTTCCCTTAGCTACATCTCTAAAAAAATCAGAATATTGAAAAAAAAAACTAGTCTGAACACTGCTGGACTCAAAGGGGAAAATTTGGTAAAAATTTATATTGTAAAAGAAGAGCTATTTCATGTGGAAATATTGAAAAAACAAAAAAATAGATTTTTCTTGGCATTGGGAATGAATGTTTCAATTTTCTACCCTCGAGCTTCATTGGTATGGCTCATATGCATAGCACATACATAGATAGCCAGCCAGACCCCCTTAAAAACTGAAGAGATGTTGACAGTTTTGGGTGATGGTTTTCAACAAGTCTTATATGAAACAGATATGAGAGACCAGGCAAATATTTCTGTTCACTTTAATACTATCCACGATAATTTGGCACAAGGGCTGCTTAGAAATATCAAGATAAATTCTAGTGACGTGTCTGTGTTAGTGTCGGGAGGAAAAAATGTTACTATTTTCTTAGTGGTGTTACAACTCTTTGTACTCTTACTGAAGTTTTGGAATAGTGTGCCAAGATACTTTTTAGATATTTCAGCACTTCTGTGAGTTTGATAAATAATGCAAGTAGATATAAACAAGTTCAGGAAATTTTGGCTCTACAACATTCACAGCTGAGGGGTCTGGTGAATCTTGAGGAAAGTCTATGTCCGATGACGGACTTTAAAAGGCAAATGATGATGATGTTATGGAAGCCTTTGGTTTGCAACTAGACAACTCTTTGACCCGTTAGGTAAGCGAAAAGAGAAAATTAGCGCAGTGACGAGGATAAACACAGATTTTATACTCATTTGCAAACTCGGCAAGGTAGACCACTACATCAACCTTGGACAACAAATCTCCATGGGATCCTCAAAAGAGGAGGAAATCAAGGGAAGAATCACTCTGGGATGGCAACCCTTTGGCAGAGCAAGCTCAACCTTCAAAAACCAGACAATCCCAAAAGAAGAGTATAGATCTGTAGTGCTCCCTATACTTTTAGTCAGGAATTAAATACAAAACTCCTCTTTTAGTTAAATATCCAAAATGTCACTTCCTCCAACGACCCCTATGAAACCCCTGGACGCACATGGTCCAATGCTCATTAGCTCCAGCAACCCTAGCTGGTTATGCTTCTAGCCCTGACATCATAGAAACTATTAAAAAACTCAAATGGCAATGGGCAGGTCATGATGCAAGAATGGTAGAAAACTGATGAATATCACAACTCACAACATGAATCCCCAGAGATCACATGAGAAACTAAAGCTGACAGAATACAAGATGGAGAGATGAACTAGACAAATTCAGGAAATACTGGCTCCGCAATGCCCATGCACATAAAAGAATCATGCTCAACCTCACATGGAGAGATCACAACACAGCACAATATATCCAAGAGAAAAACACGAGTCAAAGACATCATAGAATCTATTAAAAAACTCAAATGGCGATGGGCTGGCAACATTGCAAAAAAGGCAAACGATTAATGGACATCATGACTTACAACATGAATTCTCCAAGATCACATGCGTGACCAAGGCCGGCAGAGTATTAGAAGGAGAGACAAACTAGACAGGTTCAGAAAGTAGTGGCTCTGGGATACCCACCATAGAGAAGTGTGGCAAATCCTGGAGAAGGCCTATGTCCAGCAATGGACATTAAAAGACTACTGATGATGATGATGATGATGATGATGATGATGATGATGAAGAAGAAGAAGAAGAAGAAGAAGAAGAAGAAGAAGAAGAAGAAGAAGAAGAAGAAGAAGAAGAAGAAGAAGACTGCTCTATAAATTAGCAAGTAACTTTTATGATAATGAGATTCTATTACATTCAGGACATATTCTAAATTTGCATATTTTTTTTTTTAGTTTTTTCTATCACAACTGTGCAGTGGTCATCAATCCATTGCAGGGAGTAAAAAGTGCAGTCTGGAAATAAAAGATGAGCATTCAGTGAGACTCGAAACCTGTGTCTTTTTGCCACAGGAAAACCTTGTTAAACTGTCGGGACTATGAAAATCTAATGACTTGTTAGGAGATCCAATTTTACTTTTGAACTTATCTTTCATTCTTCTCAGATCTCTCAGCAGTGATTGTTTATATTGTTTATACATTAGTGGTACAGGTACCAGAAATTTCATCTTTATCACTTTTATCAGTTGAAGCATTGACAACCATTATTGATTTTTGACAAGTGTTTTCTTTCATCTTGATTTTTTAATCACCACTACCAACAACAGACCCATTTAATCACTGTTGTCCATATTTTGTTTTGTTTTTAAATCATAAATTTATGGTTCAAACCCTGTTGATAGTACTTACATAAAGATAACTTTATTTAATCACCGCCACTGCTTAACTTATGGCATATATGGGTGGAGATAATTCATAATTTGTTTTTTTTTGTCTAACTTCTATGAAGATATGATCCCATTAAACTCTAATGAAAATCCAAGTTTGCAATATTCGTGTTGTCTGTTTAAGAGATAAGGCAGTAGTTATGGTTCCTTTATTTATCATGATTTTTCAATTTGTTTTTACAATTCATGGAGAAGTTTTCTGGTCCAAGTTTTGAAATCATGTCTCTTCTCTCTTTGTAGACAAAGAATTGCAAAATTCTAAAGCCAAATGTGTATACTACTTAAATACAGACAAGGTTAGTCACCCAACTGAAACAGTCATGTGGCCAACATCTTTTGGCCGAGCTGGGGGTGATCAGTTAAAAAATTGGAAAAGGAGGTGATCAATGGATGAGTTACTTCTCTCACCTTTTGTTAAGCATTGATCACCAAATTTAAAAAAAAAACAAGTGTGAATTCTCAAAGTAAGGGATCGATTCAGTATAAACTTACATTGCACTCTGAACCCCCAATTATAAACGTATTTGGTAGGGACATCCAAAAAGCGAAAAAACTTTTTTATAAACATTGTAAGGGATAAACGTTTAAATTTTCAGGTCTCTTACTCTATTGATACAGCCTGTATACATGATGCATACATACAAAGCCAGCCAGCAAGACTAAGTTGAAAACTGACAAAACCCATGCTAACAGTATACAATGGTATGATACTAAAAGAAAAAATGAGGGAACACAAAGCTCATTGCTCTAGTGAGTGTAGCGATCTGGTGAGCAAAGTAAGCCTCTACAGCTGGAGAGTGAAGGAATGCCATGCCGTTCCCCTTCCCAAACAGCGTAAGGGAATGCTGTTCTCATGCATTCCCACAGCATTACACCGCTGTGTATATTTGAATTCAGCGTCTATATATGTATAAATGTATCCATCATCATCATCATCATCATCGTCATCATCATCGTCATCATCAATATTTTAACGTCCATTGTTGGACATAGACTTTCCCAAGGATTCGCCACTCCATCCTATTGTGGGTATCACAGAGCCAATACTTTCTAAATTCATATAGTTTGTCTTTTCATCTTGTATTCTACCAGCCTTGGTTTAACATGTGATCTCTGGGGATCCATGTTGTGAGTCGTAATGTCCATTGGTTGTCTGGCATTCTTGCAACATGACCAGCCCACTGCCATTTGAGTTTTCTGATGCATTCTATAATGTTTCATACTCCCGTTTTCTCCCTGATATATTGTGCTGTCTTGCGGTCTCTCCATGTGAGGTTGAGCATGATTCTTTCTTTTCACGCTACATGCTTCTCAGTCTGCGGGTCTATCTCTTGGATAGGTTTCAATATTTCAGCTCCATAGATGATTATTAGGAGGATGCATTGGTTGTATGACCTTATTTATATATATATATATATATATATATATATATATATATATATATATATATATATACATATATATATATATGTATATATATATGTATATATATATATATATATATATGTATGTATGTATGTACATATGTATGTATATATGTATGTATGTATGTATATATATATGTATGTAAATATTTGTTGGATTACAGAAGAACATATTGATACATATTTTTCTATATAGAAAAATGTATATGGATAGAGCTAACTTTCACCAATGGCCACAATCTTGAAGCTCTCTGAGAGAAATAGACACACTTTATGCAGATGTGTGCATATATATATATATATATATATATATTATGTCATCTACAGACAGCTGTATTACATCTCTTCAGTGTGGCTATAGACTTTCCGTTATCCCATCCAGTACCGCGAGGTAGGATTGAAACCTTTGCTTCAGATCTGGAGACCGATATCCTACCTCTGAGTTACGGAACTGGACAGTCAGTAAGGCTGAATTTAAGCGATGTATTTATTTACGCATAAATCCCTTATCCACCAGAGTGTTCTATTCCTATAGAAAAGCATTGCATAAGCTTACAATGGATGGGTTACCTCACTTGAAGAGTGCTTAATATACATATCTTGCGGTACTGGAAGGGATAAAAGTCCACAGCCACACTGAAGAGATGTAATACATCGAAACAGCTGTCCATGGATGACACAATAATATATATATATATATATATAAATAGATCCACTAGTGCTGTAAATGGCACAAAATCTATGTCATTGCCATAGAATTTAAATTAAGTTATGCACTGGTGTTAATGCAATCTAGAAGAGTTCAATATGGTAATAGTAGCCTTGGATCAAACTAGTTTATTCTGCTTCAGTATCTACAATGTGTATTCATTACATTTTGACTCATTACAATTAAAAATTGTCTGTACCATAAATTCATAGATAATTTCTACACTAATTGTGAAAGTAGGGTTTTCACCAAATTACTGAAATATCTGGGGAATTCACCATCTTATTATAACTTATACACATGGATTGCCTACAGTAGTCAGCCGCTAACCAACCTGGACTTTGTACACAGCATTGTGCTACTGATGGAGAATAATAGTAAGCTCCTGCAAATGACCACCGCTCGGGCTCAAAAATTGGTCTCAGAATTAGCAGTAGTCCAAGGTTGTGCACATCAACCCCAGCACTAAGACAAACCCGGTTATTTTGGCACACTAACCACTTGGAAAAACAGAAGTTTTCCAGTATCTGGGAAGTTGTAACATCAGTAACAGGATTGAGGCGAAAAAGGACCTCATCTCCAGACTTGCCGAGGCCACGTCAACCTTTCAACACATCTGGCATAGGTAGGCACCAATAGCCTTCACATTAAGCTGAGGCTATACACTTCAATTGTAGTCTGCTCTGCTCATGCAACATGGGAAGAAAATTTTGCTTACTTTTGCATATACATGCACACATTATTTGAGAGCAAATCAAAATTGAGCTTTGTTAACCAGAATGATAATACAATATGCTCTCCATCTTTATGATAGAAAATTTTGGGAAGACTCAATGAAGGAGAAATTTGCATAGTCATCTATATATTAATGATGAAAAAAAAATGCTTTTTCAATTTTTGATGGTTGTCGGTTTTGAATTATTAATTTGGATAATTGAAAAATGATGGGTAACTTGGTAGAGCCGTGGCTGGAGATGATGTAAAGAGAGTAATTTTGAAGAGCTCCAAGTTAGATAACTCATGGCAGTTTCAAGATGGTATTGATGTTTGAGTTGGAGATCATCGAGGATTTTGGTGATTGTTTCTGTGTTGATCAGGCAAAAATTGTTACAGCTTGGCTCGGAAGTTCTCACTCATCTTCCATGTTCGGGAAATATTGCACCTTTGGATTACCAATTATTCTGGTTTTTACAGAATTCTCTTCATGAAAAAATTCAGTTTCCTGGAAGACTGCAAAAGGCACCAGGAGTAGTTCTTTGTTAAAGAAGATGAAAAAGTTCTGTGCGAATGAAATTATGAAGTTGCCTGAAAGATAGAAGGAGATAGTGAAAGCAATATATGTGTTGTTCAATAAAATTGATGTCAAAAATGAAAAAAAAATTGTCCCTTTTTTCATTTAATAAACTGAACAAACCTTTTGTGCCACCTGATATGTATTTCTGTCACTTCGTCTGTCTCTGAGTGTCAGTGTGTATATATATATATATATATATATATATATATATATATATATATATATATATATATATATATATATATATGTATATATGTATATATATATATATATATATACACATATGTATATATATATATATATATATATATATATATATATATATATATACATATATATATTTATATAAAGCTTATGCTTGAGAATATGGATTTACTTGCTGTTTAATATTTCAAAAAAGGATTTTTTGCAGAGGTAAGTATGTTGATGCAATCAGCACAGATTAAAAAACAAGCAAACTCCTCTAGCTTTGAAGATGATTAGAAAAAAGACGAGATTTTAAAATAAAACCAAAGATTTAAGATTAAGAAAAAAAGAGGAGAGCTAAAATGGAATGAAAAAAACTTTGAAAAAATATTTACCTTTTTGTTAAATTTTTATTGTCTGACTTTTTTTGCTTCATGTTGTGAATGAAAAGTGAAACATCTTTTATGGAAATATTCAATCTTTGAGTGCAAAAATGAAAATTAGTTCACCGTTTCTGTTTTCAAGACAATTAACCCTTTTCAGATAATGTTCTACTTATTTTTTCCATGAATATTTTTTGGTCAGGATAACTATTGAAGCCTTCATTCTCATATAATCTAAAAATAGATATCCCGGGTAGAATTTGAAAAAAGTTAAGTTCGTGTTTTTTGGTCATACAGTATAAAGAAGTGTATATCAATGGCACTCCGTTTGTACTGAAAATAGAACGTTCATGTAGTGTGTACTGACGCTGCTGATTCCATTGTTTGAGTCATTACTGACTGCACCAATCCCACATCCTATTTATCAATATATTGTTTATTCTATTTACATTGTCTAAGCCAAATGATACATTCACCATGTAAAAATGGGAGATCATTTAAAATATAGTTTCAATATGATATAACACAATTCATAATCATTCTGTTTGATCATTTTTTCAATTTTTAAGAACACAATTGTTGTGTTGAAAGAAACATATAGATCAGATATAGACAATGAATTAAGAAAACAAGAATTTTGAGTTGGAACAGTTATTTTGGCCATTGCATTACTGGTTGCAGTTTAGCTCTACGGTAAGAGCACTGCTATGTCAAAGCGGCAAGCCTATCAGTCACAGGTTTGATTCCTGCAGCAGTACCATTTTCTTTAATCTTTTATGTTGTCTAGGCCGAATGATACATTTATGGAGTGATAGCAGAATATAATTTCAAGTAGAGTTTCAATATGATATAATGCAATTTATAAACATTCTATCAGATTATATATTGACTGTGAATAAACTAAATAAGAATTTGGAGTTGAAATATTTATTTGGGCCTTTGCATTACCAGCAGCTGTTTATCTCAATGGTGAGGGCAATGTAATAATGGGAGAATACATATTTCAAATAGAGTTTCAATATGATATAACGCAATCTATAATCATTCCGTCGGATCATATATTCATTTTTAATAATACAAGTGTTGCATTGAAAGAAACAAACAGAGAAGATATAGACCAAGAAAAAAAGAACGTGGGTAAACAAAATGAGAATTTGGAGTTGAAACATATCAATACATAAATATATATATATATATATATATATATACACATATATATATGTATATAAGTATAATGAAATAAAGCATTCGCTACACAAACGCGTTTATATTTCTGCCCTGTTTGGGCTTCTTCAGAAGCTCTACTCTAAGTCAATTTAATGTTCAGTGTTGAATGTATGGAGTACTTCACTAAATAAACCCATCACAGTGGATATTAAATAACTGATTTGCACTTTGATAGGTATATATATGTATATATATGTATGTCTTTCCGAAGGAAAAGGAACAAATGCCATCCATTATATCTGTTTCTGTAAGTCATTAGTTCTACCCTAGCAAGTTATCTGCTCTTTTGCCTTTCATGCCTTCTCTCGCTGGAGAACTTGAAACAAACATGACATTACGTTCTCTTTAACAAGCTAACATTAACATGACGTAAATTTCAGTCATTCGCAATTAATGGGCTTTCAGCACTTTTGGGGAACTATCTACAATCGGACGTAAGTCAATCAGGCATGTCACTATATGACAGTATATAAATCAATAATAATTACCTACATACATATATAAGAATAAATTAGTACATTGGTACATCGATCAGTCTGTAACCTTATGATGAAATGAGTATTTCTTTTACACAACATACATTTATTTTTTCAAAAGAATCTCCTTAGTTTCCAATTCTACTAAATAACTAAAATGAAATAAGAAAAACTTTTATACAAAGTTTCCCATGACATTTAGTGCTGTTGCAGCACTAAGTGTGGTCGGGAATTACAAGCCATGAAATGAATCTAATATTTCATTGTGCGTAAAAGCATTCTTGAATTGTGGATTGACAGATTTTGCATTGCATGTACATATATATATATATATATATATATTTATATATATATATGTATATTTCATGTATGTGGGTTTGTTTGTGTATGAGCTTGTGGGTGTACACAAGTATATATCTATATGTATATAGACGTATTGCCAATCTGTAAGAGTAAACAAATATTTGTGTGCATATACATATATATATATATATATATATATATATATATATATATATGTGCATGTATATTTGTACACAAAGATTTGTCAACTATATATATATATATATATATATATACTCGGTGAATGTTAACATTTCATGCCTAATGCACTCATCAGCAACCAACAGTATTTTGGTTCTTATTTATACATAGATATATATATGTTTATGTGTATATATATCATTATCATCCGTCTCTCAACATCTGTCGTTGGACATAGACCTCCCCAGGATTTGCCACACCTCTCTATCGTGGGTATCGCAGAGCCACTACTTTCTGAACCTGTCTAGTTTGTCTCTCCCTCTAATACTCTGCTGGCCTTGGTCACGCATGTGATCTTGGAGGATCCATGTTGTAAGTCATGATGTCCGTCAATTGTTTGCCTTTTTTGCAATGTTGCCAGCCCGTTGCCATTTGAGTTTTTAATAGATTCTATAATGTCTTTGACTCGTGTTTTTCTCTTGGATATATTGTGCAGTCTTGTGATCTCTCCATGTGAGGTTTGAGCATGATTCTTTTTCGTGTACGTTGAATGCCTGTCAGTTTGCAGGTCAGTCTCTTGGTTAGGTTCCATGTTTCAACTCCGTAGATGACTATCATGAGGATGCATTGGTTGTGTAAGCTTCTTTTTAGGATCAATGGAATCTTCTTGTTTTTGAAGGTTGAGCATGTTCTGCTGAAAGCTTGCCATCCTAGAATGGTTCTTCACTCGATTTCTTTTTCTTTTGAGGGTTTTATGGGGATTCGTTGTCATAGGTAATGCAATATGATTTAATACAATATTCGAAGTGAAACTGGTTTATTTCATAAAGTGCTAGATATGTTCACCATTCAACATTAAACACCGAGTTGATTTTGAGTAGAACTTATGATATGATGAAGTGAAGGATTTGCTACACAAACACATTTATATCTCTGCCTTTTTGGGGCTTATTCAGCAAATCAGATTCAGATTCGCCTGAAGAAGCCCAAACAGGGCAGAAACATAAATGTGTTTGTATAGCAAATGCTTCATTTCATCATGTATATATATATAGTATGAATACATTATATTATTGGAGATAGTTTTTGAAATGACTTCCCGTTATTTCACAAAGAATGTGTCACTTGGATTAGCAGTGTTGATAGAATAAACAATTTATTTAAAATTATTTACTCTATTTATGCGGTCTAGTAACACATTCTCTGTGTATTAACGGGAGGTCATTCCAAATAATATAATGCATTCATAACTATTCTGCTGGATCAAATATCCATTTCTTAATCATAATATATATATATATATATATATATATATATATATATATATATATATATATATATATATATATATACATATATACATATATATATACATATATATATACATATATATATATATATATATATATATATATATATATATATATATATATATATATACATATATATATATATAAAATCTTTTCATTGTGTAATCTCTCAAACTGTATTGAATTCTTGCATGAAAAGTATAAAAGAAGAATGCTTAGATCATTTCCTCAAATAGAATTTTGCTGAGTGTTTATTTAGTTTTTCAAAATTCAAATTTAATATTCTCTTTAATTTCAAAATCGTCTTGAGTATTCTGTTTCTTTATTGTATTTACAACTGTTTGAAGAAAAAACACATTCCACCAAAGAGGAGAAAACCACCGAAAGATTTCCACTGAGCATAAAATGATTTTAACAATACAGTTTTGAAAGAAAAAAGAGATAAAAAAACATTCAAATTATTTTTTTGAAAGAATAGAGAAAAAAAAAAGCCACGTCTGGTTAGTCATTCAATAGATACTGTCTTGCAAACAATGTCTTTTGACGACATTCCAGAAGGGTAGGTGGTGTTGTGATCGAATAAAAAAATTAGAAAAAGGGTGATCAATAAAAAAGTTACTCTCGACTTATCGGTGGCAAGGGGGCAATGATCAGTAAAAAAAATGTCTGAAATTTCAAAATGATTGGTAGGCACAAACTAAGGGATTAGTTTAGCATCAACTTACATTGCAAACTGAACAACCCACAAAAAACCTATTTTGGGAGTGAATTTTAATGAACGCAAAAAAAATTTTTCTAGACATAGTAAGGAGCAAATGTTTAAATTCTAAGCCCTCTTGCTACACTGGTATGGCCTGTAAACACAATTCATACATATCCAGCCAGTCAGAACTAGCTTAAAAACTGAGAAAAGCTTATGTTGACATTTTTGGCGGACAGTTTCGAACATATTTTGATTTAACTTTGAATTAAAAGAAAATCTAATGCTCAAATAGTCAACTTAGCTACAGATTTTCAAGATAGTTGGCTGAACAAGGTTATAATGAAAATTACCTTGTCATTAAACAGTGATAGTAGGATAAAAACATCTTTGAAAGTCATGGGTAATCAACATTTTACACAAAATTCAAAGATTGGGTTGATTTGGTGAATAAACATCTTTTATTCTAACAACCTTGAAACCTGGGAAACAAAATGTCAAAAAAGACAGAATTTGTTTCTTTTTTTCTACTATTATGAAATAAATTTTGGTTGTTTAGTGACTTTTAGTGATTTTTCTAATAGTGTTGAAAATGGAACAATTCATTTTTGTATATCAATTATATCATAATAAATGAAAATTATTTGTGTTTGCTTCTGTTTTTAAATGACTGTATCTAAAGACATTTATCAGAATCAGAAAAAAACTTTAATAAATACCTGTCCAATTTTATGCTAGAGCTCTTCAATTTAGTTTCAAACCATGGTTAGATTTTTACACATTCAGTCTGATGAGTCTGTTAATAAACAGCTAAATGGGAGTTGAAACTGTGGTTTGAAACTGAATCAGAGAACTCCTATGGCAGGTGTGCATATTAATTGTGGCTGATTCAGAATGTACTGAACCATTGAATTTTCTATACCAGAGAGTGCCAGATTCAAGTGGTACAACCTGTAGGAATGTTAACCAGTGATATAAATGGGTTTTGGGAACTATTTTCATGGAAAGGCTGTATCAAGGATTTATGATCTGGGATCACGGAGGGGTCCATCAGAGATGACAGAAATGAACCTATGCAGCTGGGAGTTCGGTGAATAATTTTTTTAAAAAGATATGACCGATTTCGGGGACGCTTTCAGAAATACAATAAAACCAGGAAATTGAGTAGAAGGTTTGTGTCGCGTGCTGCGTATCCACCCAACCCCTAATTTCTACCACTGGTTCATTTAAATGATCCTCGGAATAGGTCTGGTTAATCATTATAGAAACCATCATGTGACCATCACTTTTTGGCTGCATGCTGTTGTTGGATATGACTAATTAAAACATTGGAAGAAAGGGTGATCAATGAATGTTAGTTCTCACGCCTTTTGTGGGGCAGTGATCACTAAAAATTCTAAATTTTCAAAAAAAACAAGCGGGCACAAACTAAGGACCAATTCAGCAGAGACTTACTTTGCTAAACCTTTTAGGGGTTGGGGAAGACAGAAACAACTTTTTTGTTGACATAATAAGGAATAAATGTTGAAATTTTCAGCCCTTTAGCTCCATTCGTGTGGCCTGTAAGTTTGATACATGCATAGCCAGCCAGCAAGACCAACTTAAAAACTGAGCGAAACTCAGTTCTGATGACAGTTTTGGTTGACTGTTTCTAATAAAAGTGACTCTTGTTGCTGGATATATCGAAATAAAAGCTGATAAATACCAATTTAAATAAAACAATGAAATATTTGCATGTACTTAATTTTCTTTTTGAAAACCGTAAACCAAAACTGCCACCAAAACTGTTCACGCAGGTTTCTTCAGTTTTTAAGTTGGTCTGGCTGACTAGCTGGCTCTGTATGTATTACATGTACAGACCACACCAGTTGAACTATGGAGAAAATTTATTCCTTATTCTATCGAGAAAAAAATATCTTTTTTTGTTTATTTAAAATCACACCATTAGATTGGGGGGGGGTTAATTTGCCATGTGATTTCATGCTAAATTGATCCCTTATTTTGTATTCGGCAACATTCATCCTTTTTTTTGAATTTGCATTTTTTTAGTGATCACAGCTCAACAAAATAACCGAGTTTTCCACTGATCACCCCCAGCATGGGACACTGCTTGAAGATGTTGGTCATACGATGGTTTCTATTGAGTGACTAACCAGACCTGTTCATATATTTTGTGAGATGATTGTTTTGCCCTCTGTCTTTTCTATTCAACTGAATGCAACTGCAGTGAAATTCGGTTTGAAATTTGGATTTTGTATCTTGACTGCTATATACAGTCTTGCAATCAACGTGCACACCTGTACGATGTGTGCGTGTGCGCATCTGTGTGTGTATGTTTGTGTGTGTGTGTGTGTGTATGTGCTTATATTCGTACACGCACAGACATTATACTCAGCGAAGGGATTTACTGCTGATCTTTCAACCCCAGCATTATTGCGATAGCTCGAGTTTAATTTATTATTACGTGGATCATATGTTATTCATAAGGTATATCTGAATGTATCTTTGTGCAGTAGCAGACGCACTGACAAATATCTTATCATCATTAAAGACACACACACACACATACATATATATATATATATATATATATATATATATATATATATGTATATATATATATATATATATATATATGTATATATATATATATATATATATATATATATATATATATATATATATGTATATATATATATGCCAGACACAATCACACACACTTTACATATAAGCATACACTCATACAAGTCTAAACATATGTACAAATACTTTCTTGAAAGGAGGCTAACATTTTACCCATAATGACACTAAGACAAGTATTATTTGAAACATAATTAATCAACCAATCAGGAAACAGTATGGAGTAAACGTATGTGTATACAAACTCGCACATACACACATGCGAACACAGACACACATGCACACACATATAGACACACATACACACACATATGCAAACACTTGCACATACACAAACACACTTATATGTATTGATACAAACACCTGCAAATTTTTACCTACCTGCATACGTGTGTATGTATGTAAATGTGATTAAAAATAAATTTGTATATGTTGCCCGCTATCTAAATGACTACTAACCAGCAAATATATACACATAAAAAATTTTAGCTACAAATATATATATGTATATATATATATATATTAGAGAGAGAGAAACAAAGAGAGGTAAAAAGATGCTAAGATATGTACTTGTTACTTGTTTCAATTTGGGTCTTGTTTCTTAGTCACAATGCATATAGGTTCATAGGTTTACGTATACGCATATTAATATATCATATATAAGTATATATGTATACCTATGTGCTTCAGTTCATAGACAAAAGCTATACATTCATAAGAGAATATATATACCTACAAGTAGGTACAGATATCCATGTATGTACACCTTCATGTGCACATTCACATATATATATATATATATATATATATATATATATATATATATATATATATATATATATATATATATATATATATATATATGTATATACAAATATATATGTGAACATGGATACATATATATTTTTACATATATATTTTTACATATATATATATATATATATATATATATATACATATATATATATATATATACATACTTATATATATATATATATATATATATATATATATATATATATATATATATATATATATATATATATATATATACAAATATATATATGCATTCATCATTATGTATCTAAATTCATGTATTTAACCGATATATTGTCTCTACTCTAAGTATTGGAATAAAGATTTTTCAGATTAATATATACAACATGATATATATTTCACCTACATACTTACATATGTATGTATATGTATATATATATATATATATATATATATATATATATATATATATATATGTATTCATATATACAATACATATGCAAATAAACATGTCTAAGCATGTGCACTTTATATATAATATAATTATTACACATATATATTATTATGCACACAGGTATATATATATATATATATATATATATATATATATATATATATATATATATATATATATATATATGTATTTGTGCATGCATGAACTGTATATATGAACCATACATATCTACCAACATATTCATTATTTAGTTTATATATACACATCTATCTATATCAATGTGTGTGTGCATGAGTGAGTGGGAGTTTACTAGTGAATGAGTGTGTGTGTTTGCGTGTTTGAGTGAGCACGTGCGAACGTCTGTGCATTTATGTGTATCTGCGTTCGTATTCGTGTACACATGTGTTTGTGTGTGTCTCTGCATACATATACCGACCTGTTTAACTGTATCTACCAAAGACAAAATCAGAAGAAAAATGAATATTTCCCCAGTGTAAAAAATCAATTATGATAGCGTTGCTTAGTTCGTAGCACAGAATTTCCGAAATTTGACTTGGCTCGCTCAGCGCCTCAGGCAGATTATGATAAACAAAACAAACTTATTGTTAGGGGAAGGAGAGGAGTGTGTCTTTCCTTTTTATCATATCCTTACTTCTGATTGGCTGCTTGCCCACCATCTCAGGGGAAATTCACCCATTGTGTACAGAATAGGACAATGTACATGTGCTTACCAGATTTCTTTATCCCCGTTATTAACTGCCATGCAGTTTTTTTGCTTTCTCGTCTTTTTTTTTTTCCTGCCAAAGAGAGAGTTGAAAGTTGCGCACTTGGATCGTATTGTCAGGTTCGTCGGCATTGACCAGATAAGGCTTCGGCAGCTTTTTTCTTCTTGCAGGATAAGCTTGACATCACATGACATTAGTGAAAATGATGGTACAAGGTGTTTGCAGACTTTTTGGCAAGTTAATTATTAAGACCGTACGCACTTCTCAAAGAGAAATTCATGATGTCCCGAGTTGCAAATCTCCGATCCTTTTCAAGTTATTGATACAGAGCTTGTTGGTGGAAGGGAAACCAAAAAATTGTATTCATCTTTCATGATCTGCGAGAATAATCTAAGGAGTTTTATACTGGTTGACTTCTATTTCAGAGTCACTTGACATTTCTACAAATTTAACACACAGAAACCATATCAAGATGTTGGCGTCTGCTGTTTATGGAGGGGGGGGGATTTTTGCCCTCTCCTTGATCAGGCCCTCTCACCGATGACGAGATTTCTTGAAAGTTGGAACTTTATAGAGAGAGGCCAGGTACCAAGGAATCAGTATGGAACACCGACAACTTAGGTTCAGTCACAGCTCCCCAGTCCCTTACTCGACAACCAACATCCGGATATATCTTTTTGCCCCCCCATCCCCCACCCTCATTTCCAAATATATTCTTTTGTCCCCACATTTGGGACATATCCTTCGGCCCCTTCCAGGAAAAGGAGCAACATATATATGTTCAGGGGACCAAAAGTAGACCAGGGATATCCTTGACTGAAATATTTTCCCCAAATGAATGTTTTTCATTTTCAGTCTCCTTTACTATCAAGATGAGATTCAAAATATTAGGTTGTAACAAATGTTTCAATCCATTTGGAAATACAAATACAGTTTCGATTAAAGACATACTAAATCATTTAGCTATTACTATCCTTTGCTTTCAATTACTTTGTTTCTTCCATCATCAAGTTCTTTGGTGCCAAATTTGTAAAATTGCTTAATTGACAGACAGATTTACGACCTCTTCTTTTGAATTGAGTATTTGTCGATCAAAGTCATTTTGCAAACCCCTAAACAAAGTATAATAAGTAGGAGCGAGATCAGGTGATCATGAAGGATGATCTCTTCATTGTTTGCCCAAAATGGATGTTTTCTGTTCAAAACTGTTTTTGAATGCCAAATTTGCCTGCTGTAAATTTCACTTGAGACTGTTTGATTATGTTTAAACGCTTGTAATGAATCATCATTTGCATATCCCAACAAACACTCAACACAAAACCAAATTCACTTGACCGAATCTCCTTTGAACCTTGGTCTGTTTTTTTTTAATCCCTTTCTCTATATCTGAAATCTGCACCTGGTTTTTTTAACCACATGATAGGTGATTGACTTTGGCACAATTTTGTACAGAACATACCACTTGTAAGCCAAGAAGATATGCCAATTAAATATTTAATGTCTTTTATGGAAGCCCACAAATATTTCCCAATATTATTTTCTATAAATCCCATCAATTGTCAACGTTATCCTACAGGAAGAAGGAAATGAAACCTTATTTTGCCACCATGGCCAACCATCGTGTGTAATTGCAAAGCTTCAAGAAAACAGTGAAAGCATCTATGATTCTACTTGTATTACAAGACAAGGGAAATAAAGAAAAAGCAGGAATTCACTTGTACAAAATTTGAAAATTTCAATTTATCTCTGCAAATAAAGTTGGGAGAGGTATAAGTATTCACTCATGCTTGTCTCTTTATACAATATCTCCAAAAGTTCTAAATGAATTTGAATCACCTTTTTGTGGGTAGATGGTTCATGGGCTAAGAATCAAGTGCATAAAATTTGGGGGCAGACCCTGGAATTTTTTATGACTGTGTAATATTTTTCATATATTAAGAATTATAGTCCAATATATAGAAATCATTTATGTTTGTCTGTTTGTCCACACAATATCTCCAAAAGTTCTTAATGAGATTCAATGACATTTCATGGAGGGGTGGGCTATGGACTGAGGAAGAATTGCTTAAATGAAGCGGATCCAAATTTTTTTTTTGTGAGATATGTTTTCATATTCTAAGACAATAGTCCAAAATATGGAAAATCAAAACTTACGAAGTAAACCTCTCCTCCACTTCATGTATGAACAGATTCTCATTCACTTTTTGATTAGTGTGTGGCATTATGTAAAATGGCAAATTATTTTTATCCTCCTATCTCATCAAATAAATAAAACCTAGTCCCATTCATCTGTTAGTTGTTCAGTAGTTCACATACAGGTTCCATCAATAAAAGTATGTCTCTGCTCACAGTTCTATGAAAAGCATATAGGCTTTTTTAATGCTGTTCAAAACCATGGAAATTTCTCTGCTCATCTTTGCAATTAAAAAACAAAACTGGTATTCCGAAAGAGATTATGAATCACCAGTATGTATGCTTCTTTTTAATTCATAAATTAGGCAGTGTTGGCGGTAAAGTTAAATTACCTTGATGAAAATGCTACCAGTGTGGTGTGAACCATGATTTCATGATTTAAAAAGAACGGGTCTAGTTAGTCACTCAATAGAAACCATTGCATTACCAATGCCGTTAAGCAATAGTGTTGGGGGTGATAAATCAAAAAATTGAAAAAAGGGGTGATCAATGAATAAAGTACTTATCTCACATTTTGTTGGGGAATGATTACTAAAAAAGTCCAAATTTTCCAAAAAACAAATGAATGCTTTTTACTATGCAAAACCAATAAGTAAGATAAATATTTTTTGAGTCAGCAGCTTCAGAACTCTCAAGGAGAAAAGAATAGTTATCAAATTCACCCATCAATAGAGCTGAGACAGCATACCCAATAAATCACTCCATGAGAAATCTATCAGTGATCCTTATCCTTTTTCAAGGGCTTTTACCCCTTCGAAATTTCAAAATCTTTTCCGCATCCCTTAATCTTAGAGCCGAAAAATTAAATTTAAAAGATTACGCATCACCACCAAACTGCTTTCTTACCTCGTGAATCAAGCAGTTGTGTTGGTAAAATGAAGGTACCAAGATGGAAATACTACCAGTATGGTTTTGATCATAAATTCATGATTCTTTTTTTTTTTTTTAAATCATGGCCATAAACTAAGGGACCAATTTGTAATAAACTTTGATTGTAAACTGAACCCTCACAAAAAAACATATCCTGGAAGGAATTTTCAGAAAACCAAAAAAATATTTCCCCTAATCTACTTCCCTACTACAGTGGGTGCAAATTTTCAAGTTTCTGCTAGAAACAGTTAAGGTAGAGCTGGGCAAAGTCTTGATTGATAATATAAATGTCAGAACCTAGAATCAGCAACAGTGACTAAACCTGTCTGTTGTGGGTGGTGATGATTAAAAATAGTGAATAACAAAATGTTGAAATTTATCAGATGTCGAAATTAAAAGTCTGTATCAAGATATTACTAATAAAACTATTTAGGACATGAAGGAAAGTGAACAAAAGTTGTATACATCAGCAAAAAAACAAGAAAAAAAAAATTTGTTTGCTACCCTCGTCTCCCACCCCATCCCTAAATTGCCTTACACACCAGTCGGGGGTGCATGCATCCCAGGTTAAGAACCACTGCTATATACATTGCACTACTCCTCGAATAGCCACTCCTGTCTCAAACAGCAAAAAAAAAATTAAAAAAGATTAGAAATGACGAGCTTTACCCTTCTCAAGTAGTCAAGATATAATCAGATGAAAAAAAGAGAAAATTCAATTTTGCATGCATTTTGAAATTTAAATACACTTTGAATTTTAAAAATAATTTTCAAGTGTTTGCATATTGCACAATTTATTCTGCTTGTAAAGTTTTCAGGAAGAAAAGAGCAGAAATATGTTTACTTGCGGCCAGAAATGGAAACCCTTTATTTACTCAATTGTTTTTTATCTCCGTATCTGATCTGTGTTAAAAAAAAGGACGGCCAGACTCAATCTGTTTGGCACTATACATAGAATGATGACATCATACTTTGGTCTACTTGTTGTACTTACTTAGTCAGTTGCAAATGCAGAAAATATCCTAGGATATTTAAAGCAAAGATTTGAGGGCTTTCTTTACCTGACCTCGTATTTAGAATATATCTATATAGTTTTCTCTCTCATAAATAGATTTCAGTAATCCAAGCATGTAATAAGCAATGTATCCATAGATATATATTTTTCATATGTAAAACTTGTCACTGGTTGCACAGATACTATATTTTGATACATGGATACTGCACTTTGATCCTAGGTGGAGGGGGGAGTTACACTTTGATCTTAGGGCAAAGTTCACAGATACTGAAGTGCCGATCAATGTATAAATAATTCCTCCATTTTTTTCAGAGAGAGAAGAAAAATTTCATGAAAGAGAAGGATTGAAAAAGTGAGAGAGGAGGGAAGCATAAGAATGATTTTTTTGGAAAAATCAGAAAGAAATGGTCCAAAGAATAAGTGAGGAAATCTGAGGGTGACAGAATTCAGAAAGATGGAAAGAAAGAATGTCTAAGAGACAAAAAGAAAAAAAGGAAGAGAAAAAGAAAGGAAGAAAGGCAAAAGAAAGTTGAAAGGAAGGAAGAGAGAAAGAAAGAAAGAAAGAAAGAAAGAAAGAGAGAGAAAAAAAGGAAAGAAAGAAAGAGTGTTTGAGAGACAAAAGGATGATGAATGAAAGAAAGAAAGAGTGTTTGAGAAGCAAAAAGAAGATGAATGAAAGGATATCTGAGAGAAAAAACGGGAGATGAAAAGAGAAAGAAAGAAAGAAAGGATTGAAGGAAGGGAGGAAGAAATAAAGTAGGAATCTTAGAGAGGCAAAAGGAAGATGAAAGAAAAAAAGAATGAGCGTAGAGGATGAGTGATAAAGAAAGCCTTGAACGGGTGATCAGAAGAAAGAAGAAAAGGAACAATCAATTCAAAGACAAAGAAAAAAGAGAGAGAAAGAGAGCCAAGGAAAGTAAGCAAAAAAAATAATCAAGAAAGGGATAGAAAGAGAGTGTGAGAGAGTTTAAGAGGGAAAACTTTCTTTGAGAGAGAAACGGAGCACAAAAATCTTGAACACTGCCCATAGGTCTGATGTGACAATAGATTCCATTTGACATTGAAATACGACAAAATTCTTGAAAAATCCATTCCTGACTATTATGGCATGACGGAAGTTGTGAGTCATTGGAAAGCATCGAGCAGAGAGATGCCATGATTCTTTGAAATTTCTGAGTAGATCATTTTCCTTTTCAGAATCTGGGAAAACCGGAAAATAATCATTTTCTATCAACTCTTTGAAAAATGGCAAGCACAGTTCCTGGAATTCTTTTTTATTCTGGTTACGTATTAGTGCACCTTTTTACCTTTATATCAACTTCATTCTCTCTTTCTCCTTCAATTATTTTTCATTCTACAACATTGCTCAGTACATCTCTTATTCTATTTCTCACTTTTTATTCTCTCTTTTTTTCAATAATTTATTCTTTATTCTTTTTCTTTCTTCAGTCCTGAATCATTAACTCATTCAATCCTTCATTGAATTTCTCTACCTCTCTCTCTATTCTAACTTAGCTTTTCTCTTTTTCCTTTTTTTTAACAATTTTGTCTATTAAATCTTCCATTCTGTCTCTTTCTTCATTTATAGGTTAATCACTTCTCTTTCATTGCTTGCTCATTCGGTCTCTTTTTTAATAATCCTCTTTCGCCACTAAAATTGTTCACTTGATCTCTGTGTCTCTTTTTCTTCACTCTTTTTTGCTTCCATTTTAAGCTTATTCATTCATCTTTTGCCCACTTTTTCAGCTTCTATCATCCTTCTCTTCTCTGTGCTACTTGCACTAATTTCGTACAATATATATAAATCATTATATATATATATATATATATATATATATATATATATATATATATATATATAAATATATATATTTATATTTATATATACATATATATATATATGTATATATATGTATATATATATATGTATATATATATATACTCACATATATATATATGTATATATATGTATGTATATATATATACATATATATATATACACATATATATGTATATATATATATGTGTGTGTGTATATATATATATATATATATATATATATATATATATATATATATATATATATATATATGTATATATATATATGTATATATATATAAATATATACATGATGATACTCTTTGATAATGTCTCCTTTTTAATCACATTCTTCTGAGGAAAAGGTGTTATCTTTGAAGGGGTTTTATCCATCTTTTTTATTTGAAATTAATTTTTAAAAATATAAAGAGAAAAGGAATTTTTTTTAATGGAACATAGAATGCAAAAATACGAATTGAAAGAAAATGGAATAATATGCAACTTTACGAGAAAAGAAGGCAGGATAAAAATGGCCTCCATTTTCATTCTGCCTCCTTTTCTTATGAAGAGAAAGAAGAAATTGAGAGCAAAGCCTTGAAAAAGATTAGATCTTAGAGGAGAAAAAGTAACTGGATGAAAAAGAAAGATAGTAAGGAAATGAAATGAAATAAATCCAATAAAATGTTAAGAAAAAGAAACAAAAGAAAAAAAGGAAAAAAAAGCAGGGAAAAAAATGAACAAAAAGAGATGGTGAAATAAAAATACAGAAGGAGATACAAAAACACAAAAAACATAGAAAAAGAAAAACACAGAAGAGCGAAAAAAAACAGCAATAAAGACAAATAAAAAACACAAAAACTTTAGAAAAATAAACGCACAAAAAAGCAAGAGAAAATAATAATAATGATAATGAGGAAACAAAAACACAAAAAAACAATCATAAACAAAAAGAAACACAAAAAGCATAAAAAACAAAAATGAAAAAAAAGATGCAAAACCTACAAAAAAAGGAATAAAACAATAAAGAAAGAGAAAAAATCAAGAGAAAGCAAATAAAAAGAAATTGAAAAAACAATCCAATAAAAAAATGGAAGCAAGAAGCCAAAAGAAAAGAAGCAAATCAGCCAATAACAGACAACCTCAAACAAACAAGTCATTATTGTTTGTATCATCAAACAAGTTATCATTATCATATTAATCATCAAGCAAATAATTATCAAATGATGCTGATATTCAAAGGTTGGAGTATTAACTGACTGAAATACTGTATCATGTATCACAATAATGTATCACAATATTGCGTAACTAAGTAGGTACTCCAAAAGTCAACTAAAAAACAAGAATATTGAGGATTGACAAATATCCATTGGATGAAAATACAAATGGCAATGATGACTTGTTTGATGATACAAAAATTATGATTTCTTTTATGATCTAAATGGTAATGATGATTAGCAATGATACAAAAAGTTTCTTTGATATAAATGACAATTGATATAAATGACAATTTACTTGATGATACAGAAAATAATGATGATTTGTTTGATGATATAAAGAACAATGATGACTTGTTTGACAATACAAAACGTTTGATGATATAGATGATGATGATAGCTTATTCTAACAACCATCATTGTCATTGATATCATCAACATACAGATAATAATGATTTGTTTTATCATACAAATGGCAATGATAACTTGTATGACAATACAATTATTATTTGTTTGATGATGCAAACTTATTTGATGATAAAAACAATAATGATTTCTTTGAGGATTGAAATCGCAATAATGACTTATTTGATGATACAAAAGATAATGATCATTTGTATGATGATACAAAGGTATTTTCTGATGATACAGATTATATTGATGATTTGTTTAATAATGTTGATGATAATGATGATTGTAATGACTGTAATAAGAAATAAAATGCAACCTACATAAAAAAACACCATAAAAAAGAAAGTAGCTGTTTCATAAACTTGTAAAAATAAAGAAACTCAAAAAACAAAATTGAAAAATTATAAAACGTTTCTGAAGAACGAAAAAGGCATCAAATTGATAAGTAAAATCAGCCATCAATAAGAAATAATTACTGAATAAGGAATGCCAGAAACAATCAAAAATATCATAAAAGAAATGGAAGAAGCAATCTAAATAAAAAGTAATGGAAAAATAAATTAAGCAAAGAAATTAATGAGAAAGAAATGCAAAATAACAATTAGGTAAAAAGCTAAATATTATTTATCAAATAAGATGAAAGTTGACTTGGTGATGAGAGATGGTAATTAATAAAAAAATAAAAAAAGTGTCACTGAATGAGAAGAGAAGAAGAAGAAGAATAATTAAGATGATGGAAAATATCAGTGATTAAAATAATACTGATAACATGGGCGTCCACAGCCAATTTTCTAAGGGGGTTGGGGCAAAAAGAAATATATTTCCAGTGGGGGGCAGCAAAAAGATATATTCAATATATAGCAGAAACTAGCAAAGAGTAATACCATCTTTTTATAAGGGGTACATTAGGTTTGGATTACATGAAACAATTGTACCATAACCATTATCCTATATTGCCTATAAGGTTCAACTTTAGAACCCTCTCACCCTAGGTTAGAAGGTCTGATCCACGGAATGGACAAATTTGCTCCCCACTCCCAGCGGATACCCATGATTGATATGATATTTATATGGTCAAGTAAAATGATAATCTTCATGCTTCTGTTTATGATCATAGGGATTATATCTTTGATACTTTCAAAAATAGAAATATGATACTAAGCTACCATCATTTATAACAATCAGCATATATGTGTTTGTACTTCATCTGAACAAGGGATCCAGCTTATCTATGATGACGTACAAGTAGAATTTCATGTTCTGATGAGGTATTAAAGGTACCGAATTTTAAGAATAATCTAACCATATAATGAGCTTATGTGCCAATTTTTCTGTTTATTCATTTGTTTGTTGGTTTGTTTGTGCTCAAAAGCAATCTCATTGTTTGATTTACCTTTATATCATGACATAAGATTGAAAATACATCATGTAAACTCTTAAGACTTCACATCTGACCATCACACATTAGAACAACTTGAGTTGAGTTAAGACTTTAAAAAAAACTTGAAATGAGAATACTCAAATCATTAAATATAAATTACCTAATAAAATAGCTCTAGGCTTCTTAGTGCCAATCCATATATAAATAACCCCGTCATTTTGGATCGGCATCTAGTAAAAAGAAAAAAGTAAAAAATAAAAAAAATAATAAAAATCTGTTTGTGGTTAACAGAACACTATTCTCCAAGCTCACTGCAATGTAAATCTCTATTACCTACCTATGCATTGTATATCACTATATTTCATTTATGCCATCATTTTTGACGGCACCGGTAAACTAGTGACAATAATAATCTTGGTTGATAATGATAATTATTAAGGTTTGTAATACAAAGGAATCCGCTTATTGTGATCATTTTGGGACAGGGCCCTTAAGATGACAATATACGGCTGATAACATTTAGCAAAGGCTGAGGCATAGCTGAGGAGATGTGGGGGTACTATTTGAAAATGCCTGGCTATTCTCAATGGAAGGGGGACCAAAAAAACTTTATAAGCAATTCACTGATTGTCTGATGGGGCCTCTCAAGTAGCCAAGCCCCATGAATATCAGAATCCCTAGCAAAAGGTACAAAAATTGGAACAATTTATATTCATTGTTATAAATTCATTGTTTTGTTATCAAATTAATTGTTATAAACAACATCACATTTTTTTTTAAATGTTCGATCCATTTCAAATACAGTGTTTGCGACCAACTGATTTTGATTACAATATTCGTTTGATGACATTATCCATGATTATGATAAATGGCTTTCTCTGTATTCATGATAATAATGATGATGATAATAATAAGAAGAAGAACAAGAACAAGAAGAACAAGAACAAGAAGAAAAAGAAGAACAAGAAAAGGAGGAGGAAGAAGACTGGGAATAATAATAATAATAATAATAATAATAATACCAGGCAACTGGTGTGAGATTCCAAATAATAATAATAATAATAATAATAATAAGAAGAAGAAGAAGAAGAAGAAGAAGAAGAAGAAGAAGAACAACAACAACAACAACAACAACAACAACTACAACAACAACAACAACAACTACAACAACAACAACAACAACAACAACAACAAGAAAAAGAAGAAGAAGAAGAAGAAGAAGAAAAAGAGGAGGAGGAGGAATAAGACTGGAAATAATAATAATAATAATAATTAGAAGAAGAAGAAGATAGATATCGATGATGATGATGATTAAATGATGATGAAGAAGAAGAAGAAAGGAAGGAAAAGTAACAAAAGTGTAAGGAAAAAATAGAATTATTAATCTGATGATGTAAAAATGTCTTTTTGAGAGAGGCATCTTCTTTTCCATCAACAAAAAAGAAAAAGAAAAGAAAAAAAGAGTGGTGTCACTTTTTCTTTGCATATTGTCACCTAAAATGTGCAAAGAACTTGAAAAAAAATCATAAGTGTGAAAATAAAAAGTTTTAATTAGAAGTACAGAAAAATGTGCCTAAGTAATTTTTACATCCTTTATAGCAAATATCAATTTTCAACACCAATCAGTCAATTGACTGCGTTTTCAAATCTGACACATTTCGCTACGAGATATGTCAGAATTTCAACTGATTCACATGATGTCTTTAATGACTGTCACCCTTATTTATACATTTGCTCGTGTCTGTCCTCTATCTGTCTGTCTGTTTGTCTGTCTGTCTGTCCATATGATATTGGCAAAAGTTCTCAATGAATATCAATAAGATTTTGTAGAAGGATGGACCATGAATTACAGAAAAATTGATTCGATTTGGGGACATATCCAGATTTTGTACTTGTTCGAGAGATATTTTTATGATTATACAGGAAAAGAGATTGAAAACAAATAGTTAATTAAAAAAAAAAGCTGGGTTTAAATTTCCAAGGGAAGTAACTCAGTATTTGTACATTAGGATTTTTTCCTTTGCTTTTTTAATATTACCTTTCAGTTTCCAGTTATCAAGCAGCAGTTATCAAGCAGAGGTTTACACCCTCTCAATGCTTTTCTAGTTTTTAAAGCATTTGACAAGGGAAAGATTTTACAAGCATTCAATCCTTTAAAAACAGAACATAGAAGCAATGTTCGATTCTTTTGATTTCAAAAGTTTAAACTGCCTCTTTTATGCCTCTATATAAATCAGTTGTGTTTTTTTATGTGATCAGTTACACATGAATTTTATTTAGTATCCAGTACTTCAGAAAAAAACTGTTATCTTGTATTTATCATTATTAATCATATATTTGTATGACTATAGATTCTGTGTTGTTATAATGAATTTGCTTCTCCCTCCATCCCAGTTATGGGTAAATAGCTGGGCAATTGAAGCTCAGAGCCCTTATAAGGCAATCCATTTTTGGATATCAGGCTAGCACTCCAACCTTGTAAAAAGACACTCTTGCAAGAGAAACAATGAATTGGTCTCCATGGGTTGTTCAAGGAATAAAGACATTCGTTGACTCATGTGCTCCATGATACAGAAGTAACTGTGTCTGAGTCTCTCCTCAGATAGGTCTGATTAGTCACTCAATAGAAACCATCACATGACCAATGTCTCTTGGCCAGCATGGGGAGATCAATTAAAAATTTGAAAAAGATTTGATCCATGGGTAGTGATCACATTAAAAGCCTAAATTTAAAAGAAAAAAAAAGCATGAAGGCTGCCAGACACAAACTAAGAGACCAATTTAGCATTAACTTACATTACAAATTGAATCCCGCACTAAAATCTATGGGGAGGGAGAGGATTTAAAGAAACAAAAAACAAAAAAACAAAACAATTCTTCTAAACATAATAAGAAGTAAATATTCAACCCTCTGGCTCCATTGGTGCAGCCTGCTTGTGTGATAGATACATACCTAAATAGACAGCCAGTCAGGTAGACTTAGAAACTGAAGAAATCTATGTCGACAGTTTTCGTGACAGTTTTGATTGACAGTTTCTAATTGGTGATGAAAATGAAAGAGTGAAAGGTGAAAGGCAAAGAATGAAGTGGTGGAGGTGGAATAGAAAGAGAAAAAAGAAAGAGAAAGAGAAGGAAAAAATTTTTAATTAAAACAAGTAAAATAAGTTTACTGTTTTTCTTGGCTGTCCATTTTCTTCTTTTTCCTTCAAAATAAGAGGAAGAAATGGATGAAGAAAAAAGTTAAGTAGTGCAAAAAATGACCAAAGAAAAAGATGAAGAAAAATGTTCAGAATGAAAAAGTTAGAGCGAAAGAAAATGACAAAAAAAGAAACTGATAAGCTGAAGCTTATTCATTTGTTGCATTCCCTTCTCATGAGGGAACTGAAAGAGAACGAATAAAAAAAGTGAAGAAGAAGAGGAAGAAGAAGAAGAAGAAGAAGATGGAATTAAAAAAGTAGAAATACAACAATGAAAAATATCAAAGCAAAGTCATATTTTATTCTTGTTGACAGGCACGGCTGCTTGTCTGTCTGTTCCATTCAGTTATTATTGGAGCAGAACTCTTTGATTCAGGAGGTAGAATGGGTATCTTCCTTCAGGGAATGGTAAATTGTTAAATTCATTTCTTTTCTAAGTGCAGTTTATTGAACCTCATTAGGATTACCAAAGAAAAAAGAATCTTATGTAGAGACTACAAGAGGTTAGAAGCTATAATATTTAGATGTACATCAAAAAGAGAATTTATTTGACTGAAGGAGACAGATAATTTACATTCATACAATAGAAATAAAACAAAATAATGAAGTTGTGTTGGAGTAATTGGCCAGATGATATTATATCATGTCATGGTAGAATTTTAAAATTTGGTTTTATCTAATACGTAAAAATATTTTTTATATCAATGTCTCCAAACCACTAAGTCCCTTAGAACTACAGGAAATTTTAAATGTAATCTTATTGAGACAGCCTATTCCAAATTGCACAAATGTAGCACTCCAGAGGGCTTCTATGTCAAAAGATGTCCTAATAACTTTCTACATTATTCATCAGAAGATTCAAGTGAAAGACGGTCACTGGGTTGTCAGGAAAAGAACTTTCCTTGCAAGATATTCCTAATAGGAAAGATAATCATGAAAACAATTATACAAGGACAGTCATTCTATGACAGCGCTAGGTGCGATCAACTAAAACTGTCACCAAAACTGTCAGCATAGGTTTCTTCAGTTTTTAAGTCTGTCTAGCTGGCTGGCTGGTTGGCTACGTATCACCCATACAGTTCGCACCAATTGAGCTAGAGGACTGAAAGTTTTCAACATCTACTCCTTATTATGTCTTGAAAAAAGATTTTCTCAGTTATTTTTTTTTTTTTCGATTCCCCCCTAAATGGTTTCTAATAAATACTCAATGAAAGAGGCTAAAAGAAAATTCAATTCAACATGCTTTGCTTTGTAAATTCCTGAAAACCTTTAAGTCAAGAATCAAGTCGCAACCACTCTATTTTGATTGGGGAGTTCAATTCACAAAGTAGGTTTATGCCAAACTTATCCCTCACTTTATGTCCATCAGCATCCACATTCGTTTTTTCAAAATTCAGACTTTTTTTACTGATCACTGCCAAACAAAATCTGAAAGAAGTAACCCATCCATCTTTTTCCAATTCTTTAATTGATCACCTTAATGTAGCATGAAAACCAAAGACATTGGTCATATGACATTTTCTATTGAATAACTAACCAGACCTATTTATATTTTTTCTTTTCTTAAAAATATATTGCTATTAAATTGGTTAGTAATCTCTTATTGCTTTTTAATGGTGCTCGAGTTAGGGATGTGATGGCTTTTTCTTTTCTGTCTACCTAAGCATGATATTTCCTACGTTTACTGGAATATAATCTTTTAAGGGAGACCAGACGAGTGCATGATACTAAAGGAATTATACATTAATGTATTCACAAGACAAAAAAATCATCTAAAACACAAAGAGATTTAGTTGCGGATGAATTAAATTTTACGATAAAGACTAAAAGGCCAATGACACTGAAATAGTTTCAGAGGTATTGCTCTAATATACACTTGCAAAATAAGGTGATCCATTGAAACATCATAGAGAGGCACAAGCAAGAATATATGCAAAATTTGCTGTTTATGTCAGTCTTCGTTGGATCATTAGAAGGAATATGAGAAAATTTTCATTAGAAATCATTAATCATAACTGTCACGAAAACTGGCAGCAAAGGTTTCTTCAGTTTTCATGTTGGTCCGGCTGGTTTGTTATGTTCTTCATGTGTTGAATATCAGAAGCAGGAGTAACATAACAGCTACCGGCTCTGAAGATGGAATCAGCGACCCAAGTCCAAATTCTGGCCGAGGATGTTTATATTCACTTCCAAGTAATGCCCTTGGGAAGATATGAATCCACCACTCCCTCAAGCTACAGTTGGACTCCCTTAGTTTTTTAAGGCTCTTCACCTAAGAGAAAGCTACTCTGACAGAAGAAATACATAGTCTGACATTTGCCATACCTGATCCCTAGCGTAAAGAAGGAGGGCTGGGCGACTCCACCCCGTAAAATATCTTCTCGCCACTAAAACCTGAAGCAGAGTTGTTGTGGCCCAATGCTCCACAAGAAGTCTTCAGGAATTAACAAAGCTAAACAATGAATTTTTTTTGCTCTTCCATTGAGTATTTATTAGAAACCATCAATCAAAACTGTCAACATAGGTTTCTTCAGTTTTTAAGTAGGTCTGACTGGCTAACTGACTGGCTTTGTATGTATGTATCATGCATACATGCTGCACTAATGGAGCTAGAAGGATGAAAATTTAAACATTCACTCTCTATTATGTCAAGAAAAAAAATTTGTTTTTGAAAATCTCCCCTGCCCAAAATAGTTTGTTTACAGCTGGGTTCAATATGCAATGTAATTTTATTCTAAATTGGTCTCTCAGTTTGTCGGGTGCTTGTTTTTTGAAAATTTGGATTTTTTCCAGTGATCACAGTTCACCATTAGGCAAGAGAAGTAATTTATTCATTGATCACCCTTATTTAACCCAACACGGCATGCTGTCAAAACACATTGGTCATATAACGGTTTCGATTTAATGACTAACCAGACCAATTTCAAATATTCATTTATTTGTGCATTTTATTAATTACTCTATGGAAGGAAAAAAAGTAGAATTTTTTTTTTTATATTAATGTCCTTGTATATTCCACAAAGTGAAAGGTTATTAAAATTTTTGAATGTCACACTTTAACAAAGGCAAAGACTTTATAATTCTATTCCCAATACTATTTTTTTTCTTTTCTTTTGTGGTAGATATTCGTTTAGAGGAAAATAAAATGATTGCTAAGAAAAAAAAGTGTGGTCCTAGAAAATGAAATCTTGTAGAAAAGACAAATAATATCAAAATGATGATAAATAACCCCATTGCAGGCATTAGCTGATTTTACCTGTTTCCCTGTAGCAACCAAAGATCTCATCCATCAATCAGGGGCAAATTGTATTTATTCCATCTAATACCATTTAATATCATCCTTTTTTTTTCAGCAACTGAAATAAATCGCCCAAGGCAATGGTTAGCATGCTAGCCCCTTACTGGCAGAAGCATACCTGATGATTTTTAGGGGAAGGGTGCTAACTTCTGATTTGCCGACAAAGTGGCCGTGCGGGCCAAATAAAAGGAAAAATTTGCCAACAGAAAGAGCAAGAAGGGAGAGTGCAGCACCTATCAAAATCTCCCTGCTTACAAGGATACAGGGGATATATAATGTACCTGGGGGACCAGGGATCCAAAAGGGGCCCTGGAGCCAAAGAAACTCAAAATAAAATGACTGATGGAGAGAATCTGGGAGCTCAAAAGAAACTTTGCAACCCCAGAAAAAATTCTTCTCAGAGGAGTTTCACAAACCATTGACAATGAGTTTTTTTTCTCTTATGAATAGAAGGAAATAGTAAAAGATAGTAAAGACTAACAACTATCTAATCCCATAAATTAAGGAAGGCATTTTCTGATTTTATATATTTTCACATTGCAACGGATTGTCTTAGTGAAAGGGTATAAGCAGAAAGTACCCTGGAGATGAATGAGAGTGAATGAAAGAACAATAATCTTTGAATGAACAGACCTTATCCATTCTACTTATAAATGTGAATCCTGCATCTTGTGTCTCCAAAAAGACCTCCTCCCAAATCCATAGAATCTGTTAACAGGACCAAAATCAGAGCAAATGCTTGTTGATTATAAGTTAAAGAATGAAACATATTGATTGCTGGACTTGGTTTAATGACGAAATTCGATTGCATCTCTGGGGATTGGTTCGGAGTTGAAAGCTTTGAATTCCCCAAGGAAGATGAAAAAAGAGTCTGGAGGAAAGGGAAGAGGAAAGATGAATTGTAGATTGGAATGAAGAGGAATGAAAAGAAACATTCGGAGTTAGAAAAATGAAGGAGGAGAGGTAGAAGGGTTGGAGGAAAGAAAAGAAAGAAAATGAAATGTGAGAGATGAAGGGGGGGAGAACAAGGGAGGTTAGAGAGAAGAAAGAAAGAAAGAAAGAAAGAAAGAAAGAAAGAAAGAAAGAAAGAAAGAAAGAAAGGAAGAAAGAAAGAAAGGAAGAAAGAAAGAAAGGAAGAAAGAAAGAAAGTGGGGAAGAAAGAAAGAAAGTGAGGAAGAAAGAAAGAAAAGAGGGAAGAAAGAAAGAAAGAAAGAAAGAAAGAAAGAAAGAAAGAAAGAAAGAAAGAAAGATGAAAAGGAGAAGAATAAATATTAGAAAATAGATAAAGAAAGAGGTGAAGGAAGAAAAAGAAAAACGTCAAAGAAGGAATTGATAATAGAGCAATATGGAGAAGGTGAGAATGAAATAAGAGACAGTATAGAATAGAAAGATATGCCATTTGATATGAAAAAGGAGAGCAAAAGATAAGAAGAATGAAGAAAAGATTTTGGTATCAAAGAATTCAATGAAGGAAGAGAGGAAAAGCTGAAAAATAACAGGGATTGTGTAGAATATACATACATATATACATAGAGAGAGAGAGAGAGGGGGAGGAGAGGGAGAGAGAGATAACAATAAAAACAATCCTTACAATAATTTGAGAAATTGTATGTGGGCATGCATCGAGATAACTCAACAACTGGCCATTGAACAAAGTTGATATTCGCCAGGTATATTAGTCAGGGTTAGGGTTAGGGTTAGGGTCAAGTTTGAAATAGTTTGGATCAGCAATTCTCAATGGGGGGGGGGGGTGATTTACTATAAAAACTCATCCAAAAATGACCACATATTTTGTATCCGTTCAGGTGATACGTCTATGACTCAAACTGTGTCTCTAATCATTTCGATGTGCATTCAGCTTTGCATATATATACATATATATATATATATATATATATATATATATATATATATAGAGAGAGAGAGAGAGAGAGAGAGAGAGAGAGAGAGAGAGAGAGAGACAGAGAGACAGAGAGAGAGAGAGAGAGAATCAGAGTTTTATCTGAAGAATGAGATTAAATCAAATTACATTTAGATGACATGATGGTATTTTCTTACAATTCTGTTTCTACTATTAACGATATTTCAGTTTTGATTGTTTTAATTAACGACATCATAAACAAAACAAAAAAGCATCTCATGCTCTAGTTATATAAACAGGGGTTAAATTAATTTATTTTAAAGAGAAGGAGAACGTGACCATGAGTGAGAAGATGTGAACAGAAGGTGGTGGAAGAGGGACAAAAAATTAAAGATCCATGAATTACGGGTGGGAGGATATTTAGAAAGCACCCAGAAAGTGCGTGCCTTTTCCGACGCCTTGTCACTAAAGAAAACTAATGAAAATCAGATCATACATAGTTATGATGCAGGAGACATAACTAAGAAAAATTGCTGGATCCACCCCCAAATCAAATCAATCCTTCCTTAGTCTCTGACCCATCCTTTAACAAAATGCCATCAGAATACATTGATAACTTTTGGATACATTATGTGGACAAGCAGACAGAGAAAGGGACACGAGAAAAAGAAGAGTATACAACCAATGCATCCTTCCGATAGTCCCTTATGAAACTGAAACATGGAACCTAACCAAGAGACAAACTCGCAAACTGAGAAGTATGCAACGTGTGCACAAGAGAATCATTCTCAACCTCACATGGAGAGATCAGAAGACAGCGCAGTATATCAGGAAGAAAACGGGTGTCCATAACATCATAGAAACTATCAAAAAACTCAAATGGTAATGGGCAGGCCATGTTGCAAGAATGGTAGACAACTGATGGACATCAAGACTTACAACATGGATCCCTAGGGATCAAATGCAAAACCAAAGCCGACAGAATACAAGATTGAGAGATGATCAAGACATATTCAGAAAATACTGGCTCCGTGACGCCCATGATAGAGAATTGTACCGAATCCTGGGGAAGGTCTATGACACTTTAAAGACGGATGATATATATATATATATATATATATATATATATATATATATATATATATATATATATATATATATATATATATATATATATATATATATGTATGTATATATATATGTATATATATATATATATATATATATATATATATATATATATATATATAAGAAGGGGGAAAATGAAAGAATGCCGGAGTAGAAGTGATCAGTGAGTATGAAAAAAAAAAAAAAGAAAACGGAAGACAGAGAGGAAGGGGGGCGATAGGGGGAAGAGTTAATCAATTTAGGTAAGTAAATTTCTTGTGATAAATTGGACAGGAAGAACGTTCAAATATAGATATCTTAGTTACAGGGAATAAGTAAAAGAAATAAAAGATAAACGAAAGAAAAAAAATTATGCTGGTAAGACAAGAAGAAAGAAAGAACAGGAAGAGTGTGAGATAATTTGCAAACAAGAAATTACAAAAACCCATTAGCATACGACAAAATAAAAGAATGAAAGAGGAAACAAACAATGCAAAAAAAATAAAACCAAAACCAAAACCAAGACAAGAAAAAGGAACAAAAAGAAGTCAGGGGAAAAAACGTAATAGAAAAAAGAAAGTTAAGAAAAAGAGAATGAAAAAAAAATGCAAAGAAGAAAAAGAGAAAAACGAAAAGGAGAGACAATGAATAAACGACAAAAAAATAACGACAAAAGAAAAAAGACACCAAAGAACTCATAAAAAACGAATGAGAGGAAAAGAAAGAATTTAAAAAATGGGGAAAATTAACAGCCGCCCCCAAAAAACAAAAAAAATGACTGGGATGCTGTTATGTCAAAAAGCAGACGACAGCCATTTCTGTTTTTTTTTTTCCTTTCTGCACTTCTTTTTCCTTCCTTTTTTTTTCCTTTTCTCTGCTTTACCCCACCCGTTAATAAAGTGTCTGGCTGTTCTTAGCGGCAGTTCTTTATTGCCAGTATTCAGAAGTGCAAAATATGAACGATCTGTATTCCATCGGTCTTCAATTGCAACATTTTGAGGAGGCCATCTTTATCTTTGATGTTTGTCGGCAATTTCACCCTACACCTCCTTCTGCCCTATTGCTCTCCTTTCTATTCAATCTTCTTCTTCTTCTTCTTCTTCCTCTTCTTCTTCTTCTTCCTCTTCTTCTTCTTCTTCTTCTTCTTCTTCTTCTTCTTCTTCTTCTTCGTTTAATTCCTTTCTCATATTGATTCAATCCCTCTTTTTTCTTCAATTATTCCTCTCTTCTTGACTGAATTCTTCTTTTTCTTCTTCTGTTGACTTCTTTTTCTTCATTATTTTTTGGCTGAATTCTTCTTCAGTTCTAACTATATTCTTCTTCTTCTTCTTCTTCTTCTTCTTCTTCTTCTTCTTCTTCTTCTTCCTCTTCTTCTTCTTCTTCTCAGAGAGGCAATCTTTTCTTGCTATTTTCCGTTACCCCACTCCTTATTCACCTTGCTCTCTCTCTCTCTCTCTCTGTCTGTCTGTCCGTCTGTCTGTCTGTCTGGTTCTCTCTCTCTCTCTCTCTCTCTCTCTCTCTCTCTCTCTCTCTCTCTCTCTTCCGTATTCCACCCTTCCTTCTGCTTGCTGCCGTCATGTTGGTAATAGATTGATAGAATACAGCTGCCGCTTGTCTTCTACCTGGTCGCTCCCTTTACCCCCGACCCCATGCTGTCCCGACCCCACAGAGGGTAGGGTGTTTGCCAATGGTGGTGGTAGCTCGACAGCCAACGTCACAACAACCCATTGTTCTTCGTTTCGTTATTCAATCCCTTTCACCCACGCTTCTCTTTTCTCTCCTTTTTTCCCCCCTTGTCTATAAGTATTTATAGCTTTCTGTCTACCACTTCCCCATTAACATCGTTTTCATACAACGGTGTTACGTTATAACATCGTTGATAAATAAAAAAAATGATATTGAACGATAATATATGATATTGTTGGTCGAATTGCGAATGAAGTGATTTTTCTGATTCGACTTGGTTAAGTCGCGAAATTCCTACATTCAGTAACGACGCTAGGTCCGGCTCACTTATGTCAGGATGAATCCCACCAATTTCAAAATTTTTAGATTATTTTGAAGATTTTATTTTTAATCACTCTTTTAGATTTTTTTAGGTTCTTCTTCGGATATTTCCAGGATTCCTGAGAGATATAATGTGCCCCTAGAGCTCTGGCGCCCCTTTCCCGCAGTTACAGGGGCCTGCACGTCCCACTCACTGCCTCTGCTACACTACAATAGATAAAATTAACCCCTTCTTATAAGAAGATGCACGAGACACTGGTTTTCGTTTACGATGTCGTTGATAGCAACAATCAAAACAGAAATATCGTCGTTTTCAGTCATAACAATCGAAACAGATTTTTTTTTCAAATGCTGTTACGTAATCTAAGTATGATTTGATCTAATCTCGTTCTGTGGAGAAAAAAATGATTGTCCCCCCTCCCTCTCTCTCTCTCTCTCTCTCCCTCTCTCTCTCTCTCTCTCTCTCTCTCTCTCTTCTAATCTAAAACCCACATCGAAATGATTAGAGACACAGATCGCTTCTTAGACGGGTTACTTGAACGGGCACAAAATATGTGAATTTCAATTGTGTATCGAACAACACCCATCATATCGAGAACCGTAGATTCAAACGATTTCAAACTTGACGTTGCAATGACCACTGTGCCGACTAATATATCTGGCGAATATCAACCTGGTACAATGACCAGTCGTTGAGTTATCTCGGTACACAGTCGCACATGCGCGAAGATTTCTCAGATTATTGTGAGGATTGTGCTCGTGATGGAAGTTAGTTTCAGTTAACGCTGGAAACAAGTTTGTCATCGTTTTGAAAAAACTTAACCAATAACTCCACTAATAGGAGACTTGGTATATAAGTATGCATTCGCGCGTAAACTATGGCCCTTCTGGGTACACTGAATCGCCTTCGTTTAAATATTTGTTATTTCTAATACGCGAGTGCGTATTCCTATAGATCTGCGAAATGCATATGCTGTCATTTCCATGCTCAACGACAAGTTTATGCCGTGTAAAGACGATGTGTGTAGTCTGATTCACGTAGTAACGAATCTTAGTTTTCATTATTGGTACAGGTTATCTTCGGTATCTGAAAATGGAGCATTCCAATAAAAAGTCTTTCGTTAGCCGAAATGTCGTAAAGTGAAGAAACAATTGTTATCAATTTATAAAGAGAATTTTTTTATCGTTCACAGACATAGAAATGATGATTATGTGAGGCTGAGACGTCGGAGTTGGAGTGGTGAGTGGTATAGAAGACTGGGTGTTGGAGATAGATCAGAGTATGCACGCTACCTCTATAACGTTCGCTGCGAAACAAATGCTGAGCACTATTTTCGCCGTACACTTTTTTATCGTAAAAGCGAAAAATGGCGTAAAGCGAACTTTCGATAAGCAGGGTATAGTCAGTAATTAGTCTTTGTGGGAGGATGAGGAAATGCCTATATCACTTTACAGGCCCGTAAAAATGTCTCGGTTTGCATATGAAACATTTATCCAGACTTGACGTATACGTGTTCTTTAATGCGGTTAATGGTATCAAACAATTGTATGTTATGCTGAGTTAGGTACATAGATTACATAAGTATCGGGTATTTTACAATATTCGGATATGGCGTTGAGTTAATTTTAATTTATTGTTTCAGTTTATTGATATTTAAAACAAGAATCTGTTCATCTGTTCATGAAGGACGGAAATGATTCAGCAAAAAGCCTCCTTGGAGGTAACATTTGGTTAACGAGAAAATGTTAATTCCATAGATATTTCGTTGTTTATCCTCGTCATGTTCAGGCTTACAATAAAATGAAAAAAAATCATAGAAAAATAATTGAATTAGTGGTTAAGAAGACGAGACTGTAAACCATGGGCTGTCACTTTTCGAGGGCGAGGCAAGAGGATATATTTCCAGCGGGTAGGAGTGCAAAAAGATATACATATTTACCAGCATATACAATAGTTCGGGGAATCAAAACAATTGTAAAACTCCATTATCCAAATTTTGAACCCCATCCGCCCTCGGTGACTAGTCCTGATGTTGGCGGAGGGGATCAAATGCTCCGTTCGACCCATTCCCCAAACTGGCACCCTTCTGTATCATAAGAGAATACAAAGAAATAATATGTATAAAAAAAGGATGAAAGAATAGGGGCGGCGATTCACTAGAAACAGTGCAAACGACTTGGATTCGATCATGTACAAATACTGTATAATACTCTGGAACTTTTAGGAAAAAGAAAGCAAATTCTGCAAGGTCCTAGACTACGGAAAGCACCAGGTTAGGCAAGAAGAAGCCGAACGATAGAAAAAATACCTAATTCTAAAATAACTACTGTTGAACATAGGTGTAAGGAGCACTTGGAAAAGTCCCCAAAACATTAGTAAGATTCGATGGGGTGAAGATTCAAGGAAGGGTCAAGACTATCCAGTCCATAGCAGCGTTGAGAATACTGAGGAAGGTGCTGGAGATCTGAGAAGACATGCTGTCTGTCATTCGATTTCCAGCAACAACCACAAGATATATGATGTAAATACGAAGTGAATATCTGAGAAAAATAATTAAATTGAACAATCGTAGCCACCAAAAGCAGCGAAGGGTTCTATCCTTTCTTTATGTGTGAGTGTATTTGTGTGTTCCAACGCTCCTGGTCATACCGTTTTGCATACAGACTTGAACATTGGTATCAATGGAACACTTCCAATTTTTTTATTTTTTTTTTCTATTTATTTTTGAAAAAAAGGCTTTCTGACCTTTTTGGGGCCTTATTTTGATGGGCTCATTATTAACATTTAGATTCTAGGGAATCTAGATGTTTCTAGATGTTTTTACATTATTTTTGAAGTGGTCCAGTGGAAAACACCAGTGATGTCATAAAAAGAATTTATTCTGACCATATTTGTTCTTTATGGAATTCCTTTACAGGACATCAAATTTTGACGCTATGGTTGTACAATAATTAACTGTGATGGCGAGTCCCATTTTCAAAATGGTCGGTCCGAGATGTATCGTTGTATTTTAGACATGTGTAAATATATCTTAAGCGAATGTACGAATCTCTAGATACAAGGTAGAAGATTTCTCTTCAGAAGTGAGGACTCTTTACCTGTGAACCTTTTTTTAAAAAAGGGATTAGTTTGATATGGGCTGTGCAAATCTGTGAAAAGATTCAATGTTAATATTCTATGTTCATCGCAATATTATGAAAACATTGTTAAGAGAATTGCCAAAATAATTATATTTCTTACTTTTTCCGGCAGGCTTGCAACCCCTCTTGAAATTACTTACGCCCCCCATGGGAGTATCCCCTGGTTAGGAACCACTGTCTGAACATTAACATCTATCAACATCGATAAATTTTGAAATCTTTCATATACACGGACACATACATATATATTTGTAGACATGCATACACGATCACACACACACACCATCATCATCATCATCATCATCATCATCATCATCATCATCATCATCATCATCATCATCATCATCATCATCCACTGTAAGCTTATGCAATGCTCTTCTATAGGAATTGAGCACTCTGGTGGATGAGGGATTTCTGTGTTATTTAAATATAACGCTTAAATTCAGCCTTACTGCCTATCCAGTTCCGTAGTCCAGAGGTAGGACATCGACCTACGATAGTGAAGGTTTCAATTCTGCCAAACGGTACTGGATGGGATAATAGAATGTCTATAGCCACACTGAAGAGATGTAATACATCGAAACAGCTGTCTGTGGATGACACAATATTATATATATATATATATATATATATATATATATATGTATATATATATATATATATATACAAATATATGTGTGTGTATCCGTGTATTGCAGGTTCTATTCTTGCAGGAAACCTATCTTCTTTAATTGTCTATTCTATTTACGCCATCTAGCTTAAATGGTACGTTCACCGTGTAATAACGGGTGATCATTTCGAAGAAAGAGTTTCCATATGATATAACACAATTCATAATCATTCTATCGGATCATATATCCATTTCTTAATAGCATAATTGTCGCGTTGAAAGAAACAAATAGAACAGATATAGACTGTTGATAAGCAAGACGAGAATTAGGAGTTGAGACCGTCGTTTAGGCCTCTACATTACCGGCGGCTGTTTAGCTCAATGGTAAGAGCAATGCCATGTTGATGCAGCTACCCTATCGGTCTCGGGTACGATTCCTGCAGCAGCCATATATATATATATATATATATATATATATATATATATATATATATAGTATCGACCAATAAGTACACCCTTACCAATGTTTTTTTTAAAGTTAATTTTCTTCTAAATCAGACATAACAGGATTTTGTTATTTTTAGTGAGGCATTGTACAATCAATATATATATATATATATATATATATATATATATATAGATAGATAGATAGATAGATAGATAGATATAGAGAGAGAGATAAGGAAAGAGAGAAAGATTTCGCTGATAATTGCTAGTGGCTTCAGTTGCCGTACTTGCATGTTCCTCGTTCGCCTCTGTTGCATGTATTCTCTAAGTGATAACAGTGTTTGTTCAAAGTTTAGCGTTTCTTCATCCAACAACTACTCAGGGCTCCCGTTGTCTGTTGGCGCCTTTTAACAACTTCCTGAAATAGGTTATTTGTTGCAAGCGTTTTCACTGGGCTGCAGACCGTGTTCATAATGATTTGAACTGTTCTCTTCTTTGACTGCCTGGCGTGACACTTCCTTTCAAGTCCACAGCGACTTCCTCGAGTGCTGCCTTCACTCTTATTGCAAGTGTCTTCTTTGCCACTTTCTTCATTCTTACTGCGATCATCAAATATTCTCTTCACTTGATGATGAAAATAAGATATTGCTTAATCTAATTTGAATGTTTCTAGATTGATAGAGTTTTTATTAGATACGTGTAATAAACATCCGTCACCCTCTCTGTTTTTATCGGCGACTGTTTACGTATTCGCATCTTTAATAGAGGTGGGAGAGTAAGAGCCGACCTCCTTAGAGAGGTTGAGAGTAAGAGAGAGAGAGAGTGAGCGAGAGATTAAAACACAACCTTCTCCCTAAGTTTGATTTAAATTTCAGTCAACAGCTTACAAGCAATTACTGGCAATGCAGCAGCCTCAAAAAATGTGTCCATTTCAGAGTTCATTTGAAAATCGATCCACGCCCCGCCTCAAACATATTCTGGGGGTGATTTTTACAATCTAACCTGCTAAAGACCTGCTTAGGGTTCCCAGGTGTACCCAAAGAAGAATTCGTGGCGTTATATCGGGTGGTTTTTATAGTAGGCTGTCACATATAGACAGGGGCGGGCGGACATTCGGTGAATTGTAATGAGGTGATGCTATGAAATGTCCAGCATAATGGTGTCATCATTCTTCCCGTAGGACCCCACAAAATCTATGGATTTATCTGTAAATGCATGGAAATATGAATATATTGTTGACTCTTTTAGGAATTGATACTGTATTAAGCAAAAGTTTGCAACATTTTTGTCATTATATTTTCTTTACATGGATTCTCCATCGTAAAATTTTCCATGACTTTCTATGACCGTACCCCACCATTTCAGGGAATGGTGCATTCCATCTTAAAAGAATGATTCCGGTTTTTGTTTCAATAAATTCTACGAGAAGTTTTCCCAGATCTTCAAAGTTTTTGAACTAGTGACTTGACAAAGAACGGCGGGTAGAATAAAACAAATGATAATCTGAAGATAACATGTCTGGTAAATACGCAATATATGGGAGAGAATTTCTTCCCCAGTTCTTTGATCGTTTGCTGTGACGGACGTTGTCATGTTACAAAATCGATAGGACTTTCTTACACAAATAAAAGTATTTTACGTTCGAACAAACCGAACGCTCACATTGAAATTTCTAGCTATCAGCAATAAAGAATTCCTTTTGAATCCAATCAAACACAAAATAACGTTTTCGCTAGTAAATTCCATCGAGGTTGTCAGCCTTCTTAGATCTAGCCATAACTTACTTCGTTTTGGATTCTTGCAATAAATTTTTCATCACCGGTGATTATTTTATTCCAAGTTCTGTTACCCCTCCAAAGTAAACCCCCATAGGGAGAAAACATGACCAAGATCTGTGCGTATAATATTCCATGCAGTTGTTGCTGTGAGTTACACGGGTGAGACCAGCTGACCTTTGAAAATAAAACTCATAGAATTCGAGGAAAAGCTGTTATACGTGGAGTCACTTTAAAATCTGCCATGGCTGATCGTGTATTAAAGGAGAGGGACCATACCAACCTTTATGGAACTCAGTCAAACAGGTAAAATCATCGGTGGATCATTAGGGCTCAGATAACAATCAGCAAATTGAGTGTAGATATTGATAGCTTGTGGGAACCATTAATCAAGAAGGAACAAGCAATGAACTTTGAATTCCATTGGTCTTTCTCGTGAGATGAGAACGCTATGAAATAACCCCCGAAGACAAAGAAATTAGCCTGAACCAACCATATGTAAATTTTTCTTCGTACTTTTTTCTCCCTCCTCGTGCGTCTCTGTCTTTCTCTCTGCATTATTATTTCGTTCCCTCTCTCTTTCTCTCTTTCTCTCTTTCTCTCCACTACGTATCCAATCACTTCTTGATTTTCTTCTATCTTCTCTTCCCTTCTCCTTCCTCCTCTCTACTCCGTATTTATTCCTTCATTTCTTTTTTCTTTGACCTTTCATATTTCCTTCTATATTCTATTTTCTTTCTACTCTTTTTCCGTCTGATCTCAGATTATCCTATCTTCCTCGATTTTTTCTCGCTTTTCCTTCCTTTTTCCCCACCAACCTTCTCTACTTTCAACGCCCTCTTTCTCTTTGTTCCCTTTCTCTTTTTCCTTTTCTTTTTTTTTTTTGTCATCTTGGCCTTTTCTTTCTTTGGTTCTTCCACTTCTCTTATTTCATCATCCATCTTGGCCACCTCTCACCGTCCCAGCGTCTTGATTCCAAAGGATGTTTGTTTATGCAAAGACCTAACAATGTAAGCCTCGTTTTGATACACGCAAGACAATTTCTACGACGAAATATACACAAACGTTTTGCTTGTTTGCTTTCATTACTTCGTTTGCAATACACAGACTCCAAGAAAAATATTTAGACGATAACAACAACAAAGTTTAAACCTTATTGGCTCGAAGAATTCACCGAAAGTTTGCCTGTCGACGACAAACCGACCGAAAAAACGAGGGGCTTACTTGAATGATAACGGGAACACGTTGCTGTCTGCACGTTGACTGGGGCGGGCGGGTAAAGGTGCATTTCTCGGCCCACGCCCACTGATCAAGCCTCCTCACCGGGGGCAAGAAGGGTTGAAGGTTGGAACCTTATAAGGCCATGGATCTAGGGGTCACTACGAACAGTGACAGCTTAAAACGGGTAACAGCTTTAACACGCTCTGGTCCCTTACCTGACAACCGACACCCGGATATATCTTTTTACCCCCAACCGGAGTATAGCCGTTTGCACACACATCTCCCTGGAAAGTAGCAGCAGATGCCAATGACATGTACACAGGTATTTGCATCTCTCTCTTTCTCTCTCTCTCTCTCTCTCTCTCTCTCTCTCTCTCTCTCTACATATATATATATATATATATATATATATATATATAATATGTCTATATAAATTGAGTTACATTATACAGAAACTCTTATTTTTTATGATCACCCATTATTACATGGTGAATATAACATTTGGCCTAGACTACGTAAATAGAATAAACAATTGAATAAAATAGAGCTGCTGCAGGAGTTTTCTCTAATTATTATTATTATTATTATTATTATTATTATTATTATTATTATTATTATTATTATTAAGTTTCTATATAATAGAATGCAGTTTATAATCCTTCTGTTGGATCGTATAAGTCCATTTTTTTAATATATCTATATATACATGTTTGTTATGTTTGTATATGTGCGTGTGTCACGCAGAATCGGTGGAATCGCCTATTTGGTGAAATGTATTCACTTAGTTTGATTTCACTTTGAACATATGAACTTTTGATTGTAAAAAATAGTTGTTTTATTTCCTCATTTTGATTAGATGAGCTTCTTGGTCGAATCAAATCTAAGCATCTATTTATTATTTGCAAAAAAAGTTAAAACTTCACCAGTTATATTAGACAATATTATCGATTCAGCGTAATACACACACACACACACACTCACGTATATATATATATATATATATATATATATATATATATATTATTGTATCATCCACAAACAGCTGTTTCGTTGTATTACAACTCTTCAGTGTGGCTATAGACTATCAATTATCCCATCCATTCTGAGGTTTCGTCCATTTTCTGGAATTCTCCACAGACTAATGGAAATTGAGGAAACGTTGGGATGAAATTTCAATCATTTTAAAACAAAACTTCCAATATTGTCATTCATTTCTCGTATTGTCGGATTAAACATAATTTATACTAATATTCATTCATATATATATATATATATATATATATATATATACTTTCCAGCTACTACATTTTAGAAGTTTAGTAGAAAACATAAACTCAAAAGGAAGTAATATTGAATTCATATAATTTATTTCGAGTGCTTAATATCTACTTATGTAGATAGAATATTATAATAATTAGAAAATCGTCATGATAATCAGAAAATTATTAGAAAAAACTTCTGATGAGCATTTTCCTTGAAACACAGTGTTAAGTTCTCTCTAGTTTTACATATATGCAGGTGATGTTTTTGGTGCATTAACGTGTTTGGAATGGTTAGCGAAAGGAGATTCTAAGCCTAAGGACAAAGAACGCCCAAGAAGACGTCAGAACTTGAAAACTGATGAAGTGGAGAGACTTTTGAAGTTGTAGTGCAGACAAGAAGAGTGGAGGTAAACCAATCGAGTCATTCGAATGATACATTGGAAAAAGGGGGTATTATTATTCTAGGGACAGGTCAAGTCAACGGGTCACTTCGCTGCTTTGTAATGCTTGTCCTCTTGTTGCTAACACAACATGACAAACGATCGATGGTGCTGTGATGGGACGTTCACCTCCAAGACGATCTCTGATTTCACTCCATCCAACACGTTGAAGATATGGAAATCAGTTGTGGCATGATATGGACACATACACATACACACACGTATATATATATATATATATATATATATATATATATATATATATATATATATATATATATATATATATATTGTCATCCACAGACTGCTGTTCCGATGTATTACATCTCTTCAGTGTGACTTTCCAGTACCGAGAGGCAGGATCGAGACCTTTGCTTCAGATCTGGGGACCGATATCCTACCTCTGAGCTACGGAACTGGACGGTCAGTAAGGCTGAATTTAGGTGATATATTTATTCACACATAAATCCCACATCCACCAGAGTGCTCTATTCCTATGGAAGAGATATATGTACTCAAATATACATATGCGTGTAAATATATGTGTGCTTTGGTGTGTTATGCACAGAAGGTTTCTGGTGACCGGTGAGATAAACAGCTGATGTTAAATAAAGCTTAAAACATCATTCTTCTTCAGAACTGCAAATGTCTCTCATATAATACTATAGAAACGATGAACGTTTGTTTGTTTGTTCGGGCTTGACGTTTCATAGACTCCCAAACGTCTGCACCCTAATGGCTGCAAATTTGGGTACAAATGTAACACTCTCAGAATGAACAAGATAGGTGATGCTGAATTCTGGTCACCTCTAAAGGTCAATTTTGGGTCAGGTAAAACCGACATTTTCAAATCTAAGGGAGTATTTTTAAATCTGAAGGAGAGGAGTCATTTTTTGATTTTGGCATTCTCAAATCCAAGGGAGGCAAGTGATATTTCAATAAATTCACACGAGTTATTCCTCCGCAAGTCCTGACGAATTATTCAACGAATTTTATGAAATCTCTATAAAATCTAATTTGCTCTCTTGAGTAGTTATAGTTAATGTTAGGCTAATCAATTATATGATCACCATCGTTATTCAACACATTTCCCCATTTGAAAATAACTTTCCAATCACCTCTTCAAAGAATGAAGCTGGCTTTGATGCGAAGAGGTCTAATGGCTCTTTAGTTTTACCAAAACAAAAATTTGGCTCGGGAATTTATCTGTAGATATCCATTGGTTCATCCACTTTCTGTTAATATACTCAACCCATTTCTTGTTCTGAGTAACAATTTGATGAAGGAACGCTCCCTTTTTAATGTCTGTTAGCGCCAAATGGGCCTTTGGATAAACACTGCAGATTCCTTTAGAATTCGTTGTTGCGTTGTAAGATAGACGAAATTCATAGAGCATACAATGACGGATATAACCTTTTTCAATTGTTTTGACATTCGTCTTGAACGATAGGACCTCAAAAGAAAATACCGCCATTATTTGAAGAATAACGCCCAATTCATCGTGATTTTAAAAAAAACATTTTTTCGCGGTGTTGGATGCTCAATAAATAAAACACCTGAAGTTATTTTTTATAAAAACGACATTATCTTCCGATAACCCCTATATTTTCCCGTTGCTCAGGAGGGAAATTCAAATCAATGATATTTCGTAAATATATCATAGAATTAGATAAGCTGGGGGGAATGCTTGTGTACCCCCTTTCGGGCCTACACACACTCCAGGTCAAACCTCTTTACACCATCGGACAGGCCCGCGTAGCTCCTATTGAAATTTTTTTTTTCTGAAAACTTGGAATTCATGCACTCATGTGACGATAGAAGTCTGTATACCAGAGCAGACCATCGGATTTGAATAATGTCCATGTTTCATCTTCGTGTTTGAGCTGGGATAGGGTTAGGGATAGGTTTTGGACTTTGACTCAAAGAAAAAATGTTTCATTAAATCACCCCCAGCCGTTAGGGTAGGTATTTAATCCAGTTATGTAGAATTCAATAATTACTCTTGGGATTATGTTGTGGTCTGTATTGTAGAAAATTCAAATGATTCAGTTTCTCCTCCTAAGCATCAAGAAATGGTGTTTCACTTCGCGCCAATAAACGAAAAGATTTATTGTTTCAGATTGAAATCAAACGCCATATTTTCCTTTTGTTAAGTAACAAACTTCATCAAACATAGGTGCATGTGCAAACACACACACACACACACACACACACATATATATATATATATATATATATATATATTGGGGAGTAACTTTAAGATAGGTAATAAATTGTTTCACCAGATAGTAGGTATCCCTATGGGGATTGATCCTGCACCCTATTGGGCAAATTTGTATTTACATAGACATGAATATATACTCATGTCGCCTTTAATTAGAACTAATATAAAGCAAGCTCATGCATTTTTATGCTGTACTCGTTTTAATGATGACATGTTCTCTCAATGATGGAGGAGAATTCAGAAAATGATACAACGTACTTTACCCTAAAGATCTTGAACTAACGTGTGAACATGACAGAATGCCAGCACCGTTCCTAGATTTGGATATTAAAATCAACGATCGAATATTTTTCTATAAATTGTTCGATGAACAACCTACATTTCCGTTCTATACCGTACGTACGCTATTTAGAGCAAGTTGCATTCTACCTTATATATTTCATGGAACTATATTATTGGAATATTTAAGGATTACGTATTATATTTATTGGTTTTATTCCGCTGATTGTTTCTTTAGTTGTAAGAAAGTTCAATCAAGGCGGCGAAATTAGTGAGATTTTTCGACAGTTTAATAAATCCATAACTTGACATCGTGATCCTTTTAAAACTTATCAGCTTGACCAAAATGAAATGATAGCGAAGATTAAAGAATATGTTAACGAAAGTATGAAAACAGAATAAATGAGTAACGTATAGTAAATCAAATAGTTTTTTTTATTAATGTTAGGGGAATTAAGTAACCAAAAGAGATAGATTTAGTCTTTGTTATTTTGAAAGAGCATTGTATTGACTAGAACCAGGGAAAGGGGAAAACATTTTACTCTGGTCCAATTGTCTGATTGATAGGTAGTTTGGCAGGGTTGGAGATTGAACTCAGAATGCCAAGTAACAAAATGTCTAAAAAAAGTATATTGATTGAACAGCTGATTGAGGTGTTACTACCGGCTTGAATGTAATTTAGTTTCGTCTCTCTATGTATAAGGTAAATTTATTTGCTAATTTACAAATTGAAATATTGATGGAAGCGAGGTGGTGTGCGATATAGGAAAATGAGCTCTGAATTTAGTGAAATTATTATCTAATATTCCAGTTGAATACCTTGGTAGAAAATCATCTGGAAGAAGTTTTTCTGAGTAACTAGTATTTTCAAAGATGATATCATAAGTTGGTTTACACGCAGTCAGAGATTGAAACCAACACATTGGATTTAACATTCACTTGGGTGGACACTCAATGAATGTGACACGAACAACACGTCACAGCTGTTGTTATACGTATTGATCCTTCATCGTCAAATACGTTGGGGGGGGGGTAACTTACAAGGTAGGTCCTATGTTTAAAAAAACTGAATGATGTGTAGCATAAAATAACACCCATATACAATACATTCTGATAATACCCTATATTAAATGATCGACTACATGTAAGATGACATAAGCTATGTATTAGAATCATAGCTGAGGGTGATGTGGTGTTTGATCAACATTACTGGGGAGCTATGTTAATATAACTGTTTTGTTTTTAAATCCCGTAAATAGTTGCAAGGTAAACAACTTCTAGTGCCAACGAGAAAAAAATTGCAGATTGTACCATGATATCAAAGTCTGTGTAAAACATTAACAAACACTGAAGAAAACTAGATAAATTATATTAACAGATGTTAAGGAATATGTGACTGAAATGACACCAAAGGATTTGATTTTTTTTTAGATATATATAGTGTTTTAAAGCTTTAAATCTTTCTAGACTATATATATATATATATATATATATATATATATATATGTGTGTGTGTGTGTGTGTGTGTGTATTATATATATACACCCAGTTTTGTACGCCAATCTTTTAGTGGCCTTCTGGATTTGAATCGTTAAAAAAACTTCTATCCAGATATGTATAAATATATTTTTCATGAGATATCGTATTGATTTTAAAAAAAATTCAATTGGTAATTGTGGGGAAACGTGGTGCAAATTTGTTGAGAGGACTCCTCAAGTATGTTGTTGTACTACCAGTGTTTGGGTCTGGTTTGATTTATCCGACCGGATGGTATTGAAAAGACGGTTTTGAAAGTAAAAATGAAACAATTTATCACATTTACATGTTTTGTCGATTCCTGACTTCATCAAAATGTGAAGAAAAATGAGGGAATTTTTATCGGGGAGTTCAACATATCAAGTTGTTATCACTTGGAGGTCATTAATCTTAAGATTTTATGGCTGTATAAAACAATCCGGCTAATATCCTTGATTTCAGTCCTTGTGTCATGTGTTGGTGTCAAATTATGTCTCTTTTCTGATCAGGCAAAAGTGTGAATATGCCTGGATTAAGTGTGGGGAGAAGGGTTTTCAGTGATGCATTTATTCATCCGGTTTCCATATGGTCTGCTACCTTCCCGTTGATCGATAATCTGCAATGTCTGAGAATTAATTTTGCTGAATTAGGAGAGATATTGGAGAAACCGTTCTGTTGGTCTATTGTGCTATTATACAAGAATAATTCAAATTCAATGCACTCGTTTAATTTGTCGTGTCCCTTCTTGATTATTCAGGCATTCCTTAGATAGAAACCGTGGTTCAATTTGTGGTGGTGATTTGCGAAGGCATTTAAGTGGTTATCTATTTTCAACGCACTTCGATGTTCATATACTCTCTGGTTTATAAGTCTGGAGATTTCACCGATATAGATCGGAGATGGTTTCATAGTATGATTTTTTTCATGTTTGTAATGGTCCTAGTGGTGCTTGTTCAGGTTAATGCTAATGTAATAAATTGCTTCATTTTTTTATACCAAATTTGCTTTCCACTCTGATATTCAAGACTATATGTATTGTGTACATATTTTGATCTTAGGCAAATCACAGAGATTCTGGTTCTAGGGTTGATGAGTCGATCCAAACAAATAATCCCATGATTTTGGGGGAGTACTATACTAGTAACATAAGAATACATACACACACTCACGCACATACGCTTACAAATATGTTTAATACGTGTATATGCGTACGTGTGCGTGTGTATCTGTGCATACATATGTGTGTGAGCGTGTGTGTGCAAGCATATATATTATTTTTGGTCGCCATTTCTCACTTTCCCTCACGTTCTTTCTTATTTTTCATTTTGGAGAAAATGTAGCATTTTTTCAGGGTGCTTTTCTAAATAGTCTACACAGAGGCAAAGTCTAAAGTGGGTATTTTCTCTTACTTATTTTCTTCCCTAAGTAAATAAATAAATAAGAAACTGGCAACAATTTCTTATCTCTCAACAGGAGAATTGCAGACCCAAGCAATCACACCTTCGTCAGAACAAACAGGAAAATATTACCCAGAAAACCTGAGAGATAATTTTTTTCTTCAACTTCCCAGTAAAAGGTTATGGTATATATTTATTTATTTGTTCATATGCTTTATAAATGTGACCTTTTCGAAAAATATGGAACGATGGGTCTCCAGACATTTTTTTTTTAGATTTGAACCACTGTGGTTTTATAATGTGATACACCGACCCCAAAAAAGCCGTCACTTTTGGAAAACAAAAAGCAATTCTCTTTCGTTTTTGCTATCTTTACTGTTTACAGTTGAGTTAAATATTACTAAATGACTCTTCCTTTTGACCCAAAAATGATGAAAACCGTGTCAATACAATATTCATGAAGAAATATTGACAGTCCGTCCAAATATTCATTATTTCTACTTGGATCCGTGGAAATTCCACGGGTGTTGACAACTTGAATATCGTCATTACTTCTACATGTACAGGTAAGCTTTGATTAGTGTCGTTACTCCATTCCCAAATTATCCGCTGTTCAAAAATCCACTGTCAAAGTCGTATCAAAATTAAATATGCCTTTTTTCAGCTTATACTTTGTTACATTATTTTCTGTAACAATACTGTAATTGTATTACATCAAAATATGCACCAATCAGAACCTTACTGTTCAAAGCATTTCTGTGTATATTTCTGCAATAGAAGTATATTGTTTTGTTAAAGTAATCTATATAAACCCTGAGAATGTATCTATAATAACTATAATAACACACAAAGGCAAATGGAACGAATATATCTGTTGTTACCACATCTTAATAATTTTTGCTACCTGTCTATATTACTGTGGTCTACTGCTACTATAACGTAATTTTTATGCTTTAGATTTGTGAGAGAGGAGTCATGAATGAATGACAGTTATAGTGAAAGCTTTTGTTCCCATGTAAGCATAAGCACCCTCTTCCGTACTTACATTGATTAATTGCATTGCAAAGGTGGGTGGATGGAAGCTCTGAGGAGAATGAAACATAACTAGGGCGCGTAATTGTCGTACGTTCAAACAAACAGATGATAGTGTGATACTTTACGTATAAAGACCTGACTCCAGAACAAACAGCGACAGGGATAAATTATGTTTGGGCGTCTTTGAAATAAGAAACAGATGAGAGTAACTGTATTAGCGGTTCAGTGGCAGACCCGAGAAAGATTTAAACACATTGCAGCATTCAGCACTAGACATTAAAGAAAAACATTTTCAAAAAAGATTTCTTCGTGTCACTTCAGTCACCCATTTCCCAATAACCGGCAATGCAATTTATGTAATTCTATGCAGGGTTTTTTGTTTTGTTTTTTTCCCCCCTGTTTTATATGTACTATGTTATTATGGTACAATATATAAATTGTCTCTTGTTGGGATCATCAGTTATTTAACATGTAACCGTTTCGGGGATTTTAAAAAACAAAACAGTTATATTAACATGGCAACCAAGTAGTGCTGATCAAACACCACCCCTTTCTTATTGTATAGTTGTATGCCATACATATAGTTTCTCATTTATACAAGGTTTTATGTGTATTCTATATTGATATCATTTCATACTACGAATCTATTTTTTGAAACAGGGCTTACTGACGTAAGTTATTTAAAAACGTATATATATATATATATATATATAATACACACGCGCACACATACACATATATATATATATATATATATATATATATATATATATATATATATATATATATATATATATATATACATACATATGTTAGCTTTATCATTATTAAGTGAGCTATAAGGAAAATAGTAATATCTAAATCAAGTTTATTATACTAACATGCTTCGCCTTTCGATTCTGTCAAAGTAATAATTTTAAATGGAAGTTCGTTTTTTCAAGTAAATAATGTCACGTAATATCATGCTGCGCGAATGCAATCGCCAAGTATGTCAAATTACGAAGAAACTGCAAAACAAAAAATGGATCAATATAATTGAAAATTACGATTGAGAATGAACAGAGATTTCAAAGGATTTTCAGAGTCATGTTTTTGTGCTATTGAATGATCAGTTACTGTGTGTGTGATTTTTGAATGATTGAATTAGGTGGTTTTAACCTGTTTAAAATTGATTTTGATCATGTTTGCTGATTATTACGCTATTTTGTTTCAGAATTAGTTTGAATAGATGGGAGGATATATTGAAAAATCCTGGTCTTTGTTCAATTGTACTACGTTTTAATATTAATGCAGATTCAATACATATTTTCTCTTGTTCAATTCGGTTCTTTCCTGATCAATTGTGCCTTGGGTCGAAATTATAACCCATTTTGCTTCGATGATTAATTAATACTATTTTCCTTATTGTCCACTTTATAATATTGTCGGATATCGTATCCACATTCTCATTATATATATATATATATATATATATATAATAATTTTGTGATCCACAGACAGCTGTTTTTCGTTGTATTACAACTCTTCTGTGTGGCTATAGACTATCCAACATCCAGTACCACGAGGTAGGATTGAAACCTTCGCTTCAGACCCCTACGCAGAACTGGACGGTCAGTTGGACCGAACTAAGTAATGTATATTTACTTACGCATAATTCCCTGTCTACCAAAGTGCTCTATTCCAGATTTGGAAGAGCATTGCATATAGCAGTAATAGATGGGTGCCTAACTCAACAGCGCTCAACCCTAAAGAAGGGAGCGTTAATTATGATAATAATTAATAATTGTGTCATCCACAGACAGCAGTTTCGTTGTATTACAATTTTTTAGAGTGGCTACAGACTATCCAACATTCACTATATATATATATATATATATATATATATATATATTGCATTTTATATATGTGATTATGAAATGTTATATTACCTTCACGATATAGTGGCTGTGGGTGGGGATTAATAGGGGGGGGGAGGATGTCCATAAAATGAATAAACATTCCTTCACATACCATTTTTAAATCAGGCCTTTAATTTCAGAAACGTTTGATAACGATTTTACTCTTTTGGGGGATGAGGAGCTCCTTCATCTAGTTTCAATTGTTCTCCACAGAATCACAAACACTAAAAAGCATCATTTATAAGACGAGGAACTCGCTTCAACAGAGTGACGGCGACCAATCGAATTCGTACACGTTTAGAGCGAGAGAAGTTACGAAAGTGATGTATAAGAAATGTGTGGCGTATACCATTGGTTGAATACACAAAAGCTCATACTTACTCAAAGGCACATTCAACGCCAGAGTAGAAAAATATCCCTCCATAATTTCTCTGACAAGTTGATGATACACACGCATAAAACACGTCTATAAAGAAATATAAAAAGAGGGAAATGAAATACTGTAAAAATCTATTTATCTTCAGCTCTCGGCTGTTGGATATTTCAGAAGATGCAGGTGGCCAGGTTGAATGAGGAAGAAGGCTTATTTCCTTTCTTTACGTTCTCTTTTCGTTTGGAGCCCACATTTAAATCATGAATGTGCCTATAGTACATACATACAGGTCTATGTTGTCAAGTTTGTTTTTTGTTTACAGCTAGAACTGTTTTTTAAAATTGCTAAAACCCGCTAAAATCTGCTAGATTCTATATATTTGATATAATTTTAAAATCATATATATGCTTATTCTCAAGCGAAGTCCACCTACCAAATAAAATAACTACATACTAAAACTCCAAAACAAATTATTGATGAAAAATGAATATAAATTTCAGATAAACTCGCCAGATTTAATTGGCTATCGTAGATTTTTATCGGCAAAAATGGATTAAGAAACAAAAAAAAAGACAAAAAAAACGGCCAGATCAAGCCGGAAGTGGCTAATTTGGCAACCTTGCGTGTGCGTATCTATACACACTGATTCAGTCGTTCGTTTGAATACAGAAAGAAAGGAAAATACGAATTGATTATGCGAATCTTAGAAGGTAAAAAAAAAGGTTACTTACAACCCAAAGATTGAGGAAGGGGTCGCATTCTTTCTCAGTTTTATTTTTATGCTTTTCTTGTTGTAATTCCATCTTCATAGAATAGAAAGAAAAGAAGGATCTGATTTTTCTATTTTGCTGAGAAAAAGGAAAACAATTTTATTTGTGAATCGGAAGATTCAATCTTGATCCCGGGGGAGCGAAGATTAAAGGTCTAAATGAAATTTGTGTTATGTAAGACGCCTAGAAATGGAGACGGTGGCTGGAGAGTAAGGAGGTGCTCCCTAACTCTTTATTTGCCTTAGAAACTCAGTTCGTTCTCGTCGTGTAATAAAGTTGCTTTGCTAATAAATTGCCAGGTAAATAATCGTACGTGTTGATTGGAATCGAGTCGAAATAGGTGAGCGCAGGTGTTGTAGGAAAGATGTTAACTCGTTAGGATACAAACTAATGCTCGATTTGTTCGGATCATTTCTATACCTGGAAGCCAACTTGACTAGTGTGGATGGCCATATCAAAGCAAAAGTTCAAAATGAAAGAAGTATTATTTCTCAGCCACCAGAGATCAAATGCGGAACGGAGGCCGGCAGAATATGAAATGGTGAGACGAACTGGACAGGTTCAGAAAATATTGGCTCCGCGATGCCCACGATAGATAAGTGTGGTGAATCCAGGAGAAAGTCCATGTCCAACGACGGACGATAAAAGACTGATGATGATGATGATGATGATGATGATGATGATGATGATGATGATGGTGGTGGTGATGATTTCTTGGTTTCATTATTTTATTGGAAACAGAGGTTGAGACTTTGAGGTTATTTGGGGTTCATAACATTATCTGACCGGAAAAATTGTTCAGATTAGATTATAAAAGAAAAAATTGATTAACCATCCAACTTTCCTTTGTTGAAAAACAAGAGATGATGAAAATTGATAATCGTTCCAAGTTTGGTCTACTACATTCATTTTAAACTTGGTTTGTATGGCTTTTGAGTAATGTCAAAGTTAACTTTTCTATGCAATAAACACTTGATGCAGCTTCTCCAATATTGTCCTTTCATATTTATCTGGAATAACTAATCAACATTAACCATACCGAAACTACCTAACCAAGAGACAGATCTGCAAATTGAAGAACCATACAACGTGTACTTGAAAGAATTATGCTGGGCCTCACATAGAGAGACCACAAGACAGCACTGTGCATCCGGGAAACGACAAGAGCCAGGGACATCATAAAATCCATTAAAAACCTCAAATGGCAGTGGGCTGGCCATGTTGCAAGACTGGCAGACAACCGATAGACATCGCAACTCACGACATGGATCCCTCGAGATCACGTGCGCAACCGAGGCCGGCAGAATATTTGATGGGGGGAGTGAGCCAGACAAATTCAGAAAGTACTGGCTCCGCGACGCCCATGATAGAGAAGTGTGGCGAATCCTGGGGAAGATCTATGTCCAACGACAGACGTTGAAAGACATGATGATGATGATAATGATGATGATGATGATGATGATGATGATGATGATGATGCCGAAACTAGCCGAGTGTTTGCGAACATGTCTTATGATGATACTGTCTATAGTTCCGAGAAGGACATTAACATTCAAAGAGTTTTTCAGACGATTGAACTCATTCTTTTTGTCCGTGTTATAAACACAACGTTTGGGCCGAATCATTCTTCAACCTTCTTAAGGTGTAATATCCCAAGTATGATCTTGGTAAACAGAATATTTCAATGATGGTAATAAACAGAACATTTCAATGGTATCTACATTACAACATAGGATTCGAGTGATGTAGATCTCTCCCTTTTTCCTTAGGCTCGGATTTCCATACCTTGTCCCTGTTGAGTAACGGAAGCCACATCGGGTTGAACTCCATATTCGTCTCAAATACGTTCAGTCGACAAGTTGATATGGGCTGCTTTCTGGATTCTTATCAGTTTCCAATAGCGTTCCCTGTCTATTATACGTACTTCTTCCCAGAGAGAGAGAGAGAGAGAGAAGTTTTCGCTTTTTTCTTTTCAAATATGGTCAGCCATTCCAGATTTTTCTATCTTTCCTTCGATTACTGCTTTTTTATGTCTGTCAAGTCGAACCCTGAGAGGCCTACCAGTTTATCCAGTAAAGATCTTTCAACATTTACGCAGAATGACATAAATGCGGTTACTGGTCAGATTTTTTCTCTCGTGGGGGACTCACTTTGTTGAGCAGATTGCGAAGATTGTTGGAACTGCTGAGAGCGACCCAGATGTTATGGGACTTACCAGCTCTCCGAATCCTCTCTGTTGCACCTTTAATATAAGGGACGGGATGAAAGGGGCGAAAGAGGGGAGGATTTGTGGAAACTTACAATGTTTGAGTGTAAGAAATGATCACGATTAGCAGGGTTAGCCAAGACAACCCTGCAAGGCACAGTACAAGGAGAGAGAGAGAGAGAGAGATGTACGAGGACAAGCGGGTAAAGAGAAAGGTGAACATCGTCCCAGAATGGACAGGCATGAAGTTGAGCAACGTCTTTAGAGAGTATTAGAACGGTGAGGGATGAGGAAAGATGGCTGCAAAGTCAATTGTGGCGCCTCCACAGTAGGCTAGACTAAGAGATTGAATCAGGGTTTCTCAACCTTTTTTCCATGTCGCCCCCCACCCCCTATTTTGATTATGTTTTTAAACATATTGCCCCCTCAGCTCAACTTCGGTAAGATATCGCCCCTGTTCCTCCCCCCTGAGAATAACTGTTCCACGTTATCTAACGCCTGAAGCCAAAATAAACAGTCACATCAAGTACCTTGACTGTATACCTTCCCAAAAGAATATTACTTTCCAATATGTTATGTCGAAATTTTGCTATACCGGGTAAATATAATAAATTGTTCACAGCGGATTTTAAACAAATATTAATTTGTATGCGATAATCTATCGGCCCCCTCAGCTCAACTTCCGTCCCTTGGGGGCGATATTGTCCCCGTTGAGGATGACTGGAATAATTGAATGATATAAATGAGAATTGGTTCCCTACGAGAAAAAAAACGGACAACTGGTTTCTCGCTCCCTGACAGAAAGTCCGCTTGTTTGTTTTAAGCGTTTTTTGTTCATCAAGGTGGTAATAATATACTAATATAATAAAACGCGTGTATTTATACATCTATTTATGGTCTGTAACACCTCAAATCGATTGAATAATAAACTGTAAAATGTTTACATCAACTGTAAAAATTAAATGAATTAGACAAAAACCATTTCAGTAGTCAATTCAAAGACACGCAAGTAGAAAACTTACATAATATCAATTTCATATACGCCGCCATTTTTTGACGATACAAGTACGCTAGTAACAACCCCTTTATAACGTAGTTCAAAATATATGGCGGTGGATGATGAACCTGTGGGTGAACTTCATTATTTCTACCTATATTAACGCTAACCCCCTAAGAAAACCATGAATAAGAAACAGAATTCCACCTTGAACCCGTAAGACCGATGTATCAAACTGAGCACAATTTTACAACACTATCCGGCCATTTGATGACAGAGGTGACGCAACTACCACTCAAGAAATATATTTAACTTACGGTGGCAAACCAATTGTGTAGAAATTAAATGAATTAGACAAAGCAAATTCCAGTAGAACTAAACCTTTCCTATTACCAATTTCAATAATATTCGTTTATAACAGTTATACTCGCTTGTGCTACCCAATTCCTTCAGAGTTTAAACCTAAATGTTTGCACCGTCGATGAGGCAGGAAACTTGGTCAGATAGTTACATTGAGTAATAAAGAACAGTCCCCCCCCCCCCAAATCTTCGTATGTAGCAGTTGTGACCTCAGGACAAACAAACAAAAAAAACGTTAAAGAATTCCTTCATTTATTTTCATAAATCTCACACAGGTTTTCATTTTTTGCTTGCCATCTTCCATCAATCGCCAGCCCTTGGTTATCGTCCATACCCAACCCACGGTAACCGCGGCTAGGTTATTACGCAGTTGACTTTCTTAGACACCAACACCTGAGTTATAACAGGGGACACCTTTATATATGTATACTAGTAATAATACTCGGCGTTACTTAAAAGTTTGAGAAATTTGAACAGTATGTGCGAACTGAATAAAGTACGGACGTTTGTCTCCGAGCAAAGCATGGATCTTTTTGGCAGGTTGGGGATGATGAGATCGTTGTAGACATTGGAAGTTATTTGAAAGAAACGGTGGAAACTACGTGTCAGGATAGACTTTTTTTCTTCGTCAAATTCCCCGAAATTTTTGGTATCATTTTGTTCACTAAAATATATGTTTAACAAGACTGGCAGCTGAAAGGTCAAACTCCATCCCATCTTCGATTCCAACTGAAGATGATTCCTGCAACATTTGTCTTATATATATATATATATATATATATATATATGTGTGTGTGTGTGTGTGTGTGTGTGTGTGTGTGTGTGTGTGTGTGTGTGTGTGTGTGTGTGAGTGTGTGTGTAAATTGTAGAATATATATTCTTTTTGTATTAATGTATTTATTTATTGAAATGAAATAAGTCCGTGCACATATGTATTATACATTTTTGATAATTTCTCAAATTTGTCAGTTTAGCTCAGTCAGTTAGATAGCCTCCGGACAAATCAGTTTGTAGTGATCAGTTTACGACCCTAATTTTGGTGAGGATTGTTCTCGTTGTTCTTGATTTTTGTTACCGTAGAAAGAAAGTCAACTCCAGTCCTGGAGTTAGATGTATATCTCTCAGTGAATAGTATTAGTATTTATTACTAGTGTATACATTGTATATAATAGTGAGCAATATACGTATATATCAGGTGTGGCGCTTGGCCCGACTGTGCCCCTCTACCTGTATTTTTTTAAAGATTATATTGAAGATTTTCAGAGCTGCAGTTGCGGGGGGGCACGGGCCCACGTACCATCTCTTGATATATTTGGAAATCAATCTATGAAGAATTTATTGCAAACAAGAAAAAAATTTTGTCGTATTCTCTCTCTCTCTCTCTCTCTCTCTCTCTCTCTCTCTCTCTCTCTCTCTCTCTCTCTGTGTTCCTCTCTGTCACTGTCTCTGTCTGTCTCTCTGTCTCTCTGTCTGTCTCTCTCTCTCTCTGTTCCTCTCAGTCTCTGTCTCTGTCTCTCTCTCTCTCTCTGTCTGTCTCTCTCTCTGTTCCTCTCTGTCTCTATCTCTGTCTATCTGTCTGTCTGTCTGTCTGTCTGTCTCTCTCTCTCTCGCTCTCTCTTCACAATTCAGATACAAAGAAACAAACGAGATATCCAACTACCAAAATATTGATGATCGTGTAGTCACTGTTGCAATCGAATAATCAAACGCGGACTTAAAGCAACGCAACATTAACAATAATTAAGATTGATTGGAGCCGTCAATCAAGTTGCGAGCATTCAATTATTGCAATAGGTTAAAATGAAGTTGTTTGTGAACATACCAAAATCCTTGGACCCTGTTGGTTTAAATCGAAAAATAATGACAGCTAAAAATGTTTAAACCTCTTTTTGCTTTTTATAATCGAATTTGTGGTCGTATTACATCGTTGCACAGTCGTGTACGAGCCAACGTCTCCCCTCCCCAATTTGGGCAAGAAAGAGTAAAAGCCAAGTCCTATGGCCCCTCAACCAAAGAGTTCCCATACGTTTATTTGGTTGATGCATTTTTCAAGTTTTTGCTCAGACATATTTTGTGATGCGATCGATTTCAATACATTTGAAATCTACTTCGTGAAACCCCAGGGTTCCACGAAAAACTTCTTGGTACCTTTCAATAAAATTTAATGAAAATTTATTTTTATCAAAATATGGTACTCACCATTTTCAAAATAATAAGTTTGCACAAAAACCAAATATTACAACAGATAGGACGCTGCTCTAAATATGCAAATTCGATTGAATTATCCAATATTAAACCAAATATTCTTCGCATTAATCAGCTTTCAATAATTTTTTTCACAAAGATTACAAATTTATAACAATTGAAATCAAATTTTTTAAAATTATATTTCAGTGTTTTTTTATCGTACGATTTTTATATCAATGAATTCTCTCTCTAGAACAATTTTTGTTTCATTCAATATCTAATCAAAATTAGGGTGGCAGGTGTAGTTCATGAAATATGCCTAGAGGTTCCGCAATTTGGGGAAATCGTAAAGGGGTTCCACGACAAAATAAGCTTGGGAACCATTATACCAGACAAGCGTATGACCTGTTGAGTCACCCTTTGAGCGAAAATTAGTGCAGTCCGATGTGACTGGAACGAAGGCAGATTTTACGCATTTGCAAATGAATAATAATGAATAAATGATGGACGACTTTATTAGTAGTATTTAATAATCATATACTTTAACAAATCTTGCCATTTAAATTTCTGTAGGTTCAGCGCGAACGGAGACGCCACTCTATTATTATTGAATTGATCATTCCTGCATTTTTTACATTAGCATATTTTAAGGGTACCTCAATTCAAACTATCTGACTACAATGCACTGCTTAAGCTACTTAGAGGTCACAAACAGATGAATAAGCTTTTAGCATCACAGAGATGATAAACTGATATTACAAACAGTAGTTTTTTTTTATTAGTGGCATTATTAGGCCTGTCACCAGGGGTTGTGGGCTTTGTGATATGAATTTTCAAAACATAAACCATTATTACGACACACCCTCCGTCGCTTGAAACTGGTTCACCTTTTATCATACACTTGACCATGGCCAGTCCCTAAGTGCACTACACCTTTGATGTTGTCAAGCATCTCATTCCGTTACAATAGATCAAACACACCTGAATGCAAAATCTAGCGAACTTCTAATACTTTCTCATCATGATTTGAACCTTCAGCAAACCGATCGAAAATCAAGTACGATAACTTTTTTGCCATAACAACACTTAGTGGACAAGCATGTAAATTGTAATTGTGGTTTTGTGAGGTTGGGTTTGTTTTTGTTTTTTTTTTTTGCTTTTGTTTTTTTCTAGTTAAATGATCGTGATTATCTGAATGAGTCACATTATGATTTTTTTTTCAAATAAATTCCTTTTGCAATCCAATATTTTTTCACAAAGAAAATTTTTTAAAGTTACGCTTCCAAGATTTCGGAAAAATTTTAAATGGTAATATTGAGTAATTTTCAACATGTGCGTTCGTTCTTTCTGTTTTTGAGAAATTCCTTGCGCGATCAAAAGTTTTATTTTCATTTAATTATTCAGTCTCAACATTTAAGTATTTTACCTTTTTTCAAAGTGAGTTGGGTTTTTTTTTTGAGTAAAGAGCAATAAAAAATAATCTTGACTTTTATCATTACGTTATCTTTCGATACTGGAATTATTCTCTCAACCTTTAGAATTAAAAATGACGTAACTGCGTTCCATTCTCTTTATTTTCCTTTTCTTTCTCCTTTTCTCTTTATTGTTTTCCATTCTCATTTTTGTTACCTTTACTTTATTTACTATATATATATATATATATATATATATATATATATATATATATATATATATATATATATATATATATATATATATATATATATATATATATAGTCTAGAAAGCTTTATAGCTTTAAACACTACGCGCATTAAAAAAAGTTTTGTGTCACTTCAGTCACTTATTTCCAAATACGTGTTAATGAAATTTATGTAGTACGCACACACACACGTACATATATATATATATATATATATATATATATATATATATATGTGTGTGTGTGTGTGTGTGTGTGTGTGTATATGTGTGTGTGTGTGTGTGTATATAGAGAGAGAGACATTCCGATCAGTACTTACAGAATTATGCATATTTTAATTTTTTATGATTCATCTATCTCTAGAGAGAGAGAGGGGGGAGAGGGAAAGTAAAGGGGCCATATAGTGACGGGTTGGAGAAAACTTTTTTTTTTACCCAGGTTTAGATTTTGTCGTCTACAAGGCCACAAAAAAGTCAAAAAGTTTGCGAAAGTTAATTGCAAATAAGAAAAATTGGAATGGCACTAAATCTGTGCATGACTTCAATTTATTTGCGAACAAATCAGTTGTTTTATTTCATTTCCATCCAAAAAGAGTTGAATTAATTAAATTAAGCGGTTAATGACACTCGGGAAGTGTTAAAAAAAACATTGTTTTCAAAAGTAAAAAAATCAGTGAGTGCTTTCACTTATATTACTACGTATCATTTGTTTCTTTCAAGATAAATTGTTAGTTTAATTTGAAAAATCAAAATAATGTACATATATATATATATATATATATATATATATATATATAAACTATATAAAATATATATATATATATATATATATATATATATACATTATATAGTTTAATTCATCTATATCTCTCTATCTCTCCTACTTTCTCTATCTACCTCTCTATCTATCTATCTTTCAATATATATTCATACTTGATAACATAAATATATATATATATATATATATATATATATGTGTGTGTGTGTGTGTGTGTGTGTGTGTGCGTATGTGTGTGTGGTGTATGTGTGTGTGTGTGTGTGTGTGTGTGTGTGTGTGTGTAGTAGAAAGTAGCTTAGCTACACAAACACATTTATGTTTCTGCCATCTTTGGGCCCCTTCAGGCGATTCTGGAGAGTCCCAAAGAGGGCAGAAACATAAACGTGTCTGTGTAGCGAATATACTTCCTACTATATTTCCAACACTACTCTAAACCAACTTAACTCTTGGAGTTGAATGTATCAAGTATTTAATGAAATAAATCCATCATATATCAGATATTGCTTTATATTATATTATGCTCTACTGCAAACCTGATTTGTACCACCCACACACTCACATATATATATATATATATGTATAATGAAATAATTAACTGTTAGATCAGGGAGGTGTATATACAGTCCGTGGAGTTAATCAGTTACATGTCTTTTTGGTAACAATAATTTTGTAAAAAAAATGATCAGTAGGAAGCTCAATGACTACTTATAATAAAAACAGTTAAGAGAGCTAATAAGAAAAATGTTCTTTATACAATATTTCAATGTTTTCGCATCTCCAGCGATTGCATTGAAATACACTATTGAGAAACTCCCTTCTTTAGGGTTGAGCATTGGTAAGTGGGGCGCCCTTCTTTTACTGCTATATGCAATGCTCTTCCAACTTCGATAGAGTACTTGGGTAGACGGGGAATTATGCGTAAGTAAATATAGATTGTTTAGTTCGGTCCAGCTGACCGTCCACTACTGCGTATGACTGGGGTAAAATGTCAGACCCTGGGTCTGGAACGAAGGTTTCGATCCTACCTCGTGGTTCTGGATGTTTGACAGTCTGTAGCCATACTGAAGAGTTGTAATACAACGAAACAGCTCTCTGTTGATGACACAATATATATATATATATATATATATATATATGTGTGTGTGTGTGTGTGTGTATTCAAAATTTTAAAAATAGCTACATATTTTCTTTCCACTTATCCAAAATAAACAATAACCCCTTCAATTTTTGGAGGGAGAGACTTTAAGATTACGTAACATCAAAGCTGAACTTTGAACTATGTTCACCCTGCACCCGTCAATCGCCACTTTCAGTAACTAAATGTTGTTTTTTTTGCTATATCTCCAGAAAGAAAAAGAAGCAGCATTTTTTCTATCTCCAAAAATATTGCAATTTTAACCGAAATTAAAACTTCAAAGGAGATATTTACATTTTGCGATACGTTTTTAAAGAGTGCTTGAAAAAGTATGCTGTAGTTGCTATGTATGGGTTGGGGGGGGGCAGGGGGTTCGTCTTGATAATTTAATCAATGTTCGTTATTTTTATTTTCCTATATCATAGTGACAAAGTATTTTGGAGTGATAGAAATACGCCTCTACACGGTAACTACGGTTCACATTTGGATTATAATGAAATTACTCTCCATGTTGCCAATTTAGCGCTTGTCGAGCTAAATTCAGCACGTTTCTTGTTTGAATGTTTTGGTAGTGCGAAAAAGTACTAATTTAGTGTCTTTCTGGTGTTTTTCGTACATCTTTGGCGTTTTGAGGCTATTTTCTTTTTTAATTTAGAGCTTTGTCTAGCAACATGGAGGACTTCAACTCGCCCTTTCCAGGACTTGAAGGATGCCCCCGCCCCCCGATTCGCAGTACCCTGGGCCTGGGCATCATGATAGCAATTAGAAAGTATTCTGGGTATGTGGACAGTCATTTCCGTCGGGACAATGAGAGAATATCATTTGGTGACAATAGGTAGAATGAGACAATTGTTCTTCATATCAAGGATATATTGTCTCATCAGCGAAAAAAAGGGTCGAAATTATCCAATCATAGTCTATTTTACCTATTCTCTAAAGCCTCCAGGAACCATTAGGGAAGTCAAATGGCAATGGGCTGGTCATGTTACAAGAATGGCAGACAACCGATGGACATCACTACATGGATCCCCAGGGATCAAATGCGGAACCGTGACCGGCAGAATATGAGATGGCGAGACGAACTGGATAGGTTAAAAAAATATTGTGTCCGCGATGCCCACGATAGAGAGTTGTGGCGAATCTTGGGGAAGTTTTGCATCCAACAATAGACGATAAAAGACCGATGATGATGATTGAAAACATTAAAAGAAAGCATAAGACTATTTTATGGGCAAGAGATACAGGCGTACGAACCGGGGTGGGGCAAGGGGGTACAAATACCCTTTCAAATTCGGACGAAAAAGAGAAGGGAAATCGGGCAAATGATATTTTGCTGTTAAAAAAGACAATTTTTTTTTCAAGTTGCTTGTGTGATTCGTATGAACTGTGTATCGTTAACTGATAGAAAAGACTTTTTATTGGAAAATTTCTCGCAGATCGGGCCCTCTGCCCTCCTTAACCAAGATCCTCTCATACGCGCATGGGTAGAGAAGCTACCTCGGTAGCAAGTCGAGGAAGATGACGAGGCACAATTCAAAATGGAGGGGTTACGTTAAAAAGATCGTTTGATGCTTGATAGATGAAGTGTAGAAAACGTTAATTCACGTCCCCAGGTGACGTATTCAAGATAAAATCTTCCTTTCAAAATACATCTGATTTGGCTTTTCATAATTTTGACTGCCTTTTATTTGTATACCAACCATACGTTTTACCTTCTCGACAATTTTTCCATTGGTGACCTACGATTCTTGAATTTTCCCTTCTTAACCAAGACCGTAACAGCTATCTGACCGAGTCAGTTATCTGTTTTTTTGACTGTTACATCGAAGCTGGTTTCCTTTTTGAATTTAATATTTCCTTATTTTTCATTGTTATCTATTTATTTGTTCATCAACTAATTAATAACCGTGAAAAAATTTTGGATGAACAGGTTTCTCCAATATCTGAAAGGAGAGCGTTCATATAAAAGCCGTCCTTGAGCCGGAACGGCGCAAGGCGAAAAAGCCTGTTATCTCAGGCTGGGTCGTCAGAGGTCTTGGTAGTGGGAAATACGGGGGTCTGGGATGTAAAAACAGAAAGAGAGTGCGCGCTGCTTCTGTAATGGGTCGCTGCGAAACCAAATCCGAACACCATTTTTGCAATTCGCTCTTTTTCGTAGGAACGAAAAATTGGCGTAAAGCGAACCTTCAAAAAGTGGGGACTACCTCTACTTGAATTTTGAATGATTTTTTCAAGAAAAGAAACATGGAAAACTTGTTCACAGTTGATGAGTAGATTGTTTAATATGGTGGGAAGGATGTATTTTTAACAGCAAAATTGTTACCCTGTAGTGGAAGAGTCCGTGGTGACGGACAGAGAACCATGAAAAACTCGCTGTTCATTATATTAGTATATTTATAGATTTTTGTAAAGAATATGGTTATATGTACAGAACTTCTCTTAAAATTTCTCTCAAAAGTAAGATTTGTTACTTGATACTGATATGAATATAATCGCAAACATCATGTACGTTAGAAAAGAAATTACGACATTTATCTTATTTTATTCATTTATATATCTATTTTTTTTTTTTTTTCAGATTAAAGAAAATAAATTTGGGAGTAACTTTTTGCGCCAGTTTCACATGACCTCCGTAGCACAATCATGGACTCCTGGGGGTTTCATCGAACCCAAATTTGAGAATCCTACGTTTGAATAAGCACCAGATCTTGTGATCATTAAAGTACTTCTGTAGTGTATAATTTTTTTTTATCATTCTTTTTAGCGTTCGTTTTATCTAGTGTCATTAATAAACATACAAATGTAATTACTTCTTGACAACTTCAGTCGCACTTCTGACATGCAGCTCCGAATCTTAATAATGTTAACAAATTCTCATTCGTTGCCGGAAAAAAGAAAGCGGGGTCAGGGGAGCTAATCACTAATTTTATCCTAAACATTTGCATGATAACATTGGAGGTTGGAGACAAGACCCTTTAACATCTATTCCCCGCTCGCAACTTAGAAAAATAAAAAATAAAAATAAACGAACGATGCAAATATATAATAGTGTACAATATGAAACCTTTGCCTGGTCCAACATGTAAACCGTAAAGAAGATAAGGTTTTACGTAATATTTCATATATATATATATATATATATATATATATATATATATATATATATATATACATACATATATATATATATATATATATATATATCAAATTAAGTTATTTTCTTTTGAAAAAAAAAAGAAGTTTTAAAGGTGACATTGCCCATTAATATTTCAAGGTTTCTGGTTTTCAATTTTACTTATATTTTACTTATTCATCTTTCCTAGACACTAATAGGACTTTCTATCCAGTGAAATCTGAGGCTGAACAGCCGCCTTCTCCTTAAATCATCATCATCATCATCATCATCATCATCCATTATAAGTCCACTGCTGGACAAAGGCCTTTCCTGTCCCCTTCCATGACGACAGCAACTGCACTGACTCCGGCCATGTCTTACAGGCAAACCTTTCTACCTCATCCCTCCATCTTGTGTCCGATATTTTCCTGCTGCGTTGACCTTTTGCTCCATCTGTTATCATCTTTCTTGCAGAATATCTAGTCCATCTCCATTTTTGTTATTTAGTTATTTGTATGATATCCTTCCCCTTCCTCAGATCCATGTTGATCTTTATCGCGTAGAGTTAGTTCTCAGCTCGTTTTGTAAATTTCCATGTTTTGCATTCGTAAATCATAGCTGGTACTATGCATTCGTTGTATATTTTACGCATTAAGCACATAAGTAAGGTGCTCTTTGATATGAGTCTATTCATAGCAAATGCTTTCCGAGCGATCTTAATGCGTCGTTTTATTTCGCTTCCACGGTCTTTCTCTAACTCAGTTATCTGACCTACGTAAACATATCAGCCAAACTCCTCCCGAGCTTCAACCCATATTTTTATGGTCCTTTGGGAGACTTGATCGTTGAACCACGTTTTTTTATCTTTGTTCTTTCACCCTACTTCCCCAGTTTAGATCAGTCGAGCTGCTTTGTAATTCTTCCGATTCTTCTGACATTATGGAAATGTTATCGGCGAATCTCAAGTGGCTTAAATACTCACCGTCTATGTTTATTCTCATTCCCTCCTAATTTATTTTCCAAAATACGGTAGCAAAGCTCGTTGTAAATAGGTTAGGTGATATTGTATCCCCCTTGTCTTTCTCGTCTTACTATCTTTATCTTGTTTGTATTTTCATGTAGTCTAATTGTTGCAGCGTCAATTTCTTACACTCTGAATGACTTGTATATTATTCTCGTTAACACCATGTTCCAGCATTAAGTTGAAGACCGTCTCTTATGTTCGGCCAAGTCAAATGCTTTCGTATAATCTACGAGGATCAGACTAAGTGGTTTATTGTATTCTAAGGACTTTTCGATTAGTTGATCTATTGCATACAGGTTGTTGCCACTTCTGAAGCCTGCTCGGTCGCGTGGTTGATTTCCGTCTGGAGCGCCCACATATATTCATTTGTGGGGAAACATTTTTCAATCAACGCAACACTTTGATCCTAAGCCGAGTGCATAGATAATAATACACTCTGGTTTTATGTTGAGTGCCGCGGAATGACATCTTGAACCTAGGGAGAGAACGCAGACACTCTAATCTAAGGCTGAAGTAAGGATCAAAACATTAATATTCCCGTCATTTTTGACGATTACTTTGCTAGAAATACTAATAATAAATAACAACTCGTCATCACAGTAAATAATTGAGCAGCCGTAGCGTCAAGATTTGAAGTCATGTAAGAATAATTTCATCGAAGAATGAATATGGTCCAAATAAATTCTATTTATGACATCACTGGCGTTTTCCACAGAAAACATCTAAAATTGAGTAACAAACATTCAAGAACATCTAGATTCTGGAGATTTTAGATGTTATTATTCAAAAACTGTCAGGATAGGGTCCCCAAAAAGATTTTTTTAGAGGATTTTTTTTCAAAATAAAAAAAACAAACATTTGTAGAAGCTACTAATGGAGTACTGATGCCAATTTTCAAGTCTTTAGACAAAACAGTGTGGCCAACATTGCTGGAACATGCAAAGAAATAAACCCGTTCGAATAAGGCCCCCCCAAAGCTTTTTTCTCAAAAATGAAAAAAAAAAAAATTTCTAGATGGGGTTTAGTGGCGTACTGATGCCAATTTTCAAGTCTGTAGACAAAACGCTATGGCCAGCAGCGCTAAAAAAAAAAAACTAACAAAAAACAAACTGGCACAACTAAATACACAAACAAGCACATATTTAAAAAAAAAAAAAAAAAAGATGGCTAAGGTTATGCGATGGTTAGGGATGGATCAATATCGTTTTTTTGTTTGTTTGTTTTTTGTTTTTGTTGTTGTTGTTGTTGTTGTTATTAGCAGATGAGGAACACAAAAAGGAAAATGGAGAAAGGGGGGAAAAAAACTCCGAGGAGAATTTAAACGACAAATAAAGATTATCGTCAGGATGTCTAAAAGGATGAACGATGTCTCTTATCATTGATGACCAGTGCGTCAAGGCAAAAGGTTGATGAAAGGCGGAGAAGAAAACACAGACCAGCAACAAACGACATTTTTGCCCCGAAAAGGGACAGACTCTAAACCATATTTGATGTGGTTTACAAGATGTAAAGTAATATTTAAAAAAGAATGGATCTGGTTAGTCCCTCTATAGAAACCGTCACGTGACCAACGTTTTTGGCAGCATGCCGTGTTGGTGCGATCAATCAAAGAATTGGAAAAAAGGGATGATCAATGGAGGATGTTACTTATCTTGCTTTTGTTGGGCGATGATCACTAAAACAAAATCTTAATTCAAAAGAGAACAAGTGTGAATGCTGCCAAAAAATTGATCCAATGGACTAGTTTAGCATAGTATTGCATTGCAAATTTCAACTTCTATTAAGAACCTTTAGGAAGGGGACTGAAAAAGATTTTTTCTAGACTTAAGAAGTAAATAGTTTCATGTATAGTAATAAACCTCCAGCTCAATTAGTGCAGCTTGTATGAGTCATTTGCATGCATAGTCATCGAGACCAACTTGAAAACTGTAGAAACCCATGTTGGGAGTGTTAGTAACTGTTTTGGTCGATAGTTTTTCACAGACATGACTGAGTAAAGAATGAGTGAGTGACGGCTGATCACTCTACCGGGTCCCCAAGCTGAGCTCTAAAAAGGCTCCCCTTGGCCTTGCCTCCACTGTCCCCGTTCATTGAATAGAATAGAGTGGCGTTAAGTTAGGTAACTTTTATCGTTACACTATGTCAAATATAAACATAATATCATTGAGTTTTATGAAACAATTACAAAATCTTTGATACCCGCGTTTACACTTGATCAAATCATTTTGTTTACTCGATTAAACCATTTTTTGGTCTCAGTGCCCCTCCCTTCCGTGCTCCTCAGCGTAAGCCTACACAGCCTAATTCACCACTGTAAAGAATCGAAAATGCTAGTAAAATAGTCTGAGATTTGGAGATTCAGATCGACGAATCATTCGGAACAAAAAACCCGGATTTGGTAGTTGAAAAAAAGGAGGAAAAAATACAAGTCTATTTTTTGTTAATATTTCAATCTCTTTTTTTACTACTTTTTACCTATATCTTAATGTTATTAGTTGCTTTTTATTGCAAGTTTTTACTGGGGCCGATTATCCTCCGGTAGCCAGCAGACAGCATTGTGAACGGCAGACCATTAGTTAAATATAACTGGAAAAAATATATATACCTGAACCTCACTAGACTACTAAAAGGCTGTGGAACATGATGATCAGTGAAAGGTCCATTATAGCCGGTGCCTTGGGATGCCTGCAACGTTCGGAATAAATGTAAATGCGTTTTCGTTTAGGTATAAACATCAATTTTATTCATTCAAAAAAGCGTCGTTCAACTATGAACTACCAACTTCCGATAAGAAAGTTCATAATCATCACGATTCATCTCAAGTTAAGAATGATTAGAGATGAAAGAATGTCACTCCTAGAGATTGCATCACTAAATTTCATCCTTTGAGATCGATTTTTAACTTTTAAGGCTTTCTCGCTTTTACCTTAGTCATCAGCGACACACACACCTGCAGGGTGATGGTTTTTCACATAACATTAATTAGACCCTCGTCAAGGTTGACTACAGAGATTACATCGCCTAGGCACGTAAGATAACTACGGGAGTGTTATTGGTCCATATTCTCTACCTCTGTCTTCCCCTCCAATCATTATGGCATGCTAGTGACGAGAAATCTTGTAAAAATATCTGGCGAATGGGAAATTTTTCTTTGGGGGGGATTTTCAAAACACCAACGAACGTTTTTTTCTAGACGTGATGAGTGAATATCTACATTTTCAGTCCTCGAGCTCTATTGGTACTGCCCGTACACGTGGCAAATATATAGCCAGTAAGTCAGCAAGAATCATTAAGAAGCTGAAAAAACCTATGAAAAGTTTTTGTTAACGGTTTCGATGAAGCAGGGGCAACGTGGAGTGCAGCTGCCCACCCCCAAACCTTCTTGGTACGAGGCCAGCGGGAGCAGCTGTGGGCCCTCTATGAAAAAAAAAAAAAAGAGAGTATTATCTTAGCATCTACCACGCACTATTTTAGCGCTCTTTTAAAAATGTTTTGCCATAATTTAAAATCTTTGAATATTTAATTTTGGGACCCTGTCTTAGTTTCGTGGACCATTCTTTAGTTCAAGATCAAATTGTAGTTTCTGTTCTTTTCACGTCAACGAAACAGCAATAATTTCCTGTTTTCATTTTTAAACGTTATCATGGTTTGAATACCTTTGAGGACACTCAGGTGTCCACAACTTCTAGCTTGGGGAACCACTCTTTGTTCTTTTTGTCAAAACCTTGCAATAAAAAATACATACGTAAAATGCCCTCTCTGAAAGTCCGCCCCTTTCCTGCCCCGAATTATTTCAGGCACCCCTGTGTTGAAGCTTATTTTGCAATGTCTCTTCATTCTTTTCTTTTTTTAATCGTTCCTTTTAGAGATATTTGTTCACATTTTGGGGTATTTCACCTACCTCTCTCTTAATACAATTATATTTCCATTCTAACTAATTGGTCAATTAGATTATTTTTTTAATTAAGCCTTTTCTATTTATTTCTGGAAGACAATGAGGACTCTTTTACGGAAATAAACCGAATATGAGAAACGTCTTTTTCTCTAATTCATACAATAAACATATGTCTGAATTTTATTTCCCAGCGAACAATTGATGCAATAGAAATCTTAGCTACAGAGACGGAAGTATTCTTATCTTCGACTTCCTGGAATCGTTAAGTGTTGTATCCTAGATTCGTCGTCTCCAACATCCATGTGTTGTTGAATACATGGCATATCCAGGGAAGATCCCATATTTGCATTCTTGTTCCAAAACTAAGCCTATTCCAGACGTTTTGGGCTCCTAGTAAGGAACAAACTTATCAGCTCACTTTTATTCGAGTGCTCTTGCTCCAGGAAATAGATTTTTTGGATTCAGACCAGGGCCACAAGTATAGGGCGCCCAGTGAGGATCGAACTCACTAGTCAATAGGATTGAACCGCGAGATCAGCTTGTTCACCATAGTAAAAAGATGGGGTGCCTTTACCTCAGAAAATAATTCTTGCGTTAATTGTCTTCTATCGTTACTTGTATGCAAAAGTATGAGAACCTGCAACACAATAATAAAGCAAAGTGTATGATTGAGAAACAACATAGACAAACTTGTGTTTTATAACCGTCGAATCCTACAAATTTGCTCAACAGCATTACCAAACTAATTCTTCAATTACTCATTTTTCATCGTTGAATTGGCGGGCATTTTGCCATTGTACAACGGCCAGCAATTTAGATACATGAATGAGTTTCTGAAACCCATGAACCCTAGAATTTTACAGAAACTTTGCAAAACAGAGAGCAACGAAGTCAAAAATATCCAATCGGGAAAAAATAGTGGATCGTGCAATCTGAAAGGTGAGATTTAGCCGTAAAAGGCAGACATCTGGCCGGTTAGATTCGAAGACAACCGCATTAGGTGCAAAATAAAAGTAATCAAAGCGTCTGGATTATAAGATTGGGAGAGTCAATCTGGTGGGGTCAGTCCAATCAGGGTCAGGGTGACTATTGAAGCGTTTTGATCTCTTTTATTCCACAGGGAAGTTGACGTTTTTTATTCTTTTTTGCTGAAAGATATTTTTATGTATCATAAAGCTCCTTCAACTACCTCACTAAAATGTGATATCGTAATCAGCCGGTAAAGTCCGTTCTAGGACAAAAGCCTTCCCCAAAAAAGCTGTAATTGTAATTTTAAGACAAGGGGGGTTACACAGTCATGCATACCCATCACCTGTTGGAGTGATCTTGAGGCGGCACAGTCTTGGCCTCGTCGACTATGTAGAACGTACTCGGTACAGTCCTAGACTTCTTTATCGCATGTATACTTTTTTATTTCATTCGTGATGAAAACTTTGTTTTCTTAGAGCTCCGAAAAAGACGCACTTTTCCTTTGTCAGACGAGATCGATTCCAGATAAATAGCGGATAAATAAACAAATAATCACATGTTGATTACATCCGTTGGTTTCTTCGAAAATACTATCCATTTTCTTTGATTGCCAGTCTCCAAATTACTAATGCTCGCCTCGCGCGAATAACCATCTGTAACCTTTATTTAGTTTTGGCCATAAGAGATTTCATCTCAAGTACCGCTCCAAACAGATGCAAAAAGTAACACGTGAGCATATATTACCGCAGAGAACTATGAATGTACATTTTAGTACATTTATATGGTGACTAACTGTCACAAAAAAAGCAGTGATTGTGCAAGATAGAGCAATCAAAATGCTTAGCTAGGCATTTTGCTTGGGTAAACACAACAGAATTGATTACTAGGCAGTATATGATTGACTTGTTATGATAACAAAAGTGTGCAGAGAAAATATCAACACGGGCTCACATGTGATAAAAGTAACTCCGATAAGCATACTTGCTCATATCATTACAAAAAGCCAGAGACTACTTAAAAGAGACAACAGCTGCGCGGACGTGTGTGCAAATACTTCCCTAAAGTGAATTTTCTCCAGACACATATATGATAAAAGTGATCCCGATAATCATACTTGTTGGCATGGGCGTCTGCTACCCCTTTTCCTGGAGGGAAGGAGGCAAAATATATATATTCCTGTATGAGAAGGCAACAAAATCATATATTTCCAGATGGGGGGGGGGGTTACATATATATACTATCTCAGACTAGTTTCATCTTTCATCTTATTTTTGTTGCTTTTCAGCGACATGCTCAGGTCGTTTTTACATTCTACAACCTTTAAGTAAGCAGCATGAATCGGAACTAAAAAAAGTAACCTCTGACGAGATTTGAAGTTGCATCTTACAATCCTTAGGAACTCGTCTGACATGGACGACGCCTTACCAATTTTCATACAGAGCCCCATCATGAGGCAAATTAAAACACACACACACACATATATATATATATATATATATATATATATATATATATATATATATATATATATATATTATTGTATCATCCACAGACAGCTGTTTCGTTGTATTACAACTCTTCAGGGTGGCTATAGACTATCCATTATCCCATCCAGTACCACGAGGCAGAATCAAAACCTTAGCTTCAGACCCGGAGGCCAGTATCCTCCCTCTACTCCACGGAACTGGACGGTCAGTAAGGTTGAATTTCAGCGATATATTTATTTATCGTATATACTCCTCATCCACCAGAGTGCTCCATTCCACGTTGGGAGAGCTTTATATATATATGTGTGTGTGTGCGTGTGTGTGTTTTCACTTTTTATTCTCGTCTCGTTTTTTCTTTCAACGCGACAATTATGTATTAAGAAATGGATATATATGATCCGACAGGATGACAATGCATTGCGTTATATATCATAGAAACTTTCATTTGGGACTGCTGCAGAAATCGAACCTTCGACCGATTAGGTAGCCGCTTCAACGCAGCGTTGCTCTTACCATTGAGCGAAACAGCCGTCAGAAATACGAAAGCCTGAATAACTGTTTTCACTCTAAAATCTCATCTTGTTTATTCTCGGCCTATTCGTTTCTTTCAACGATGCACTTATGTATTGAGAAATGGATATATATGATCCGACAGAATAATAATAAATTGTGTTATATTATATAGGAACTCTTATTCGAAATGATCTCCTGTCATTACGCGGTTAATGTATCACTTGGCTAAGACAACGTAAATAGAATAAGCAATTAAATGGGGCTGCAGCAAGAATTGATCCTGCAACCGATAAGGTAGCCAATCCAACATAGCGTTGCTTTTATCATTGAGCTAAACATAATTCCTTAATGCATTTTTCTTGAACGTATTATATTAATAGATGCAAAATTTAAACCACAATTTAACAGTAATTTGCTATCCCTGTAAAAATGTCATTGTTTTTATTGATTGCAGCGTATGTAGATAAATACTCCTTCAATGAACAACAGTAATATAACGGGGAAAATTAGCTTTGTATGATCATTGCTGTCAAACACCTTGGGTTGACTTTATCATCGTGAATTCGTCAGACATTAGAATTTAAGACTTTTGAATTTGAGACATGATTAAAATGGAGAGGGGAAAAAAGAATGATGACATGACGTTATGACGTGTCAACTAGTGCTCGTGGGTTCTGTGGATCGAATTTCTGTAACGAAAAATTTTGTCGAACTCTTACAATTGAATGTTGACTTTATTTTTGTTTGTCAGAATATTGACAATGACCTCACCTAAAACCAATGACGTCATGACTGCTTGAATAAGAATTACGTAAGCAACAACTAATGACGAATTCACTCTTTCAAATCAGGTTGATTTATTTTATTACAAGAACTACTAATAAAGGTGTTGGAATTGGATTCATAGTTTTGGTATAAGATTGTATGGAGAAATTAATTCTGTTTTGTGTACGCTTTGGATTCTAATGAAGTTAGGTAGTTTGATCTTAGCGTGACCAAGCTAGTTTGATTTTTATTCGCTTTGGCCTGCAAGACATAAAAGCATTTCTAATCTGGCTCGCCACCAAAAACGTTTGCCGACCCCTGTGTTGGATAATCATTTAGGTTTCGTGATTTGTTGAGTGGTTTCTTTTTTTCCTCCCCACTTTAAAATTGCTTTTCATGTTATTATTCTATTTTATGTAATCGAATTCAATGTTATCAAAGTTATTCGTAATTTACTTATAAAAAGAAACACGAGTCGTTCCAGTCTTGCTGTTTTTAGGGGGATGAGATAGATATAGAAATATTTGAATTTTTTGAATTTTGTTAATCAAGCATTGATTACTTCTCATTTCAGTTACTTCTGCCCTATCATTCCCAAAGTGGTTTCAATGGGGATATAAAACAATGTGTCCATCAAAAGTCAATAATTGAACAACTGTAACGTTGAAATTTGAAGTCATGTTTCAATTGAAAAATAAAAATGGTCACAATTAATTCTGTCCATGACATCACTGGCCTTTTCCACAGGAAAATATCATCATCATCATCATCATCATCATCATCATCATCATCATCATCATCAGTCTTTTAGCGTCCGTCGTTGGACATAGACCTTCCCCAGGATTTGCCGCACTTCCCTATCATGGGCGTCACGGAGCCAATATTTCCTGAACTTGTGTAGTTCGTCTCTCCATCTAACACTTTGTCGGCCTCGGTTGCGTATGTGGTCTCGGGGAATCCATGTTGTGAGTCGCGATGTCCATCGATTGTCTGCCATTCGAAAATGGAGTAAAAACAAAAACATCTAGAATGATCTAAATTCTCGATAGATTTCTAAAGAAATATTATACAGAAAGGCTCATGTTAAGTACTGATGCCAATTTCCAAGTCTTTAAACAAAACGATATGACCAGGAGCATATATAAATGTATGTGTTTGTGTGTGTGTGTGTGTGTGTTTCATTAAACAGTACAGACATTTCTTGCCGATTCAAGTAAGCTTCCTCAATTTTCGGACATTGTCCTTTATCGCTGGATTGAAGGATTGTATGAATTTTCCAAAATCCTTGTTGCGTGTGTCGTTTTCAGTCATCCAAGAACTTTCAACCATTGCTGGTCTTCCTTAAGGTTCGTTTCCAAGTCGCAGAGCTGTTAGTACCAACGTTCAAATTTTAACAGCATTTTTCATCTCCTGTTACTTACGTCACTTCCGTTTGTGGTGAAATGTGGTTGTAATATTGATAAGTTACTAATGAAAGTCATATTTTTGAGTTGCAATTGATATATGTGCTGTTGTATTGCTTTATATAGGCATTTTAAGATGTTGGCGCTAATTTTATAATTTATTTGGGGATTTGGATTAGATTAGAATGCCTTCCACTAATTCGAGTCTTTTTATTGTGTTTTCTGTGAATATTTTGCTGATATTGAAGGAGGGGCAATAGTGTTTTTGTTTTAAATTTTGGTAAATGGACGTAGTGGCAATTGCACCTCCTCCAATATCTTAGTTATGTGAGCCTTAGCAGTACTGGTGGCTGTTGAGCTCAATGGTAAGAGCATTGCTACGTCAAAAACGACTACCCTATGGGTTGCACGTCTGATTCCTGCAATAACCCCGTTTTCTTTCATTGTTTATTCTATTCATGTTGTCTGGGCCAAGTGATAAGCTAACTGTGACTCATTTATATAATTTTATTGGATCATTCATTTTCTCTCTCTCTCTCTCTCTCTCTCTCTCTCTCTCTTCTCCCCCCCATATATATATACATACATATATATATATATATATATATATACATACATATGTATATATATACATACATATATATATATATACATACATATATATATATATATATATATATATAATCAAAGGATAGTCTACCAAACAGAGTGTTTTATTGTATTCTGATGTGTTTATGTTTTTTTTCGATTAACGGATTTAATTCGCGTAGATAGTTTTTGTCAAGTAGCCACTCAATTGAGAATTATTTAAAAGTAATTGAGAATATAAACAAAAATGGCACTGCAATAATTAGGCTTCATGAAGATTCTAACAAAACAGTGATTAGAAAAGGAGTGAGATAAGGGGATATAATATCACCAAAAGTCTTTACTGAGAGCCTTGAAAGTACCTTTCAGAAAACAGACAGGGAAAACGTGGGAGTGAACATAGACAGAGGATATTTGAACAATTCAAGATACTGTGATGATAATGCATTAATATCAGAAACTGCAGAGGATCTATAAACATGTTAAATGATCTAAATAAAGAAAGACAAAGATAGAGTTAAAGATGAAAAGAACAAAGACAAACGTTATGTTCAATAATAAGTTCAGAAAACGACCGTTAGAATAGACAGTGAAACCTTAGAGGAAGTTGAAGAATACGTTTACATAGGTCAGGCGATAAAGTCAGAGAAAGACCACGGAAATAAGATAAGACGTTGCGTAATGATTGCAGAAGAGCCCATAAAGTAAAAAACAAAACAAATATTTTTGTTGCGTATTGATAAGGACACACAGTATCTGATTGGTATTTCGGGAACAAAAAGCTCTGTTCATAAAACCATTCTTTTTACTTTAGTACTTGGTCAAATATGCTTAACCATTTTAATGAGTTGCAATGAAAGAGACTGAATCTGATACTAAGAGTGAGTCCGTGAAAAATGCTCTTATAATAAAGGTCCACACCAAAATTATCTTTCTGTTTAAATTTTTTATTAAAAAATATAATAGAACAGAATATTCACCGCAAAATTAACGAAATAATTAAATTAAATGCTTGCCTTTCGTTCTTCATAAGATAGCACACCAAAAATTCATTCAGGTTTTAGTTCGGAATATCGTAAACAGACGGTAGATGGTTTGCAGTCTGGTAAAGAGCGAAAGACAAACGTTTCATTTCATTTGCAGTAATTCCTGATGAATATTTTGTTTAATTGTACGTTTTAATAAAATATATATATATATATATATATATATATATATATATATATATATATATATATATATATATATATATATATATATATATATATATATATATATATATATATATATATATACGTATATATATATATATATATATATATATATATATATATATATATATATATATATATATATATATATATATATATAATATATGCTTTGTGGGGCCTTTGAATGTTTTTCTAATTTCTATATCTTTTACCTACATACATTTTTTTTTCTGTGCAAAAAAATCAAACAAAAAAAAACATTACAATCAATAAGTACGTTCTGCTATGCATATTCAGTTTATAGGTACCTCCCGCCCGGAGAAATGAAATCAGTTGAAAAGTAGTTAACAGTTATTTTTCATTATTTATTTATTTTTATTTTATTTATTTATTTATTTATTCATTTATCTATTTATTTATTTATTTATTTTGCTGTTGTTGTTGTTGTTGTTGCTGTTTTAAATGAGTTATCCCGTTATCTTCAAAACGGTGCGTGTAAAAAAAGAAGCGCTCAAAAAAATCAAAATAATTTTTTTTTTCGAAAAACCTATTTTATGGAAAAATGTTTTAAATTTTTTAAAAATCTTTACTCACCGTTAACAAAATTTCAGAATTTAATGTTCGAGATCTTCTAATAAAATTAATTCATTTTGCTTATTACACACACGACGCAATCATTAAATATGCGAGATCAGCTAAAAATTAATTTTCAAAGCTTTGCTTGCGGAGTATTAGCGACATAAGTACTGGCAGTAATCCTACAATCTCTTCTACTGAACAATAAAGAAAATCATCTTTGAACACGCTAGGCAGGACACCTCGGAAAATGAAGTTGACCTTGGTAAAGGGTGTGATCACCCTAGTCGGATATCAAGTACCTTACCTGAAGATAGATAGTTTTGAATTTTCTTTACATCTCTAAATGAATAGGAAAATGGTTTAAATCAAAATTGTTTTTTTCAAACAGAGGTTTTGTTTTCCGAAATATATCAATCTGAATTTATGTTGGACCTTACCACACATAATAGAATTATTTTCTATGTGTGCCTTTTTTCTGTTTTAACCTTTTTTTTTTTTTCGTGTGGGCATTTTTCCGGGTGAGTTTTTTGCGCGTGCACCTTTTCCATATGGGCTTTTATGACTGTGGGCTTATTATTCAGTGCAGAATCATCGTGTGGGCTTTCATCATGCAAGCATTTTTCATGGATCCTGAGACAATATACAAAACTGGAAACAGCGAAATGCTTAAAGCCTTATTTTGACGATAATAACTCTATTTTGTATTCTTTTTTTATTATTATTATTTGTATATCACGTCTTCTTTTTTATCTTTCAATTCCGTATTGTTGAATTACTACCCCCATTCAGTCAGATTACTTTACACACACACACACACACACATACACACACACACACACACACGCACACACACACATATATATATATATATAGATAGATAGATAGATAGATGGTCATGTGATGAAAGAAAAGCTCATATCATCGTCTTCCAGGAGAGCCCTATCATCTAAAATGGTCAACAATATTTGCCCACCGTTCTTTTTCATCTCTTAATTAATTCATCTTTTGGATTCTCATTTTTCGTTTTCCCCTTCATTCCTTCTTCTTCTTCTGTGGAGAGGGGCTCATTTCCATGAGCCCCCTCCCCTCCAAATATAGTGAGATTTGCCAGTTGATATGCAGTAGGTGAACTACGCCACTATTTATACACCTTAGAGAACCTCACTTCAGTTGAGAGTACAGGACTCAGAGAGCCCCCTCAGCTACGCCTCTGTTAATCCCCTCCCCTTTTATCCGTGATCCCCTCTTCCTGACCGTCACTCTACATCGGCCGATCTTTTCGTTTCATCAAACGAGATCAGGGCTGCCAGATTGTCGGAGACATTTCTGGCCAAAAACACATAAGAAATGGCCAAAATTGCCAAATATCAAAATTGATTTTTAAAAAAATCAATTATTTCATGATCTATCTCGTTAGATGATATATTGTAAATCTTTATCGTTATGTAACATTTTTTATTGATACTTCTATTCATCTTCATCTAAATTTTTCAGTTGCCTTTTTACGGCAATTTAACGGTGACAGCCTAAGTATTGAACTTTTTTTTTTCAAGAGAAAAAATTAAGATGAAGGTGAGTAATAGTAGTATTAAAGAGTTGATAATAGTAAAGATTGTTTATAAAACATAGCAATACTAAAGTACTCATTAAAAAAAAGGAATGTATAGAAAATAGTGTTGCAACAACTCAAAAATAGCTAAAGATTGGCCAAACTAAAAAGTTCATAGCCAAATGATTCTGAAAGGGTTAGATTTGTCAAGTTTGGCCATAAAATAGCCAAAATGGCAACCCTGGAGGATTCGATGCGGAACATGTGAAAGAAAGAGAGACTAGGAGAAGAATCGGTGACACAAGAGACAGGGAGAGAGACAGAGACAGAGACAGAGGAAGAGAGACAGAGAGAGACAGAGAGAGAAAAAGCTTGAAAGAAAACGAATAAGCGTTATGTTCCTATCTACCAGAACGCAAAAATGATCAAAGAATTCTTTAACTTCCCCTGACAATCGGAATTGTTGGTAATGCTTTTTTGATGAGCGGATCCCTCGGACCGGACCAGCTATGATGTGAACTAGGTCTGACTTCATCCACTTTATCCCGACGATTCCCCATTATCAGACAGTCGCCGACATGCGGGGGAGGAGACTGCTGCTTGGCCGGTGTCACATGACAAAATCCCGCTCCGCTTTTCCTTCTTTCTTCCTTCTTTCTCTCGTCTTCATACGGAACCACCCAGGCTATCTTCTTACTATTCCCTCCCTGTCCCATATGCCACTCAGCTCTTAAGGGGGCTTTTTTTCTTTTTACTACTACTACCAGAGATTCAGCATCGCGTTCAGTATTTCAGGTAGTCCGCGGTTTACGTGGCAATTCTGTTCGAGGGGTAAAAAAAGTAAGAAAATAAAAGAAGCGTATAACGGGGAACTTTTCCAATCAATATTATTATAGATATTCCTCCCTGTATTTTTTTTTTAAATTTTGCTTTACGCCACTTTTCCGCTTTACGAAGAAAAAAAAGAGAAAACATTTATCAGCGTTCAGGAGCAGTTATAGAGGCGGCGCATACCTCTTTCTCTTTCTGTAACATCCCAGTCAGCTGTACTTCCCACCACCCCCTACAAATAAGCCGAATATACCATCATCACCATTTGGGGGGCCCGGGACGCATATAAATGTTTTCCTTGTAAATTGATAGCTGTTGCTTGTCTTCGCTTTACGCGATTTCAGCTTACGAAAATTTTTTTATAGAAATACTATATTTTCAGATATCAGTGAAAATCTGTAAATCGATCCGAGCTATAAGTATTTTCGACCTGTTGTCATAAGCATTCGATAGTGAGTTCAATCCTCATTAAATGTTTCGCAAGCAAGATTTAGTGATAAACTCATGTTATCAACTTTAAAACTGCAAATGATTTGCTTACATAATACACAAGATTTATTGACTGTTGGGAAGAGGGGAAACTTAATCCACGATCTCCTTTAAAAAAGAAATAGTTCTGAAAAATGAAAATTGATTCAAACCGAGTCAAGAGTGTCGGATTAAGGCAATAGACTTAAGGGGTTGTAGCCGAAAGACCTCTGCCAGCTGGAAGGCCTCCAGAGATAAAGTGACAAGTTATTTAGATGTGTGAATGCTTAATCAAAGTGTAAGTACTATTAAATGTCTATTTTAAAAAGTGTTCTATAAATATGTTGTATTTAGAGGAAACATACAAGGACCAAAAGAAGCCTTGTTATTGTAGACGTATGGCAGTTTGTGACGTCTAAGAATGGTTAGAAACAGACTTCCTCTCATGGCACTTAAAAATGATACAACTTTCTGATGTTGGGAAGAAATTTGTTTCCGAGGAATTACGCCACGCAAATCTTTCAATTTTAATTGTTGTTAGCCTTGAAGAAATAGATTTAATTTTTCTTTAACCCTTTTTCCCATTTGTAAATGTTAGTTAGAGCCTCAAAATCTTAATACGGCACAGGAATTCTTTCTCTGTTAGCATCTAAAAATGAACTTCGTAACAATGTACTGTGGCCATTTTTTTCACTAGGAACCTAAATAGAAAAACATTCAACTTTTTTGTGAATTCAAAAGTAATATTTCTCATACGATGGCCAATCAAAGAATCAGAATTTTGTAAATTGTGGAAGGTGCATAGGTTTTAAGTGTAAGTGCCCGCGCATGATATGTGCCCAACGAGCCTTTTTTTTTTTGAAAAGTTGATATTTTTAGAGCTACAGTGTTCTGGTATTGTTTTTTTTTTGTTTTTTTTTGTTTGTTTTTTCACTCAATGAATCATAATGCTGAGTGCTCAAGCTTCAAAATGAATTTTTAACAAACTGACCATTATAGTTCTGAAAATGAGGAAAATATAAACTTTTTGAGAACGGTTCATTAGGCACTCTTATCTCCTTGCAAACATTTTTGTTAGATTTCATGATTTGAGAAAAACCTTTCATAACCAATTTAATGCTTAACTGTAGTCTGTAACAATCAGACCATCAAAAAACCTACGATTTTTCTTAGAATAATCAATCTGGAAGAATGAAACAAGAAAAAAATGATGTCTTTTGATCAATCACCTCCAGAATATCCAGTGGCATCTTCTCTGACGAATATCAATCATCATCATCATCATCGTCGTCGTCGTCGTCATCATCATCATCATCATCATTATCATTCGGCAATCTAAAGTCTTTTGTTGAGCATGGACCCTTTCTTTTAGTTCTTCAGCTCCCGAGCATTGAGGTGCCCACAGAAACTCGTCTAAATCATAATGCCATCTCATTTTGTGCCAGTCAAAATTTTGCATGTGATCTTGAGTGGTACCCCTTAGGAGTCGCGATGTCGACCATTTGTCTGATATTCTTGCCTGCCAACTGCCATTTAAGCCACCTTAATGGCATCTATGATATATGAATATCATAACAGTCATATAAAGACGTGTTGCAAAATAAACGCACATTTATATTCATTTCTTACTATTCTACCCAAACTGTCAGAATATTTTCTTGTTTCTTGTCAACTTAGGGTTAAAGGAGCAACAAAAAGGTAACGTGAATTGTTCGATCTCGAATCAGTGCCTCAACTAGTTGTATCATCCGTAAAGCATGTCTGGGATATCTGTACAGTACAGAACCTCTGATATCATCATCATCATCATCATCATCACCACCACCACCACCATCACCACCACCACCACCACCACCATCATCATCATCATCATCATCATCACCAGTCTTTCAACGTCCGTCGTTGGACATAGACCTTCCCCAGGATTTGCCACACTTCTCTATCATGGGTGTCGCGGAGCCAGTACTTTCTGAATTTGTCTAGCTCGTACCGCTGATATAATTTTCAAATAATCTATGGCCTGTACTTTATTTCTAGGTGGTACCGGAGGGGTATATGCGTGTTTCGTCAGCCGCTGAAAGTGAGAACGGTCCTCACTAAATGTGGCACTCTGCAATGGTAAAACGTGACGTTAGATATTTGATCTGAAGAATCTGTACCCCAAACTGACGATATGTATATTCAAGGTCGATTTCTTATGGTGGGATTTCGAACTTTGCTGCAGGCATGAACCCGTTCCTCAGAGGTGTACCCTGGGAGAAGATCTAGTCAGTAGACTTCAATCGATGTTTGCCATACCGAACCGTAGACGAGACCCGGCCACGCCTGACCGAAAACCAGGGTCGAAATGTGACCTTGTTCAAGAACAAACAATCACGCAACAATTTTAAAGATGTCAATGTGTCACCCCCCCCCCTCTTCAATACGTATACTTTTCCTCTTGGATTCACTGTTTCCACCGTAAGTTCCAATGAGGTGTCAAACTTGTTTGCATTTTAAGAAAAAGCCGCGGAAGTTTTCACATTCTCAACATTAGAAATATTAACTAAGTAAATAGCCGTTGTTAGATCAGGGTCATTAGGCGAAACTAGGCGGTTGCCTAGGATTCAAAAGGTAAGAGGGCTCTCAAAGCTAAAAAAAAGTCGTTAGAATATAACCTGGCAAAGAGAACGCTTTAATTCTTTCAAAGGGGACTACAAGACCCTTGCGCAAATTTCAAGTCCTGTCTAGAACACATTGAAACCCTTTCACTAACCCTATGTCTATCCCATATTCAGTAAATATTTCTCCTTGTACTAAATGTGAATCTTTTCTGACTGTACATAGGAGTTACCCTGAGCTTTATTTTCCAGGAAATATTTTTAGGTTTGACACCGTGATTTAAATTTGCTCTAACAGGAGCATCTGCTCGGCTCCAATTTCCTTACAGAAACTCTTATAAGTCGACATCACAATCAATAATCAGACAACCGTAGCATCAAAATTTGAGTTCATGTAAAAAAAATATTCCATCGAAGAATAAATATGGTCAGAATTAATTCTATTTATGACATCACAAGCGTTTTCTACTGGAAAACATCTAAAATAGAGTAAAAAAAGATAGGTAGAAACATCTAGATTCTGGATGGACAATCTAGATGTTATTAATAAACTCGTTAAAATGAGACCAAAAGGGTAAAAAAAAAACTGGGGGGGGGCAAAAATTATAGAAACATGTTTTGCGAATAAAAAAAAATTTTTTTAGAAGGGGTACAGTTGAGTTCTGATGCCAATTTTCTAGTCTGTAGACAAAACGGTAGTGCCAGGAGCGTTAGAACATGCAAACACACGCAAATGCAAAAGAAAAAAAGATAGAACCCTCCGCTACCGACGGTCGTCCAATGATCTCTCACAGTTGAAATTCCTTTACAAATGGCTGAAATGTTTTCACAGATCAGAGAAAATGCAGTTGAGAGTAAAGGTCGCCGTAAAAAGTCGATTAATTCTTTTTTTTTTTTTTTTTTTTTTTTTAAATTTCTTTTTATTGCACTTTGAAATACTCCACCATTTCCTGTCTTTCAGCCCGTAGCTTTAAAAAAAAACAAAAAAAAACGAATATCAAATTCCAGGGGGTACGTCGTCCACCCGGGTTGCATCTCCCCCATTACACTTGAAGAGGTTGTATCAAAGACAATTCCTGATTCCTGCGCCCCCCCCCCCCAAAAAAAAGATGTCGAGAAAGCTGGACAATTTATGGAACCACCCACACTTAAGCACGAGACTCACCGTTACAGGATATAAACCTCCTTGCTCCTACGAAGATAAGAAGGTGGTATTAGAAATGACCCATCTCGCAGATATCAACACTTTAAAAGTGGGATGGAAATTAACCCACAATGTTTCAAAGAGTTGAGAAACACCCACGCAACACGTAGGGTTACAAATAGATCATGAAATAGAAGCTTCAAGAGTGCGACATCGTTAAACGGGGATTTCGTTCCTTAGCGGAGAACCACACTAGGTTGGTAAGCTTTCGGTAGAGCAAGCCCGATTTTCAAGAATATACAGATCCCACTAATCCTAAAAAGAAGAGTAAGCAATCAATGCATCCTATCGATAGTCATCTACGGAGCTGAAATATGGAACCTAACCGAAAGACTGACCCTCAAAATGAGAACCATGCTATGTGTACATGAGAGAATCATGCTCAACTTCACATAGAGAGACCACAAGACAGCACAGTATACTATAGATAAGATTGGAGTCTGAAATATCATATAAACCGAGAACGCAAATGGCAATGGACTAGAAATGCAAGAATGTCGGATCCCTAGAGATCATATGCGAAATTGTGGCCATAAAAAGTAAGATTGTGCAACGAGATAGATAAATTCAGTAAGTACTGGCTCCGCGATGACCATGATAGAAACGTCTGGCGAATATTGGGGAAGGTCCGTGTCCAATAACGGACGCTAAAAGGATGATGATGATGATGATGATGATGATGATGATGATGATGATTGAGAATTCTTCAACTCCCAGCTATCAATTCAATGAAAACTTATCCACTGGGGGAAGGGGCAAACGGAGCACCCTGACTCCCGATCAGGTCTTTGAAGTTTGAAATTTGGAACCTTACAGTCAATAAATGATAAGTGGTGCAGTACAATTGATTTTATGTAACCCAGCAATGTTCCCATGTAATAAGAAGGTATCATTATCATTCCCCGATGCTCACCCCATCGTGTCAACCTGGGGGTCAGATCATGTGCCTCCATCAACGGTCAAGTGCGTCATCAGACATCTGGATCGTAAAGTGGGTCGTATAAAGGCGGCATGTACAGGATCTTCTGCGCGGGTGGGAATCTTATCGTGTGTCAGGTTTACAACCGAAACATATTCCGTATATACCCTTTTGCCACCCACTCTGAAAATATATGCTTTTGCAGTCCTCCCCCAATTGGAACACTGACAGTGGAGGCCCATGCTGGCAACTGCATAACTGTGTTGAAAAAACATTTCGGTTTCTTACTCTCTTTTCACTCCCTCATTGGTCTTATCTTTTTTCTTCTCAAGCGGACAGCGGCTCAACTGTATGTAATGAAAGGGGTCTGTCTCATCCATAAAATAGGCACAAAAGAAAGCACGTTTCGACTCGGTTAAAAAACGTTTTACAGCATGATCAACAACTTATTAGGCGGTCACCAGCGTATATACCTGAGTGGGTGTATGATATATTTATGTATATGTGTGTGTGTGTGTGTGTGTGTGTGTGTGTGTGTGTGTGTGTGTGTGTGTGCAGGAACGGTCCAAGGGTTTCATGCGCCATCGGCGAGATTTCAGATTTGTGCCTTCAGTTGTACTGGGTATCAGCACTTCTCGAACTAGCTGTCGCGACTCCATCGTGGGCGGGGGTACATGAAGATTATTGGGAGATTGCAAAAACGTCCAAAGGAAGAAATGTTAAAGAATACAAAATTATAAAAATATGCAAACGAATTAAGGAAAATTCCGTCGTCAAATGATACTATCGGTAGACGAATTTCTGAAATTAGCAATGGTTGGTCGGGCCATTTTGTAGGGCTACGGTTATTCGATATCATCCCAATTGATTTTTGGAGAATCAGAAAAGAAATGTAATAATCTACTGGGATTTTTATGTAATGATTAGATGAATGAATTATTCATTTTTGGATAGATAAATGAAAAAATTAAAAATCAACATTAATAAATGCTGTTAAAATGATTTTTACTCAAAATTTTCACTAAAAAATAAGTCTTACCTATCTTTGATCTTTTTTCGTTTGTACACATGCGCAATAAGAATCAATCCTTCTTAAGTTATAAAATTTGTAACCTTGAAAACTTCCGACCGATTCGAACCTACTATACATAAGCTTCTAAGGTTATTTCCGTTGTATCCCTCTTTCCGTCTGTTGGTATGACTGTCTTTCTGTCTACACGATATCCTCGAAAGTACCCAATAAATTTCAATGGAATTTCGAGGGTAGGCAATGGGGTGAGGAAGAGATTTGGGGCGGATCCAGGAATTTTCTTTCGATGGAGAGATATTTTTCAGGTTTTTTCAAACATGTATTTATACGCTTATGACACGATATCTCCAAACGTTCTCAATGGATTTCCCTGACATTTGGTGGAAGGATGGTCAATAGGCTATGGAAAAGTGATTATGATTGAGGGCGGATCCATGCACCATTCGCATTTTACCTCGTTGTAGTCCACATCACATATCGCAAAAATTTCATGTCTGTACAAAATTTCTCCAAAAGTTCTCTATAACTTTCCATGAAATTTTGCGGAAGAATAGACATTGGGCATTGGAATAAATTCTTGTGCAGATCCATGCACAATTACTGTGTTGGAAGAGGAATGCGCTCTCTGAGTTCTTTCTATTTATCAAATGTTATAAATCTTGGTAGGAGAACTGCTAAAGCCTTAGTTCAGAAAGTTTTCTTTAGGAAGGGTTCTATTTACAAAATTACTATATTACCAGTTTGGACCCTCATTTTCCGTCATTTGTACGGGAGTATGGCTTTATGGTATTCAGTTACTCCCCTTGTAAAGTTTGTAAATTTAAAGATGGTCTTATTAATTGAGAGCATAGAAAGAATCTTCAGAAAAAAAAATTTTAATACGGTTTTCCGCCTTTTCCATTTATCCAAATATTAACTTTTTTTTTTTAAAAGTATTTTTGTCAGACTTCAGTCCAAGTCTGGAGTTAACTTTGCTTTCCTACCTACACAAGAACAAGAACACTCCTCATCCGATTTGAGGGTTTGAACTCTTAACTGTCTGTCTGTCCTTTCATGTTTAACCAAATCGATATGTAAAATTAGCAATCCCCTACCCAAACGTGAAACAACAACCAACGGTTGGTAGGCGGCTCTTACCGACTGGGCTTAATAGACGAGCCTGACATATCTCCGAAAATTTGTTAGACATATGAAAGGGCTTATTTTATTCTAATTACTAAATCATTTATAAGATTAACATTTCCCAACCGATATTTGAACTCACTACCAACCTGCCTAGTCTCATCAACGAAAATGCATCTTATCGATAAAAAGGGGCTTATTTCATTCTAATGAATAAATACATTTTTATTTTCATAATTTTTTTTTCTTTCTGTCTGTCGTACGGATGTAAGGCGTCAATGTATATTCCTCTTATGAAGGTTGTTATTCAGACTCTTTTGGTATTTTAATAACGGCGACAATAAAAGCTGAGTGTATCTAAGTGGGTTTGCTCGAGGGTGCATGTGGACCTCAGCAGTCCTGCGCAGACTGTCGCAGACCCACACAGTTTTATTGCCACCCTTATTAAAATACTTAAGAAGTTTTGACAGCAACCTTGGTAAGGGAGGGGGGGATACTTTGAAGCCTCACTTCCGTACGACTGACAGAAAATAACGGCCCATTTCAACAGTTTTATTGTAAACAGAATACCCACTAAAAACTGATTTTCTTCAAAATTGACGAATTTCCTGAGGAAACGAAAGTCTTATGGGTTGAAAGCATAAAAAATTACAATTAGTATATTAATTATGAAAATTTTTATCTTTTATTTTTTCGGATATTTGACTAAAACGAAAAAAGAAACCACTTACTTGGCACAATGACCTATCCTTCCTAAATTCTTGTTGCTAAAGGAATAGTTTCTATAAATTATCATGTGAAGTAAACACTGTTCAGTTCAAATTAAAGCTTTTTGGTACATTTGTTATCAAAAGTTTTTTTACTTTTGATGTCCGCCAGACACATTGGCACCTTTTCATCGAACAGCCTTTTATTGAATGAGCCAATTGGAGAAAAAAAAGAAAAAAAATGCTGCAAAGTTGATCGTAAAATTTGGTTGTTTAAGCACAATTGATTTATATTTGGACTTATATTACCTAAGTCAGAGATTTTTGAATTGTAAATAGATCGGATAATTTTTGGATAACCTTGCTTTTAAAATCTGAAACCAATATCTGATCAAAAAGACTTAATTACCGCTCTGAATTTTTTTTTTACCCATCCTCATATTCGAGAGAGAAATATTGTCCTATTATTGATTGCAACACCCTTCTCGATGCACCAAGCAGGTACTGGATTCTGTTAATCACATTCAATGTGGCAGGGTGCGTTGTTCTGCTGGTAGATGCAACAGTCATCGTGAAGGTCTGTTGTCATGAACGAGCATACCTAGTCCTTAATGACGTTAAGATTGGTGGTATATGACAAAACACTATTCACATGATTGATAGGACTATCTGTTATTCTCCCTTCTTGCTATGTGTCCAGCCCATCTCTATTTTTTGCTTGGACATCTCTTACATTTTGCCTGCTCTCAGATCCAAGTTATTCCTGACATTGCTCTGTCATTGATGAGACCATCTATTATTCTCCCTTCTTGCTATGTGCCTAGCCCATCTCCATTTTTTGCTTAAATATCTCTCACCTTTGCCTGCTCTCAGATCTAAGTTATTCCTGATATTGCTCTGTCATTTGCTGTTTGGGTTACTCTGACTTTGTTTTCAAGTGCTCTCTATATTTCACATCCATACATCATAGCTGGTATTATATATTCACGGTGCGTTTTTTGTTTTAAGCATATTGGCAAGGTACTTTTCAGTATATCCCTCTGTTTACTGAATACTTTCCAACAAATCATTATACAACATTTTGTTTTGCTCTCGCAGCCTTTATCATCTGACCTGAGTGAATATATTCCACAACCTCTTCTAAGTCTTCATTTGCTATTCTTATGGTCATTTTCTGAACGCTATTGTCGAACATTACTTTTGTCTTGATTCTGTTCATCTTTAACATGATTTTGAGGCTTTCCCTGTATAGATCACATATAATGTTTTGTAACTCATCAGAGATTTCTGATATTATTGCAATGTTATCAAAAGATCATAGATAGTTCAAATATTCCTGATATATGTTTTGTCCGATTTCTCCCAGTTAGATATCTGAAAGGTGCCTTCAAGCTTTTGTAAAATCAGTTCAGGTAAAATTGCATCCACTTGTCTTCATGTAGATGTACATTTACAGCTTTGGACACTAAATATAATAGAAAATTTTTTTCATGTGTCACTTATTTCCCAATATCTTTTATTTTAATTTATGTAATTTTCTTCGGTATTTCTTATGTTTCACACAGACTTTGATATTATGGTACTATGTGAAAATTCTCTCCTGTTGGGATCATCAGTTGTTTACCATGTAACCATTTTGGGACTTGAAAAACAAAATAGTTATATTAACATGGCGCCCAAACAGTATTGATCAAACTACACCTCCCTTTTAGCTATGATTTTAATATATAGCTCAAGTTATACAACATGTAGTTCATTATTTCATACTGGGTATTATCATAATGTATTATATATGGCTGTTATTTCATACTACAAATCAATTGATTTTTTTGAAACACACTGCTTACTTACGTAGGTTACCCCCAAAACGTATTTGATGATGAGGGATCAATAAGTATAACAACAGACAAGTCTCTTTTTTCGTGTCACTTCTATTGAGTGTTCACCCATGTGAATATTAAATTCATTGTATTAATCTCAAACTGCATGCAAATCAACTTATGATATCATCTTTAAGAATACTAATTACTCAGAAAAACTTCTTGGAGTTGATTTTATACCAACATATACATATATATACTTATACATAATGTTTTCATGTTTGGGAGAAATAAATGTAACCCTGAAAAAGAAATAAAAAGTAATGTAAAATGTAATAATTTCTTCTGAAGTACATGCATTAAAAATGTAGAGTTCTCTCCATCAGTGTTTCCCTAAAAGGGTTTTTAAGTTGAACTTAATTCAATAAAATTTGGAAAACACTGACTTCCCAATAACAGTATTTTAAAAGTACATTATGAGGTTATATACTTGCATAAACAGACAGACACACACACACACACACACCAGTATTGTGTATGTCGATGTGTATACATAAGGTTTTTGGATGTTCGTGTGTAAATGGAAGAAAATGTTTCTCTATTTATGTTTTATGAAATTCCATCAGATATCAACTTTTTAATAATATAAGTCATCACCATCATCAGTCTTTTAACTTTTAACCTTCCCCAAAATCTACCACATTTCTCTATCATGGGCATCGCGGAGCCAGTATTTTCTGAACTTGTCTAGTTCATCTCTCCATCTTGTATTCTGTTGGCCTCGGTTTTAATCTCTGGGGATCCATGAGGTGAGTCGTGATGTCCATCAGTTGTCTGCCATTCTTGCAACATGATCAGCCCATTGACATTTAAGTTTTCTAATGGATTTTATGATGTCTCAGACCCCAGTTTTCTTCCTGATATATTGAGCGGTCGTGTGATCTTTCCATGTGAGGTTGAGCATGATTCTCTCATGCGCACACGGCATGCTTCTCCGTTTGCGGGTTTGTCTCTTGGTTAGGTTCCATGTTTCAGCTCCATAAGTAAATACCTGTATATATACTTGTAAAACATGCATTATATATATATATATATACATATATATATATATATATATATATATATATATATATATATATATATATATATATATATATATATATGTAAAATTCTTGGATATATGTGAGTATATTATTATACATGAAACAAGCAATATGAATAAGTATATTTCAAAACAGGTCCATGATAAAACAGCTGATGAACCCCACAATAAAATTAAACTTATAACATTTAGGATTCAAATATAAATAATAGTAATAAAATCAAGCTCTGTAAAAACATGAAAATTTCTGAACACAATACATCAACAGCAAATGGAAAATAACTGACTTGCATGACATATCATCCCAGATGCTTGAGGACTATATAGATTTCCTAAAAAGAAATTCTCTTTCATCATAAGCATTAAAATACACCTTAAAAGCATGAAATTGCAACATTTATTATTAACACTATATCAATCTCTACATGATTATATATTTATAAACATATACGTACATATATTTTTTGTATACATATATACTATATTTAGTCTTTATAAATACAGGCAGGATTTTCTGCTCGACGTTTACTTTATATGGTTAAATGAGAAGATAAAAAGAAGTAATCTGATGGACACAAAGTAAGGGTCTAGTTTAGCATTATACTTACATAGTAAATCAAATCACTCACTAAAAACTCGAAAAGTTTTGGAATTTTCAAAAACTAGTATCCTAAAAACATGCTCCAAGGTCCTATTAGTAACCTAGAAAATTTATACATGATGGCTTGGCTTTGCAAACAAAGATCCAGGAGAGTTTAACACATCTTTACCTTTTTTTGTATGTCCTGCGGGGCCTGTAGGTGAATAGCTCAAAGGCCTGCACAATGGAGTTTCAAGTTTGGATGTGGTCTGCGCACAGCTGACTCCATCTGTTGAACTAATGGTTTGCATACCATGGTCCACTGAGGTTCATAGATATCAGTTACCTTCTGACAGATGCCAAAGCTTGTTATAAAGAGAGAGACAGACAGACAGAGACAGAGACAGAGACAAAGACAGACAGATACAGAGAGAAAGAGACAAAGAGACAAAGGAAAACTATACCTATGCATGTGTGGACACATACTTAGTGAGATTCAGTGCCAATTTCATACGTGCTTTCAACATAATTACTTTTAAAGAATAAGTGTTTATAATAGTTAGAGATGTTCTACATGAGATTGTGTATGTGTATATATATATGTACACACACACACACACACACATATATATTTAACAAATGCATTATGTTACTTTGAAACTCTACTTGAAATATCTTCCATTGTTACACACTCAATGAATCATTTGGCCTTAACAGCATAAATAGAATAACAATTTTAAAAAATGGGTCTGCTGCAGGAATCAAACTTGCAACCAATAGGTAGATGATTTAACATTCCATTGTTCATACCATTGTGCTGAACAGCCGCTGGTAATGCAAAGGTTCAAATAACTGCTTTATTTCTACAGTATTTGGGCCTTTGCATTACCAGCAGCCTGTTTAGCACAGTGGTTGAGAGCAATCATACCCTAAAGTAGCTACCTAGCCAAAATAGAATAAACAATTACAGAGAATGTGCTGCTGTAGGAATTGAATCTGCAACCGATAGCTAGCCACTTTAACATAGTGCCATTCTTAAGGGGAGGTTATTTCAAATAGAGTTTCAAAGTAATATGAAGCATTTATATATATATATATATATATATATATATATATATATATATATATATATATATATATATATGTATATTTATATATACAATACAAATCAGGAATACAATATCATATGATATGATATAATACAATATCCCATGTGTGATAGGTTTATTTCATAAGGTGCTCAATACATTCAACATTAAACATTAAGTTGATTTAGAGTAGAGCTTAAAATATAAAGGAGTAAGAATTTGCTAGAAAAATAGACACCCCCAATGTTCTAAATAGGAATCTAAAATAAACCAAATCATTTGCCTGAAGAAACCCAAACAGGGCAGAAACATAAACGTGTTTGTGTAGTGAATCCTTACTCCATTATATTTATATATATATATATATATATATATATATATATATATATATATATATATATATATATATATATACATATATAGTGCACATACACACACACACACATACACTCTCATATATAGATATATGTATCTAAAAATTCAAATGTATAAGCTGTATCATAACGTATTTCACAGATACACCTTCATAAACGTATATTCATTAATCAAAATGCCTTTGCACATAGTGAATACGTGTGAGTATGGATATATGTCTACCTTTTTGTATGCATCTTTATTCACAAAAAGGTGCCTTTCTATCTCTTTGCTATACACTGCGCTGCTCAACCCCCGCAATCACCTAAAATAAATTCTTGATTTTTTCCCCTGCAGACAAACCTTGAGGCTTTCAGTTTTAATGAATTACATTTCTTTTTCAGTCCCTCCATTTCAAGATCAAGTTCAAAAGAAAGCAGTTTTGCAAAATTGGCATTTTTTATTTTTTCAAGAATGTTTGTACAGTGTCTGCCAGAAGACAATTCTGGCACGCTTCGTATTACAACGGCGAACGGCGTGGAAAATAAAATCAGCAAACCAAGTTGCAACAGTTTGCATTAACTTTGCTCTAATGCCCTTCAAAAAGGCATGACTCCTCCCCTTAGTTATAGATAAATTGCAGGGCATTTAGAGCCCTTTAGCCTTGTAAAGCAGTCAATCTTGGGTGCCAGGCTAGCATCCCAGCCCCTGTAAAAATCTACGATTGCTACAATTGATCTTCATAACTCGTCTGCAAGATGGGGACAAAATCAAATCATTGCCTTATGCATTGTGCAATGCGTGAATCAATCTTACCTTCACTTTGCTTATATACTTCATGGTTTGTCATTTCTAAACAGTACTCCTCTATCAAAAATCATTCTTCACATGAAGGTTCATATTATCTTATGAGGGCTTGTAAACATTTAGTGAGTGCATATCTCTGCCATCACCAATGTCAATAGAGACTGAACAATCAGATCACAGTTCCATGTTGTAACAAAAGCTTGCAATAATTATTCATTGTTCATTACAATTATCTGTGATTGCATAACGCTTCAATCATGATGACATCATCATGTCAATATTTTTAGAAATTCTTCATTCAGATATCGGTCAAACTAAATTTAACTACCAACTTTCTTATTAGTTTAATCCCATTCCAACTAAACTGAAGCAGGCTTAACGATGTAATCAACTGCTGTCAAAAACAGCCTATTTCAAGTACATTCAAGTACATGATCATGTCATTAGTGTTATTACATCCAAAAAGTCAAAAAATTCTCTTATTTAGCAAAGGCCCACCCTTCTCCAGAATGTCATTGAAAATTACCCCAAGAATCCAGTGAAATTTAGCTGGAATGAACAACTATGTCTGTCTGGAAAGTATCCAGCCATTTAATATTAACAAAAATATAGCCTACGTGGGGCAATGGTACTTTAGTCCACTTCACAGTACTCTCAGTGTCTCTTCAACAAAGCCATCAGCTGCCTGGACACATTCTCTTCAATCTTGTCAACGGTTTGATATCTCTTTGAGAAACACCAGAAATTGCAGGGAGCAAATCTGGACTATAGGAGGGCTAACAGACCTGGGTGATATTTAACCGAAAAACTCTGCACAAAATATGAAAAATGACCTATTTAATCATAGTGAACACTGTATATAAGCTCACTCAATAGTGTCTCATTGCCAACTGAGTAACCCCATGGAAGAGTATCTGTTCGCAAATCCGCAGTATAGTCCCCTCTGATTGGTTGTCAAGATATATCCAAGCTGTACAACTGGTTCTTAAGATATTCAAAATGGCTGGATACTTTCCAACAGACATTGTATATTTTTGAATATAAAAATTGGGCTATTATTAAATATTGAAAAATATTTTTGTAAAAATAACTTTTTTCATAAATCAATGGATGTAATGAGTGGTGTGCAGGTGTGCTTTTCTCTTCGAAAAATGTCCAAAATAGAATCTTGCGTTACAACTACAACTCTTGGTGATTGAACAACGTTAGAATATATAACAATTCATTCCCTCCTTTTTTGAAAAAAAATGAACTCCGTCTTTCTGAAACTAAAGGAAAACTATTCTAAAATACAATTTCTAAACTAAATGCTTTTTATTTTTTTCAAAAAAAAAGCACCCAGCTAATTTTTTATAGAATATGTTTTTAAAAATCGCTGCATGAGCTTTCTCTGAGAATAACTGCAAAATCTGTTGCAGTTTTTTTGCATCAAATTCAATTTAAGTCATTGCATTTTCATTCTTATTAACTCTTATATGCATTCCTGGGAATCCAAGTGGTAATTCAAGGGCTGTAACTTCTAATTAATGTTACTTCCCTTGCACTTTTGGGTAATTTTTTTTCTATTTTTCTTTAATTCAATTCACAAAGAAATCCATTTTTTTATCTAATTAATCGAAGAGTTACATAGTATTAATGATCTATGAATCTAATTTGTTTTTAATACCTAATGCCAATAGTTCTTGTTCAAGGTTAATTTTAGCTTAGTTTGTGAGCTTGGGCAAGCCTTTCAAGGCTTGCGCTTAACCAAGGATGGCCCTAGGGTTCCAGGTACCTCAGGCAAGCTGACTTTCAGCACCCTTCATAGTATTGTATTATCTTATCTTTTCATTTATGTTTTAGAGCGATGAAAATGGTTATTTAGGATTATGGGAATAAAGGCTTGTTACAATCATCAGATTATCATTCGATAAATATGAAATTCATTATTACCTTCCTTCCCAGGCCCTAGCAATTGTTTGCACTCTACCTCTTCAAACTCAGACTGCTTGAGCTTGTCATTAGTCATGAGAGTTTCCTTTGTCAATTTTCTTTTTTAGTTACACTACAACAGAAAGTTTCTAAATGTCAGATATTACTGAAAAATCTGATTTCAAATCAGGGAATTTTCTCTTGTTGACTGTTTTTTTGCCATTTTTCAATCTATATTTGCCAAGTCCCACTGTCAGATGCGTGACAGGAGCTCCCTAGCACCTTGAGCCCTGGATGACTGTTGATGTTGCTGCCACCTTGAGTCGACCCTGCATTTAACATACTTGAACCATTAGTAGAGCCGTAAGATACATTTGTTTCTATCATAGACGCTTCCTACACGATATTTCAGAATCCATAAGACACTTGGGGTTCCAGTCAGCCACAATCTTACACATTGGCCTGACATCTTGAAAGATGGGTAAAATCATGCTCGGTTTTCGTCTTGGGGACGATGCAACCATAAGATGATCAATACATATTTTCCACCCAAACACACACAGTTTGGAGTGTACTCAATTAGCAGCTGAGTGCGTGGGAAAATTTTATTCTGTGAAGAGTTTTCCATGCTCTCTGCTTTTACCAGGAATTGAACCTGAGATCTTCTGTGTGTATGGCAGACATGCTAACCATTATACTATTCCTTTTGAATAATAGATCAGACAGAGGGGTAACCAATGGAGGGGTTAGGGGAGACAATCTAAAATCACCTACTGGGTCCCCTTGGGGGGATCCCCAAAAGCTCTATGGATCGTTGTTAACATACTGCATTTCTACTGATATTTCACAATAATACGGGTACACTTATACATACATGAATTGCATAAATAATAATTCAGCAAGTTATAATATCGATAATACTGCTATATTATTATAAAATTAGTTCTCATAGTCAATTTACTATTTAAGGTGAAGAATGTACTGTATGACCAGCATCTTTAAGAATATTTTCCATTATTCATGTTACTGGATGTGTTCATGCCTTCAACTCAGTTATGCATTAAACTGATCCTTTATCCAATGGATCAGCCCTTGGGGTCGTTTTTCAATAATCGACTGATTATGTAAGACTATTTATAACAAGTTTTCTTCTTTCATCAAATTTCACTACACTGGTGGTTTCCAACTTTTTCATTATTAAGGACCCTGTTTTTTTAAATGAATTTTGAAAGGTCTACACAACAAGTTCATAGACCCCAGGCATTTGAAAGGTCTGCCTTTCAAACCCTAGTAACACCTTGGTGGGTCCTCAGATGTCTATGGCCCCCAGGTTTGGAACCAATGCACTAAATGTTGATGATGGGTTGTGGATAGTCTTATGTACAGCCGAGTCCCCTGAGCACCCAAATCTCCAGCCACACCCCTTAACACAGACATGAAATTTGTTTCATGTTTACAAAAAATATATATATTTCAAACCTGTTTTGGAGATTATTTTCTGTGATCATGAAAACCCACTGACTGATTTTATACAATGAACATTAGATTACAAGGAACAGGACAGTATATCAAATTTGTGAGAAGGTAAACTCGGCAAATTTATTGAATTATTTTTTCTTCTCTTTAATTCAAAACTTTCATTTGAGTTTTAAATAAACACTTTTCTCTCGTTTCAACCATTTCTAGTTTTCCCTTTGATGTTGGTTATTTGCTACTAGTCTTGCTGAAGACTCTAGAAAATTGCAAATAGTCGATTTCAAATAATGACATTTTGAATGAAAATTGAATAAAAACCTTGAAAGCAAAAAAAAAATTGTAGACATCAATTTTGCTGAGTATTTGTCCTCAAAATTTGCTATGTGCCAGTTATTGTGGGAAAAGAGAATTCATGGTATGATTTTTTCAATATATACATTTTCTACAAGATTTATAGGAAGTGACATTACAAATCAAAATACCCAACTTTCTGTCAGTAATGAATAAGCAAATTTTACATCTCTCTTTCTAAAGCAACGTAAGTGTTACTTACATCAGAATTATTGTATACTTTATCATAAACACTCCCTAAGCACTCAATTCAAAATGGCTGCTCACCAGTCTCAAAAATTCATACATTAGTTAGACGTATAGCCATGAAAGCATAACTGATTTTGAGAAATTTAATTCATTATAATTGTGGACTTGGAAGGGAAAAAATTGAACAGAATTTTTTTAACATTGTTTTTGGCATCAAAATATCACAATATCAAATCTGTGGAGTCATTGTGAAAAAATTTATTCAATATTTTAATTTTCTTGTCAGTTTAGAGAATTTGACAGCTGTGGTTGTATCTACTTATTAAATTTCATGTCTGAATATAGACAACAAAATACACACTTTTCAAGGCATATATACACTCAAATACACTTAGAAAGTATGTTTAATACAAGGGTAGATTGTAGAATTTTAAAGTGATTTTTTTTCTTTGATTCTAAAAAGCAGACGAGCATTACAGGAAAGCTTATACAAATTTTGATAAAATTTAGGCTTAACAAAATTAAGTAGCAGGAATGTTTAAATCTGCAGAAACCAAATTTGTCTTGATTCAGAATAGCTGCTCACTATGTTGTTAGAAACAGCCAACCGAAACTGTCAAACAAAAATGTCAACATACATTTCTTCCGTTTTTAAGTTGATCTGGCTGGCTGGCTGTCTGGCTGGCTATCTATGTATCATGTGTGCAGGCCACACCAATGGAGCTAGAAGGCTGAAAGTTTAAAAGAAAAACGTTTCTTCTTACTTGAAAATTCCTCCTCAATAGGTTTTTGGAAAGGGGTTCAATTTACAATGTAATTTTATGCTAAACTAATCCCTTTGTTAATGTCCAGCAGCATTCATGCTTGATTTTTTTTTGAAAATTTAGACTCTTTCAATTATCATTGTCCTTCAAAAGGCGAGAGAGTAACTTATTCATTGATCGCTTATTTTTTTCAAATTTCGTATTGACCACCCCCAACATGGCATAATGCCAAAAGATATTGGTTAAATGACAGTTTCTATTGAGTGACTAACCAGACCTGTTATTTTTTAAATTTTCTAATGCAAGTTACTATTTATTTGGTAATGATAGAAGTTGATAATTATAGTTTTCCGCCAATTGGAAAATTAACTAGACTTTTAGTACATGGTAAATATGTGTAAACTAGCATAGAAGCCATAAGAAATGACAAGATTATTTACATATCAATGATTTATACAAATATATATCTTAGAATGAATATATTCATTAAAAAATAAGGCAACAGAATTGGGTAAAAAAAAGGATTTTTTTTAATATGAAAAAATACATAGCATGCAGTGGTGGTAGCAGTAGTAGTAGTAGTTAAGCAGACGCACACACAGAGACACAGCAAAACCTAGCTCCCCTTCCTCTGTTTCTGTTTGCATTAGCATGACAGAAACCAACCAACAAACAAACAAAAAAAGTGACAACAGCTTTCAGAAGATAACAATGATAATAATGATGTAAATAGTAAAAACTGTCGATCGAACTGTCCTTAAATATCGGTCTTTTCAGTTTTTAAAGTAGTCTAGCTGACTGGCATGCTGAATGGTTTAATTGCTGGCTATGTATGTATTATGAGTACAGGCTACACCAATGGAGCTAGGGGGACTGAAAATCTAAATATCTAATCCTTATTATACCTAAAGAAAAATTTTTTTCGTCCTTTTGAAATACCCTGACTCAAAGGATTTTAATGTGGAGGAAGAAGGGGGGTCAATTTGCAATGTGAGTTTTTGCCAAATTGATCCCTTTGTTTGTGTCCAGTAGCATTCAGATTTGTTTTTGATTTTTGTAGTGATCACTACCCAACAAAAGGCAAGGGAAATAATCTATCCATTGATCGCCCCCAACACAGCATGCTACCAAAAGATGTTGGTTATCTGACGGTTTTTATTGAGTTACTAACCAGACCTGTTTTTGTTTTTTTAATTTAAAAAAATAACAGAAACAAGGCAACAGTATATAATAAGAAAAGTTTCTTTTTCAATATGAAAAAAACCTCAGTTAAATTATTGAAAAATCAGAGATGCCTATATTTAGTGGAATTTTTTCTCTGCCACTCTTGAGACAGCAGCATCAGCCCTTGCAGGGGCAGTAGTGATGTAGACACATACACTCACAGACTCAGCAGAATCTTGTTTTATCTCCTTCCTCTATTTCTGTTTGAATTAGAGTGGCAGACACTTACCAACCAACAAAGAAAAAAGTGAAGCAGCTTTTATTAGATAATAATAATGATGATATAAATATATTTCTCTTGCTTATCTCATATCCTAGATAGAATAAAACTCCCAACAAGAAATCTCACTTTTACCGCTTCTCCTAACTGTATTTGGATTTCAGCGCTTAAGATTTTCCAACTGCTTATCCGTATAAAATTACTTTTTCATAAGGATATAAAATAGCATCACCATTTGGAAAGACTTTTCATTCAGAATTCTTGATTCAACTCATTCAGGCACATATATGCATTTTAAATTTTGCTTATGTTTTTCAAAAATGGGCCATTTTGAACACATAATGTCACATGACCATTATGTTTTCCATAAATAAAATCCATATCTTATAACCTTTAAAATGATATATGATTTCCCAGGGTTTCTTTGAAAATCAAAAACTTAAATCCATCCATTATGACCTTGTTTTGTAACTCTTGACAAAAAAAAAAAGGCCTGATTGCATTGAAACAATCATACTTGAACTCAAAGTCACTAATATACCATGCAGATCTGTTCATTCTAGCAACTTGAGATATACAGACTATACCATTCAGTGCCCTCCATGTAACTCAAGTGTTTCTAATCTATTTTATTGTCCTTTATGTACATGGTAGGTGTATAAACTCAATGCATCTGCCACAATTAACGCGACCCTTGCTCATTTTGAGTTACGGAGGAGGGCCTCCTTCTGTCTCTATAGATGATGGAAAAGCACTGAAGTGACTTCTCCAGGCTGCAAGCATCGGCAAGACGTTCGGAGATCTAGGGATGCCAAGTCGATATAATCCTCCTCTTGATCTTGCTGATATAGTCCAAAAGAGAACAGAGCGTGATAAATTTGGCTGCAGGAGCTGCCGGAGGGACATCACTGTTGGCATCAAACCTCTCCAAGGGTGTTTCAATCCCTTGTATTGAATCAGAGTTCTCTTTCTCCTTGTTGTCTTTACAAGGCTAGAGAACCCAGTCTGCCTTGCTATTTTATTCATACTAAAGGGAGAGGAAATGGATTCATGCCTTTCCCAAGGGTAATCGCGTGAATAATGTGAACGGTCTCAACTGGAGTTTGAACGGCTTACCGTTTCCATTGCACACACTATTGACCACTCTGCCACCCGCACCTACAATGTTTTCAGTTATAAACAACATGAAAAATCTTGGTGCATAAAATGACCTTTATACCTTTTATAGTGACAGTATAGAAGTATAAATGTTTTCAGCAGAAAGATTTTGTCCTGTTGTCATTATTTCTTCCTGTCTCTCAATACAAGCCAAAAACAATAACAAAAATATCAACACTGGGCGGCTTTAGAAATATGCACAGCATATTCAACTAACAATAGTTTACTCCAAGATGAAAATAATTCATCTAATGTGAGATGATAAAAGCACACTCAGACATCATTTGGAAATAACCAACAAAGAGTCCTTGAGAATTTATATTTCTATTTGTTCACAGAGGGGAAAACATTCTGATATCTGATATGTTTTGGAACAATGTCTTATCAGATAAAAGACCATGGAATATTCCAAAAATAAAGATTCCTTGTTACACGCATTTTAATGGCGTAAAGAGGCTCAGTGCAAGAGTTAGATTCACATCACAAAAAATACTAATCCTAAATCCTTATTTTTATTATTTACTAGCATAGTTCCTATCAAAAATGACAGGATTATTTATGTATCTTCCGAAACCTAGACTGGGGAAATAAAGGAATCAGAATAGACGGCAAAGCAACCTCAGATTTCCAGACGACATCATCCTTTTTGTAGAGAACTTTCATGTCTTCCAACTATAGCAAGATGAATTGAAAGAAGCACGCAAAAAAGTTGGCCTTCACATGAACTTTAGCAAAGCAAAGGTCATGTGTAGCAAACTTGTCGGAAATAAACACACAATGATCAAAATCAAAAATGCAAAACTGGAGAAAGTAGACCATTACATCTACCGAGGACAATGAATCTCCATGAAATCCGCCCCCCAAAAAAAACAAGTTAAAAATCACTCTAGGATGGTGAGCTTTCGGCAGAGCAAGCTCAACCTTCAGAAACAAGAAAAACCCATTAGTCTTAAAAAGAAAGATAGACAATCAATGCATCCTCCTGATAGTCACCTATGGAGCTGAAACATGGAACTCAAACAAGAGACTGGCTCTCAAACTGAGAACCAAGCATTGTGCACATAAGAAAATCATGCTTAACCTCACATGGAGAGATCACAAGACAGCACAGTATATAAGAGAAAAAACAAGGGCCCGAGACATCATAGAATCCATTCGAAAACTCAAATGTCAATGGGCTGGTCATGTTACTAGAATGGAACACAACCAATGGACATCACAACTCACAACTTAGATCCCCAGAGATCATATGCATAAAGCCATGGTCAGTAGATTTCAAGATGGTGAGACGAACTAGAAAGGTTCAAAAAGTACTGGCTCCACAATACCCACGATGGAGAGGTCTGGAGAATCCTGGGGAAGGTCTATAGATAGATAGATACGATTTGTAATTGTTGTGAAAAGAAAAAAGAATTAATAAAATGGATAGATAGAAAACAAAGTGCTTAATTTAAAATTAATTTTTAATAAGTGATTTAATACCACTCTTTCTTTACACGGTTAGAGAAAAGGAGTGAGGGCTATCACTAAAAAGGGTGAGGGATAATGTGAAAAAGAGGAGGGGGCCAATGTTAAAAAAGGCGGACTAATATCAAAAGAAGAGGGCTAGAATATTAAAAAAACGGGTATTGATGTTAAAAGTGGGGCCAAAAAATATCAACTTGTATTGAAATTAATTTGCCTAAAATATTGCCCACAATCAGATTGATACCCTTGGAATATGTACTGACAGACAGACGGATGTTGATGGAGGCCGACATATGGATAGACAGACCCCAACGAACAGAAAGACGAACAGAAAGACGAACAGAAAGACGAACAGAAGGACAGACCCCTAACGAACAAGCATTCGGTGAATTGTGATACATATGTATACTTATGTTTTAGTATGAATGTATCTATTTCAAACAAAGAAATGCATACTTCCAAGAATATTTATTCTTCCCTTGATTTTCTACAACTGTTCATGCCTTCTGTTTTTTTAAACTTTTAAAGCAATAAGGCAACAGTAGGATGAAAAAATAAAACAGACTTATTGGCGTCAGCAGCAATCATAGCAGTGACAGTAAGAGTAGCCTACTTCAAGTGAAAACACAGCAGAACCTTGGTCGGTTGGTGCCTGTGTTTACAATATCCCCTTCCTCTCTTTCGTTTGCTTTAGCATGTTTGAAAATCAACAAAGAGTTATATTATAAGATATTTCCGGTATAGCTTGTCAAATGCAGTTGTTTAAGGGAGTTATATACCAAATAAGCTTAGTAGTAGGTCTGAGCTAAAAGATAATGTATTTTTGTGATAAGCTTGTCAGATGCAGTCATTTAAGGGAGCCATAAACCAAACAGATGAATAACTTAATTTTACTTATCAGAAACTTTGAAGCAGGTCTGAGCCAAAAGATTATGTGTTTTTGATATAAGCCAGGGTTTATGTCACACTTGTCTCAGTCTGCGTTGACTCAAATGAAGACAGAGCCAAGTTTGGCTGAAGGCCACGATAAATCCCAAACTCCTGGTAGCATTTTCTGATATGATTTATATATTTGTGAATTTGAAATCATCATAATGGTTGACTCAGAGATCAAAGATTTATGAAGATATTCCAGGACATTGTTATGATAATATCAACATCACAAATGAGATCAGTTGTTAAGGCTTTTAGTCCCCACCAAAGGCTAGAACCCGTAATTTTCAAGTATAGAAACTTAAAAAGAAAGGAAAAGATCGTTGCTTTTGTTTTTTTCACCAACTGGAAACTCAATTTGTGGTGTTAGTTTGGGGGTCAAATTTCAACAGCAATTTGATATTTTTATTCCAACCTTTCTCCAAAATGGTCAGTCTTTATATCTTTTTATTAGGGCTCCAGTTAAGATGTTAGGTTTTTGCCTGAAGGAGAGGCTAATCCTGTCAAAAGTTTGAAATGAGGAAAATCAGTAACATATAGCATAGTATTTGGGGGCTTTTTCGCTGGTTCTTACCAGACTAAAATTTTAAAAACTAGTGAGAACTGATACATTTAGTGTATTTTGTTACAAGGGTAATGGTTTGGGTAAGGATTTTCCTTCTCCTGGTGGGTACTTTGAAAAAGACCCAGCATTTTAGGTCTTCAGCAGTGAGAAAGAGAAAAGATAATTTTCTTTTTAGTCTTCCATACTTCAAAATTATGGATGTTTGGTTGGATAAGACCCAAATTTTATAAAGATAGTTTTTTTCGGGAATTGTCTGCATCCCCTCAATAAGGTCAATTTCTGCAAGTTAACCTTTGTTACAATGTTTTGCACCTGATGAGCGCAGAACTGATCCAAATATTTTTTTACGAACAACCTCCTCCTCCTCAGATTCTTTAAAAAAAAAACTCTCTTTAAAAAAACTCTGAAACATTGATTCTCCTCTGTAGATAAAAAACAGAGCATAAAAACAATTTCCTAATTCTTGGTACTGCTCCATACAAATGCTCAACTCAAAGTATTGCTTTTTTTCTTAAAGAAATTTCATATTGATTTTTTTTTCAACCAGGAATCAAATATTTATACCCCAAAGTTTTGATGCTTATAGTTGCAGGAAGCACTTGCCAGAAGAATCCCAAAATGTTGAAAACGTGCCAATTTTACAAAGTACCAAAATCTCTTGGCACACAAAACATATTATGATTCAAAAAACTTCGGCAAGCAGTGAGAAGTATTTCAGATGTACATCTACACAATTACTTATGTTGTTACTGATATTACTAAATGTCCTGGAGTGTTAAACTAATGGTTAAACATTAATCTGAAGGTTTCATTCTGCATGAAATTTTTACCAGCACAAATATTATCAAAACTAGTTGCTTATCTGATCTACAGACGGGTTATTCAGCTAGTTTTAAATTGAATTGAAATTTCATTTTTTTAAAATTCTAACAAAAGAATAGATTCAGTTAAAGATCTTAAAGATAACATTGGATAAATTCTAAAATATGAAGCATAGATATTTTGAGAAAATCAATTAAATATTGTGAATACTACCCGTGAAGACATTATATATATATATATATATATATATATATATATATATATATATATATATATATATATAAACTGGAATTGGACGGTCAGTAAGGCTGAATTTAAGCGATATATATATATATATATATATATATATATATATTTATATATATATATATATTTAAGCGATATATATATATATATATATATATATATATATATATATATATATATATATATATATATATATATATATCGCTTAAATTCAGCCTTACTGACCGTCCAATTATATATATATATATATATATATATATATATATATATATATATATATATATATATATATATATATATATATATATATATATATATATATATATATATATATATATATATATATATATATATATATATATATATATATATATATATATATATATATATATATATATATATATATATATATATATATATATATATATATATATATATATATATATATATATATATATATATATATATATATATATATATATATATATATATATATATATCGCTTAAATTCAGCCTTACTGACCGTCCAATTCCAGTTTCAGTTCCATAGCTCAGAGGTAGGATATCAGCCTCTGGGTCAGAAGCAAAGGTTTCAATCCTGCCTCGTGATACTGGATGGGATAATGGAAAGTCTATAGCCACACGGAAGAGATATAATACATTGAAACAGCTGTCTGTAGATGACACAATAATTAATGCTCCTCTGCTCAGAGTTGAGCACTCTTTGAGTGAGGTAACTCATCCACTGTAAGCTTATCCAAATGCTCTTCCATAGGAATAGAGCACTCTGGTGGATGGGGAATTTATGTGTAAATAAATATATCACTTAGATTCAGCCTTACTGACCGTCCAGTTCCATAGCTCAGAGGTAGGATATCGGCCTCCGGATCTGAAGCTAAGGTTTTGATCCTACCTTGTAGTACTGGATGGGATATTGGATAGTCTATAACCACACTGAAGAGATATAATACATCAAAACAGCTGTCTGTGGATGACACAATATATATATATATATATTCTGTCATCCACAGACAGCTGTGGATATGGATATATATATATATATATATATATATATGTATACCATTGAACCAACAAATGAAAAATTCATCAGGAATAGGACGAAAGACATTTGACATATTAGATGAAAAACAAATAATTTTTTGTCTTTAAGGTCAATTTGATTCTTTAAAATTATTTGGGTTCATTTTTATGATATTTCTTTATTCAGATATCTTTTTTTTTAATTTTAAAATGTGCTGTATCCAAGGGGTAGTGGTCTGGACCTCAAGGATTATCCCCTTGTCCATATCTGTAAAGAATTTGCATTTAGCTACTCATAGCTCTAATGCAAATAATTATAAATCATTTACCTATCACTATCTAAGGCTGTATGACTATGAAGTTTACTGACAACAGGATCTTCAATATATACTATATCGATAAATTGATTGTTCTTTGCTTTTGTACACCTTATCATGGTTTAATGGTTGGAAAGCTACAAGCAAGTGTCACAGGCCATTACTATTATAATGGATTCAATCCTCACTGGATGCCATACACACGTTGCCTTGTGCCAAACTAAGATTAGTGAATATCTATCTGGGTACCTCATTGAGGTGTAATGATTGACAAGCAAGTCCTGCAAAACCCTTACTATGTAGTGAATTTGATCTGCACTGGATGCCCAACACTCGTGGCTTTGTGTAAGACGAAGTTTAGTCAATACCAGTTCAGAGTACCTCAGCTTTGTAGCAATGTTTAACAAACTAATCTAGCTGACAATTACTATTGGGTTGTGAGTTAGAAGGTCAGATTAAGCTCCGTAAATGTCTTGGGTATCTTACCATGAAGTAATGTTTAGCAAGCCAGTCTTGCAGACAACTACTATCGGGTAGTGACTTAGCCGGTCAGATTAAGCTTAGTAAATATCTTGGGCACCTTACCATAAAGTAATGTTTAGAAAGCTAGTCTAGCAGTCAATAACTATTGGATAGTGAGTTGGTGCCCCATACTGATAACCTTGGTACAATTGTATTCTTAGTCCCTCATAAATCTATCAGATTGACACAGTGCGACTGGGGCCGAGGTTTATGCTCAATGAAAATAATACTACAGTGTTTGGAAAGTGATTACGTATTTTCAAGTTCAGAATTTATAAGCTTTCACTGTACCAGGATACAATTCACAAATGTTCTTCATTGGCTGCATGGCAGTACTACCCTTTTGTAATTCATACATTAAGCAACGGCAAATATGTTGCTGTTTAAAGTCTCTATTGTCCGGGGGGTTAAACTTTACTACACACTATAAACACCTCACTGCTGGATAGAAGAGATGATGAACTAAATCCAGACATTGTTTTGTACCATTTAACACTGGTCTTACCTTAGCTTAATTAATTACCTTCCGAACATAATTTAAGGAAAGATTAAAATAGTTCTATCCAATAAAGAAGAAGCACACCAACGTGAGGGAACAGTCTCAGCTCCGTAAAAACAGGTAATTTAGAGAAAAATATGTTTTGTCTGGTCTAGTTTTCATCAAGGATTAAGTACCGACTAATCAGGAGAATGGTCACTTTCACAGAAAACATTAATGAAGGAGTATTCTGTTGGCTGTGAAATAGGTTATATGAAGATAAAAGAGAAATATCTCATTGAGTTAGCAGCTGATAGGCACTTGTTTTTTTATTATTATTTCTGATCCTCTGTGTCCAAGCTGTAGTAGACAGTGAATCAACCCCAGGGAACAGTGAATCAACATAAGATTGAATCATTCAAAGAGGTCCCGGACAAGAACGAATTAGAAAAAAGGCACATCAAGATATAGACAAATTTTTCTTATGTTTAATTGTATATTTTAGTCAAAGCAAAAGCCAAGATTTCAGATGCTGTTTTTCTAGGTAGATGGGCTTTTTTCCCTTGGAAGATTGGTGTAACAGTATCTTCCTATTCTTAATTTACTTCTTATTAAATGTTTGTATGTAAGACAAGGAATCTCCATGAAATCCTCAAAAGAAGAAGAAACCAAGTGAATAATCACTCTAGGATGGGAAGACTTCAGCAGAGCAAGTTCAACCTTCAAGAACAAGAAAATCCCATTGTTCCCGAAAAGAAGAACCAATGCATTCTCCAGATAGTCACTTATGGAGTCGAAGCATGTGGAACCTAACCAAGAGACCCTCAGACAGAAAACCATGCAACATGCACATAAAGAATCATGCTCAACTTCATGTTGAGAGATCACAAGACAGCACAATATATTAGGGAAAAAAACTGGAGTCCAAGACATCATAGATTCTATTAGAAAACTCAAATGTCAATGGGCTGGTCATGTTGCAAGAATGGCGGACAACTGACTCACAACATGGATCCCCAGAGGTCACATGTGAAACTGAGTTCAGCAGAATACAAGATGGAGAGATGAACTAGACGAGTTCAGAAAGTATTGGCCCCACAACACACATAACATAGAGGTCTGGTGAATCCTGGGGAAGATCTGTGTCCAACAACAGAATAAAAGACTGATGATGATTTGATCACGACTGCTTCTGCTATTTTTCCCTGGTTTCAAAAAATAATTACCTCCTTGATTTCAATAAAGAAAAGAAAATACAAGAGGCCAAGAGGCTATTTTAACTGAAGAGGGGATGAGAAAGTGTAAAAATTATCTATTTTAACTATACAAGGTCCATCCAGAAAGTATCTCGCCATATTGAAAAAAAACCTTTCTTGAATTAATGTGGCTTAGTTTCCTTTAAAGAATTCCCCTTCGGACCTCACAGCTTCATCCCAACATAACTTTCACTAAGTAAAATAGTCATCTTCTGGGATTACCATTAGCTTTTTCTATGTTCTCTTTAATTTTGTCCACAGTTTGAAATCTCCTCCCTTTTGGCGGCAAAAAGCCAGAAGTCACAAGAAGCCAAATCTGGACAGCAGTTGGCACTGACATGCAATGTTTTGTTGAAAAACCCTGCACATGATTTGAAAATGGGCAACTTTGATCATTGTGAATGCGATGGTCACATAGTATATAAGCTCACTCAATGGGGTGTCACTGCTGACTGGGTTGCCCAATGCAAAAGTGTCGGCTCACACATGCGCAATAAAGTCCCCTCTGATTGGTTGCCAAGTTACATTAAGGCTGTACAATAAGTTCTCAAGATATTAAAAATGGAAAGATACTGATCTCATGATTTGAATATTACTGTACAAACCAGACAGAGATTTGCCACTGGTAGACTTCTTTTCCATTTTAGTTTGAAACCGTCAACCAAAACTGTCACTAAAACTGTTACCATAGGTCTCTTCAGTTTTTAAGCTGGTCTTGCTGGCTATGTATGTATGTATGTATGAATGTATCATGCATACAGGCACCAATAGAGCTACAAACCTGAAAATTTCGAAAATTTACTCCTTATTATATCTGCAAAAAACTTTTTTCTTTACCCCCCTCCCCCTTAGATAGATTTTTAGTTTTGGGGTTCAATTTTCAATGTAAGTTTATGCTAAACTGATCTCTAGTTTGTGTCCAGTTGCATTCAATTTTCTTTTGGGGGGGGAATTTAGACTTTTTTTTGTTATCACACACAAACAGACTGGGAGAAAAGTAACCCCACTCGGCCCAATTTTTTAATTGATCATCCCCAACATTACACGCTGCTGCAAGATATTAGTCACATGATGGTTTCTACTGAATAACTAACCAGACCGGTTTTATTTTATTTGACTCTGCTACAAATTATTCATTTTATATCATAAACACAAAACAATGAAATATAACAAGTCGCCAATATTTTCTCTTATTTACTAATCAAATAATGAACATCAGCCAGCAAATTTTCCTTTGAACAGACTTTATTCTTTCAACAAACAACAAGATGTAAACAAGACCGACTGCCATAGGTACAAAACCCACTTCTACACCCTACTCTGACCGAGGATGATTATCACAACTTTTGTTTCGTATATATAATAAATAAAGAATGATAAAGATATGTATTTTTTTGTATAAATGTTTTCATTAATTTCAATGAAATAAGCCTGTGTACAGCTGTATCATACATTTTTGTTGATATCTAAAATTTGTCTATTCAGCCTAGTCAGTTATGTTACTTTTTTCCTAACATCAGAATATCAGCTTGCTCAATAGGTTCTCATTGTGGACTGAGTTGCCCAATGCAAAAGTTTCTGCTTACCCAAGTGCAATCAAGTCCCTGATTGGTTGTCAAGTTATATCAAGGCTGTGCAATGAGTTCTCAAGATATTAGAAATGGATAGATACTGACCTCATAAATTGAATTTTACAAACCAGATTTGCCACTAATAAACTTCTTTTCTATAAGAGTGGCATAAAGTCGTTTTAACACAGGGTCCCTCAAGCGTACATGTAAGTAGGGACCAAAATCGCCCAGTCCCTCCAACCAGTATAATGAAGTCATCAGAAATGTCCTTCTGACCCTCCCTTTATAGTGAAATATGGAGATTACCTCCCACTTGACATCACACGACCAACATATATATTTAATGTGAGAACAACTGATTGGTGTGTACTTGGATTGTAGCATTTAGCAAGTGAGACAGCCTCTTAATCAATTCGTCATGAGTTTGATTCATAGTAGGGGAATATGAATTTTACATATCAATTCACACCCTTAATATCCAATTGGATTGTTTTCGTTGTTCTTGTTATGGTAGAAAATAAAGTCAATTCAGGTTTGGGAGTTTGCCAATATTTTTCTTTTATTTCTTCAACTTTTTCAGGTAATAATCCAACTGTCCTTTCATTGCCTCTTGTAAGCCTACAGAAATAAGAAGAGGATGTTCCCTGATCTACATACCACACACATACAGAGAGTGATAGTCATTAAGGAATCTTCTAACCACCTTCACATAAGAGTGGCTCAAAGTCGGTCCAACATGGGGACCCTCAAGTAGACATATAAGCAAGGACAAAAATCGCCAAGTCCCTTCGACCAACATCATAAAGGCATCTGTGCATAGTACAATGTGGAGGTGCTGACCCTGAGTCTGAATCCCCAGGACCAGACTCACCTTGTTCATGCCATGTCCCACCTAAAACCAATAACACGACAGAACTCATACAATGCTAGCATCCCAGGCCAGGGCTAGGTAATTATCATTAAATGAATAAAGTGCTTGAGTTTTTTTGTGATTTTTACACCTACAAAAGTGATCATGTTTGGAATTTGGCAAAGGAAGGCAGAGAACTGATGCCCCAGACAGCTCCCTCCATCAATCTCCTCCCCTCTATGGTCAATTAAATAGATGTCTTCAGGGCTAACTTTGCAATGTTCAAACTTTGCAATATTCAAGAAATAAAGATGACTTCGGGCCATTGAACGTGCATTAAAATATTTATCAAAGAAAATTACTGGAGTCTCCCAAATCAGAAGTTAATTTCCAGGAATTAATTAAATTAAAAAACAAGGCAGTAATTAAGCTCAGTAATTATTACTGCTTGGTAGCTAAATTATGCAAAGATGTTTTGAACTGGAACGAGAAGAAATGTCGCATTGTTTTGGGTGCCATATTGGTTGTGGGATTTTTAAAAAAATGGTCTCAACTTGAAAATAGAGCATAGGTTAAAATCTGTGCTCTAAGCAGGTTATCAAATTTGGATACTTATTAATACCAAAGTATTTGACTTTCGTACACTACCCTACCCCAGGATTGAACTTATACCACCTGGTAGGTTACTAAATACGCTTAACCAACAGAAATTTTGGAGTCTTAAACTTAATGCCTTTTTAGAAACCATCAACCAAAACTGTCAACAAAGGTTTCTTCGGTTTTTAATCTGATCTGGCTGGCTGGCTGACTGTGTATGTATCATGCATACGGGCCACACCAATGGAGCTACAAGGCTCTAAAATTAATTATTTACTCCTTATGTTCTTATTTGTTTTTTTGGAAAATTCCATTCCTAAATAGATTTTTAGGGGTTCAGTCATTTGCGATGCAATTTCAAGCTAAATTGGTCATATTCACGCTTTTTTTTTAAAATTCAGATGTTTTTTCAATGATCACTGCCCAACGAAAGGCTAGAGAAGTAACTTATTTACTGATCACCACTTTTTCAATTTTTTAATAGATCACTCCGAACATGGTATGCTGCAAAAATATGTTGTGACGGTTCCCCCTTGAGTGATTAACCAGACCCATCTTTCTTTAATTATACAAGATATCCTGAAGAAGGCCTGAAGATACAATAGCTGAAACTTAGTGACTATGTAAAAAGACCGAGATGAAGACACTAGTCTGAATAAATCAGTATATATTAGTGATAATCCCCTGTCTCAGGAATTCAGACAAAAATTACAACCATCTTGTTTTTTAATTCTTTATAATAAGTATTCATAGGGACAATGGTATCTTATAATATTCTTTTTCTGACTTGCTTTTACGTTCTTGGTATTCTTTTTCAAATCATCATTTCTGCTTCACTCTGTCTTTCACTTTCATCTTTCTTCTCTCCTTCATACTCTCTCTTATTCATTGAATAAACCATGGCTGTCAAACGTTTACTCTTTATAATATCCTTATTCGTTTTTTTTTTTTTTAAATACCGTTCCCAAGTAGATTTTTAATGGGGTGGGTCATTTTGCAATGTAAGTCTGTGCTAAATTGGGCCCTTAGTTTATGTCTGGCTGAGTAAAAGAGTTCTTATTCATATTTGCATGTCTTTCTGTGCTTGTTCGTCTGTGTTTGTTTTGGGCGTTTCAGTGCTAACGGCCATACCGTTTTGTCTACGGTCTTGAAATTTGGCATTGATACTCCACTTGACTCTTCTAAAAATATTTTTTGATTTTTGGAAAAAAGGATTTTTTTACCTTTTTTGTCCTTATTCTGTTTTTTGAAAATTCCTCTCTTAAGTAGATTTTTAGTGTTTATTAACAACATCTAGATTCTCCAGAATTTAGATATTTTTAAAGGTTATTTTACTCTATTTTAGATGTTCTTCAGTTGAAAATGCCATTGATATCATAAATAAAAATTTATTCTGACCATATTTATTCTTTGATGGAATTTTTTTTTCATGACCTTAAATTTTGATGCTAAGGTTGTTCGATTATTGACTGTGATGGTCAGTTCTTCTTTGTTATGCTCTTTATTGTTTTCATTATTCATCCATCTCTTTCTATTCCACTTTTCTGATTTTATCCTCCTTCTTCTTTTTCTACCTTCTTCTCATCCCTAAATTTTTCTTCTTCTTCTTCTTCTTCTTCTTCTTGATTAAATCCCTCTTTTTCTTTATCATTTTTGGCTGATTTCTTTTTCATTTTTGACTAAATTCTTCTTCTTCTTCTTTTTCTTTTTCTTCTTCTTCTTTTTCTTCTTCTTGATTAAATTCCTCTTTTTCTTTATTATTTTTGGCTGATTTCTTTTTCATTTTTGACTAAATTCTTCTTCTTCTTCTTTTTCTTTTTCTTCTTCTTCTTTTTCTTCTTCTTGATTAAATTCCTCTTTTTCTTTATTATTTTTGGCTGATTTCTTATTCATTTTTGACTAAATTCTTTTTCCTCTTCTTCTTCTTCTTCTTCTTCTTCTTCTTCTTCTTCTTCTTCTTCTTCTTCTTCTTCTTCTTCTTCTTCCTACAATAATCTTTCATCTTTGTTGTTGTTGTTGTTGTTGTTGTTGTCATCGTCGTTGTTGCTGCTACCCCATAAGAATAACACCTGCCTTAAAAAATTTATTTGATTCAATTTTTCTTCTACAAGAAGGTGGTAATAATATTTCTATTTCATTTTGCTTTTCTTCATCAACCTTCCATTTTCACAATCTGTGGTTGATTACGGTGTAGGGGGTTGGGGGCTTTACTGCCCCAAATAAAGACAAATGTGAAAAAGAAAGAAAACAAAAAAAAAACATTACACTACAAAAATACATGCATTTCGGAAGGGAGTGATAAAAAATAAAAACAATGAAATAAAAAAGGTGAAAGGTTCTAATATATTCATGAAGATTTTTTTTTATTGGTTTCACCCCCATTTAAGTGAACAAATAGAGAATGTGGTAAAGTAAAGAAAGAGTGAATGAGAAAAAGTGATGGAGAAATGAAGTGAAAAAAAAAGAGACAACCAAAAGACATGTCGGAAGGAGGAGAAAGATAGAGAAAGGGAGAAAGAAGAAACAAAAAGGAGTGTAAAAAAAAAGAGGAAAAAAGAAATAGAAAGAGTAAAAGAAGGATATAGAAAAAGGGAAAGATAAGAAAAGGAGAGAAAGGAGTCAAAAAAGTCTTAAGCCCAGATTATTGGGAATTTCAGACCTCAGTATATGACTGTTATATAGCGGAAATGTTTCTATATATTGTTGGTGTGGACAAATTGGTTCCTTCAAGTCAATGCTGTTCAGGTTAATACTAGAGAATGTAAGCATTGATCCAGAAAGGAAATGAAAAAGTTAGGTTCGAAATTAGGGCTACCTGTCCAGGTTCAGCAAAATATAAGTAAGCGAAAAACATGATTTGTGTTAGAAAGTCAAAGAAAAATCGCCTTAAGCTTCTCGACTTTTTCACTTATATGGAAAAAAAAAAAGAAAAAATTAAAATTTCTAGTTTTCTATCTCTGAAGGCACCCACTGCTTATGGCACTGGATCAGGAATACCCCCCAACCCCGAAAAGAAAGAAAATTCTGATTCCATCAGTGTGATGGGTCTCATCTTCAAGAGTCTGTGACTGACATGCCAAAACTTGGTTTTTGAAGACTCTTCTTATATGTCAAGATTTATTTCATTTCTTTCTGGTGGGGAAAGAAGTTTCTTGTTTGAAATTTTCATTTGTTTTTTGCTTTTTTTGTTTTAGTTTTAATTAGTTTTTTACATGAAGTTTACCTTAGTTTTTTTTTTTTCAGTTTCAACAGAGTGAGTAAACAAAAAAAAATTAATGATAATAAAAAAAATGATAGCCTGCTGATTTTTATTTTTGAAATGAATGTATATTACCTTTGATTGTTTTCGAAAGGCACAAGACACCAAATCTATCTTGTGTTTCTCTTGGTGGTTATTGTGGCTCGGCTCAATCAACGGAGAATTTGCAGGATTTTCCACGTCTGTTGCAAACCCTCATATAGGTCCATGAGGCAGGTCATACCATAGCCCATATCCCCACACTAATGAAGTTTTAAGGTAAGACAGGGTGCGCGTATGACCAACCCCATCCTTTGAACCAAGGATTTATGTGACATGGACCACTGAAGTTGGATGATGGAAGTGACATTGTGAGCTTGTAGGTTTTCTATTGGAGTTTCCTTCTCCTAAGATGACCAAGCTGGCTGTAGAGGGAACTTCAACAGAATTTATTGGCACTATGGCTAACCTTGGTAAACTCACAGTACAACACCAAAAATATTGTTGACATGGGTAGGTTGTTAGGAGTATTCCAACAGTATATCGAATCACCATAGTGCCACAAATTGCCCAACCAACCAGCCAAGTGGGCTACAAATTTCTCTCTTTTAGAGTATCTGTATCTATTTATCTATGTGTGCGTGTATGTGTGTGTGTGGGGGTATTCCTGGTTAAATTTTGGGGGGCTACATCCTGGAATATTAGACACTATCTGAAAACATTTTTTTTTTGTTTCTAAAAGGGTCTCTATGGTCATTTCCGGACCAACAATGCCCAAATTTTGTGCTTATGTTTTTCAGATAATTTTAGATAAACGATTTTTAGATAATTTTTTAGATCATTAATTCTGCACCCCCCTCCAAATATATCCCATCCACCGCGATATATCCTTTTGCCCCTCCCATGAAAAGTGAGAGCAGACATCCATGATATCATATATTTTCATTCTAAAGTTGCCTGGGCCGATTCGTAGATCTAAAAATTGACTTCAAAGGTGACTTTCATGATGGATTGCACTAGGTAATTTTGAGGGTCAGATTTTGAAAGAAAAAGCAAGTCTTTTGTGCCAAAAAATACAGAACTCTTGTGGTAATTAAGCTAATATACTGAATAAGGATGAAGAACGGTATAACCCATCTTTGCAAAATTTGTGAGGTTTTTTTAGAAGCATTATCAGGACTTCAATATATGATATTTTGAGTTTCAATACTGCTGGTTGTTTTTCAATAGATAAAACATTGACTTATTATTATACATATTTTAAGCTGATTGTGTTGTTAACACTTGCCTTAATTCCTGACCTCCGACAATCCTTTTCTTCTTGATTTACAGTCCGCAATATACAGATTGAAACTTGTTGAAAGAATGACTAGTGCTAAGTACGAGAGTGGTGGAGATGTGGTCAAGTTAGTGGGAAACGATATGAAAAGCCCAAAACCTTGCCCACCTACTTCGGGTTCAAATGTTATTGACACAAAAGTACAAATGTAATTACTGTTTCATGAGTTCCTTTTACCACCAAAATGTTATTATTATAGTTGTTTCTCAAAGGGAGGTATTGAATATCTCTTTACTCTTAAAGACCAAGTTCAGTTCAGGATTTGAATGAAATCGTTTTATTCAAAATTTTGTATGTGATATTTCTTTTAAATCTACATTTGTGTATTTTCTGAGGAACAGAGCAATAAAATTGATGCTATAGAGCAAAAAATTCAACCAAAGGTGGTGAACGGTCCTACCCTTTTTTACATATATGTATATTGGTGTGTTTTAACCCCCCTGGCCATACCATTTTGTCTACAGACTTGAAAATTAGCATCAGTATTCCATTAGACCCCTTCTATGATGTTACATTTTTTTTAGGAAATTTTTTTTGACCTTTGGGTGTCTTTTGATAACATTTATATTCTGGAGAATGTTTTTTCTACTCTATTTTTTTCTGTGGAAAATACCAGTGATGTCATAAGTAGAATTTATTCTGACTATATTTATTCTTCAATGGAAATTTTTACATGACTTCAAATTTTGATTGTTCAATTATTGACTGTGATGACGAGTCTATATATATAATGGATAGTGTGATTCTTACCATTTCTTTGTTTCTCTGTCCATTAAACTCGACTTTACTACTTAAAAGTAACAATTATCCTACCCACCATCAGAAACAATTGACTCTTAAATGAATTCAGTCACTTTTCGAAAAATTCATCAACACTAAGAACTCATACATGCCTGTAGGCTTAAATTTAATTCACCCAAAAAATCACCACAGAAAATATACTTAAGAAGAAAGCTGATCAAATTACATGTGAATTTTCTCAAGATCATGAAAAACCTATATTCATTTTTTTACAAATAAATTTGCATTACCATGCTTGCATTTGCCCCATATTTCTAATTATACCAAAATCGGTTGAAAAATCCGACTTCAGGCATAAATGGGTTAATAGCTTTGAAGTAGTGAACTATCAAATCTTGGAGTAAGTAGGTTTTTTTTCCTGAGAAAATCATCTCACAAAAATTCAATATCCATAAATTTTTTCACTGGTAATAACTAGTCAAAAATAGTACAGCAATTTTTTTTTTATTTACCCTGTAAATAATAAGAACAGCAAAGGAGGTTTTTAAAATAGGACTTTTTGGTTAATTTCATGTAAATCTGATGAAAACAGTGACATCTAGCCCGCGAACACACAGCCAGAGCAATTGGACAGAGTACAGATCACTTAAATACCAAGCCACTTGGTCTGTGCGACTGCAGCATTAGATAAATTAAAAAAAGTTTACTAAAAATTTTGAACCACTTTAAGGAATAAAATTGACAAGTAGAAAAAAAAAAAACAGAAAATTAAAAAAGCTCATCTTGACAAGCATCAGACAAGAATACCTGCATGAGCTCTTCATCATATGAGGTTAAAAAAGAGTCATGGGAAATAAAATCAATAAATTGGAAATTAGGGCATCTCTTAGCATTTAAAATGATTGGAATGTTTAAGAGGAGAAGGTGGACACGAAAAGGAAGGAGCCTGCAATTTACATTTTATTGTCAGTTGTAGAAGTGGAAAGTATAATAAATTGATACATATTGTGTTGTTCGAGCCTTATTGCATTGTTATGCACGTAGAGAGTATTGCAGCTGGAACTTAGATGAAAGTAAGAATGGACAAAACCCAAATCCAGGCAGGAGGCAAACGGAAGCCATTTTTATTTTGTTTTCTTATTATCTCTTTTATGATAATTTTTAGCAATTCCGAGTATTTTGATGCCGATTTTTTTGAATGGGACTAATCCAGTGATGAATATATCTTCCATCAAAGTTGATGAAAATATACATGGTTTTTAATTAAACCTTGTATTTCTTGTTGCCAGGACCATAAGGATTCATCTGAGCAAGGCTACAAAATCAAAACAAAAATATGCATTAAGATATCAACAAAGCAGTTTAAAATCGGAATATATCTAAGTAAACAGGAAGGCTTTTAACATTCACTACTCACTCTCAACCCTTACAACATCTGTTTCTGTCTCTGCTTCTTCCTTTCACTATCTTTCTCTTATATATTCTCATCTGTGTAAGGAATAGAGTGATTTCTGCGTTTGTTTTTTGTTTCTCTGTCTATTATACATAATAAAAGTAAGATTCTGATGAAAATATCTCCTACTAACCATTAGGAACGATGGATTCTTCAACTTGAACGAGTTCAGTTACTTTTTAATGAAACCCAGGATTAAACCAATAAAACGTAAAAAGCCATATAAACTTTAAACAGTTTTGAATTAGTGAACTATTTCAATTTAGTGTAAATCAGGGAATGAGAAGAATCTGCCTGAACTCCTTAGGGTAGATTTTTTTTACCAAATGTATTACTGGCGCCAATACACAGACAATTCTATGCTTCATTGTGACTCCGAGTTTCATGCTGGTGCCATTGTCAGACCATCTGATAAATTATCTTAAAATAGAAACAAAATAACAAAATAAAGATGGCTTCCCCTTGCCTTCTGCCTGGATTTGGGTTTTATCCATTCTTACTTCTATCTAAGTTTCAGCTGCAATACTCTCTACGTGCATAACAATGCAATAAGGCTTAAACAGCACAATATGTATCAATTTATAATACTTTACACTTCTACAAGTGACAATAAAATGTAAATTGCAATAGAAAAACCCAGCTCTATAAATCACTTGAGAATATTTAAGTACTAGTTAATACTTCCGTCCATGAATATATTTGAATTTCTATCTATCTATCTTTTCATGTGGAGGTGGGGAGATTAACTAGTACATAAATATTCTCAAGTGATTTGTAGAGCTGAGGTTTTCTGTTGCTTCTCTAAAGGTTTACCCAGTTTTTTCTTTGTTTAGCCAATGGTCCTTGGAACTGTCAAATCATTCCCCACCTGGAACTGATCAAGCAAAATGTTGCTTAATTTTGGTCAAGTGGCAATTGGTGTTTCTTGACTCTATTGCAAAATATTAAAACACAAGAAGGTTTCAAGCAACAGTTCATATTCGTCTGATGTTGGATTCTTTTCCCTTGAAGTTAAGTTTATGGGATGATTTCCACTTGTTTTTAAATCAATAGAAAGTGTATTTCCATGTTTTATGCTTAAAATTACCGACTCTGCTTTTTCTCAGGTTCTCTAGTTTTTCTATTTCCGTTCTTTTGTTACAAGGCCCCAAATGCAAACAGCATGTGACTGATCCGGGTTCCTTAATCTTATTCCTAGTTAGGGGATTCAACATAAGCATCAGATATCTCCGTCTCTCGGCCTAAAAAATAATTTAAAACGAAGTCAAGTACGAATGTAAGCTAATATTTTTCCTAAAAAATATATAATAACTAAATGTAAGCTAATAGTTTTCCATAAAAATGCAGAAATAATCTAAACTAGCATTCCATTATGAAATTATGATTCATCATCATCCACGTCTGCGTCTTTTCAACTCATAAATTAAGTAGTGATGGTGGTAAAATTGAGTTACTTTGATGATAATATCACCAGTATGGTTTTGAACCATGGATTCCTGATTTGAAAATAATTTCGCTGTGAACCGTTTTGGCTGGACAAAGTCCAGATACATAGCTACATAACTATATAAATTTTAATATCAGAATAATTGATTAACCGAAAGAACACTATCATAATAGATTGAACTATAACTTCATGATTTAAAAAAAAGAATTCACTGTAAACTATTAGAGCTGAGCAAAGTCTGTACATAAAGATACATAGCTATATAGATATAAAGGTCAGATCATATGAATAACTGAAAAAAATGTGCAACAGCGTTTAAACTGGTCTATTGCTGATAGTGATGATTAATAACATGAGGTATTTGTGAAAAGGTGTATTTCCCATCCTCCAGGTGACCATTGTCTTTTGGCAGCACACTGTATTGGGGAAGTCCAATAGAAAAAATGGGAAAAAGGGATGATCGATGAATTTAGATACTTCTCTTGCCTTTTGTTGGACTATGATCAGTGAAAAGTCTGAATTTTCAAAAAATAAGTATAAAAAAACTAAGGAATCAATTTAGAATAAACTTACGTTGTAAAATCGACACCCCCATCCCAGCACGGAAGACTTATTTCAAAGGGGAGTATTGAAAAAAACAAAAAAAGTTCTCTCTACTCGTTGAGGGGAGTGTGTGTACAAAATTTCAAGTTTTTACTATGAATGGTCAAGACTTGGCAAAGTCCAGATACATAGATATATGTAAGTATCAGATAACCTGAAACCCAGCAATAGTGTCTCTTAAGATTAATATACTTTACTTTGGGTTAAGAGCATTATTATAATCTCCTAGGCTAAATAGACAAGCCTGTACCAATAGCTATGGGATGAAGAAATAGATTCATCCTTTTCCTAAGGGTATTAGTGCCAAATAAACATAAATTGCCTCATCTGGACTTTTGATATCAGCTCACCATTTCCATTGTCCATGGGGCTAACTGTCATGCCACTTACAACCCCAAATACACTGATTTTTATTTGACTGCTTGTGGTTCCTTAAAAGATTTATCAATTGACAGAATTAAAAATAATTCTTGAATTTTTAAGTATCCTTTTTATATATATTTTATTGATATCAACAGTGGAAAAACACAAATTATTTGGAAAACAAACAATCTATTGACATGATTCACTGATTTTCGCTCCATCATAATAAATCAATGAAATATGTAAATAATTTTTTTTTTTTTCAAATTCAACTTTTTACCTTCATCGTAATTTATTGTTTGTTTCTTATCCCAAATTTTTGTTGAGGCTGATTAATCTCCACTAGTGAGCATTGATCGGAAAATAAGGAATAAAGCTTTGGTTGATTTTGAACCCACATCTCAAAAGGGAAGCAACTCTTAGCCTGGCCTGGCCTGTTTCACCAATTAAACACAAAAACAACTGGAAAAAGAAATCCAAATAACACACTTCAACCTATCCTTCATCTCTGACTGACAGCTCACTGCCAGAGGGTGGTTGGCCCGAGCAAAGAGCTATGATGAAAAGCAACCAGTAAAATTAGCATGAAGGTAAAAAAATCATCATAAAAATTAGATAAA
>OY735226.1:18431024-18453524 GCA_963457665.1 Thysanoteuthis rhombus
CAGGTTTAATCATTCATAGAAGTGATTGAATCTTAAAAAAGAACAGATCTGGTTAGTCATTAGGTGAAACCATAATGTGACCCAAGTCTTTTAGCAGTATACCACATTGGGTTTGATCAACTAAAAACCTGAATAGAAAGTGATCAATGAATAAGTTACTTCTCCCACTTTATGTTGGCCAGTGATCACTGAAAAAGTCTGAAAAAAAACAAGCAAGGGTGCTGCTGGACACTTACCTTCCCTCCAATCTAAAAATCGATTTGGGTGAGGGGATTTTTATAAACTAGGTAAAACGTTATTTATAGACATGTTTGAATTTTCAGCCCTCCAGCTCCATCAGTGTGGCCTGAACGTGTGAGAGATACATAGATAGCTAGATAGCGAACCAGCCAGTAAGCTAGCAGGTCAGTCAGCCAGACTAACCTGAATACTGAAGAAACCTATGCTGACAATTTGGTGACATTTTTTGTTGATGGCTTCCAATTTGGGTTTAAGCTGAAAACTGTGAACATTGAACTGACTCATTCATTATTGAAAATAAGATTTATGAATTTTTTTAAAAAATTCTCTCAATTTTAAGGATACTTCATATTCAATTTGCCATATGTCTGTATTTTCCCCAGACATGTCCTCCATTTAAGTCTTAAAATCTTCATCCGGAAGGAATTTTGAAATTCTTCAAAAGCCTGCAAAATAATTATCACGATTTAAGATTACATATCTCCAAAGTGTGTGTTGGGAAGGGCAGAATGTCTTCAGAACATCCTCTTATTTGAATGTTCAGATATGGCAACCCTACTTTATATAAGCAATATAGATACTTTAATGTGAGATTCCCTTGGGAACCACTTTGGGAGTAAGGAACACTTCGGTGGATAAGCAAGAAAAAAACATTTGTTTAATATATATATATATATATATATATATATATATATATATATATATATAATGTTATACAAATAAACAATATCATAAAAATATGTACAAATCACAAAAAATGATTAAAACTAAATTGAAATTAAAAAATAAAATTAATTTAACAGGTCTTGTAAGTCACTCAATAGGAACAGTCACATGACCAACTTATTTTGACTGCATGCCATGTTGGGACTGATCAATTAAAAACATTTTTAAAAAGGGGTGATCAATGAATAAGTTACATCCATCATCTCATGTTGGATCGCTATAAAAGTCCAAATTTTCATAAAACAAGCATGAACACTGCAGGACAAAATTCAGTGGACCAATTTAACTTAAGCTTACATTGTAAACTGACCCCTCCCAACTTATTTTGGAGAGAATTTTAAAAAACCAAAAACTTTTATTTCTAGACATGATAATAAGTGAATGTATAAATTTTCAGCCTCTAGCTCCATTGGTGAAATCTGTATATGCAACACATACATAGACAACCAGCCAGAATTACTCAAAAACTGAAGAAACCTATGTTGACATTTTTTTGTCAACAGACTCTTATGAAAACTAGTTCCAAAAAAAGGGAAAGTAATAAAGCTGATTTTTGTTGTGAATCAGGAGATTGATACCTTTATTGCTTGCACTTGTGAGTTCAATCACTGGTCTCGGCAGTGATGAAGAAAAAAGCTGTATCATAAGATTAAGATTAAGAAAATAAAACCATGTAAGATATTCCCTGGGGTGGACAATTGAAAGAGAAGAATTCACCTCAACAGATTGAATTGAGGATTTGGTTTGAAATTCCCAAGTTACCAAATACAACAGACACTTGAAGGAGACTGGTGAGTACGATGGCTAAAATGTTGTGACTATAATAACCAAGAGGAAGATACTATTCTGAATACTGTCCTTATAATAAGAAAAGCTATTAGATGGTGAAGATTTAAAATTTTATTCTTATAGAACAAATAAAAACTTGATTCATTTTGTTTCAGACTGGTTTGACTCACCTTTGTTAGTTGCTCTCTCTCTTACACTCAGAACTTCCTTACTCATGAACACCTCATTAGGCAATTGAACTACTGACTTGTCAAAATGGCCAGCAATATACTGGTGTAAATATACGCTAATAAATTCTGTATGGTTACCTCCCGCTTAGTCGTTCTAACTTCATAATATACGAGAAAAGTATATCTGCTCCAAACCACTTAATTAACACTTTCCCTAGCTTTTTTAAGATTTCGAAATGCCAAATAAATTTCACTCTTCCGTAAGAACCATTTACCTCAACTTACATCTTTCCACAATCCAAAAGAAAAACTCGAGAGTTAGAAAGTCAAATTTGCCACGAATCGAAATCCAAACCAGAATTGTCAAAAACTTTTTCAAATTATTTTCAAAGTTGTGAAAGGTATAAAGTTATTTCTAAAAAGATTCATCTTGAATGAAATAATCTAGATTGTAAACTATTCTATTAAGTTGATTCAAGAAAGTAGCATTTTCATCCCTTTAAACTGGAAAAACTTGTTGGAGACTTCTAGTGAAACAAACTGATTAAAACATCTACAACGCAAATCTATTACACGGATAGTATTGCTTTGAATTAAGTCATCTTCGTCCAGTACAGAAAGTGAAGTACAGAAATAAAATTATAAAATTGGATGAGCCATATCCTCAGACATAGGCAGACTAAAGCAGAAGCAACTTGTCACAATTTCTCGTCCGTCTATCAGTCTCACTTCACAAAATGAAAAAATTACCGTTGATAGCAGAGGGATTTTGAGAATGGAATTGTAACACAAAGACCACACAGAAGGTGGTGAGAGGGAGAGAGAAGCAGGGAAAAGGTATCCAAAATGGCCGCAGTTGAAACAAATATATTTGCTAGAGGAGAACGGCTGAAGTACAGGAAATAAAGAAATGCGGGAACGTAAAATGAGGTGGAATTGAACTTGCTTTCAAGTGTTTCTGAAAGGAAGATTTGGTTAGGTATCGGATGAAGTCACCTCAGGCAACCCCCATAAAGTTTTTTCCCCCAAATTATCGCAAATAATTTTACCCAAGGGTTTTTGAGGGGTTTTTGTTCTACACTTGGCTAATTACATATTTTACTTATGCAAATGAATTATATAGATTTTGCAAATGAAACTTGTAGTAGAAAGAGCAAAGCAAAAAAAAATGAGAGTGTGGAGGATTAAGCTTCGAGGTTAAAGGCATGAACCTGCCGACTGCCTTTATTGAAGCATCAAAACTGATACCTGTAGATTTTGGATTCAGCTGGTAGCATAAGGTCAACCCAATTTCAATTTGCAAAATTTAAAACATAAAGTGCTGTCATCTACCTCACCAAAATATTTTGAAGATGGTTTTGTAATGTAGATAAGTAAATCCTCTTGAGCCCTTATACTCCTTATTTCTCCTTCTCTCACAAAAAAGGAGACAAATTTACACCTAGCCTACTAATAAGGACTCACCGTAGAGCAGTACCTACGGTACAATACAATTTTTGTTAGTTTTTCATGATACTTTTGTTTAGTTACTATTTTATAATAAGTATGATTTACACACTTCATTCCAAGGTCATATACAAGTGTCCAGATTACAGTTTAGCATATATCAGTTCTTCTGGGGTTAGAATAGGCCACTGAAAAAAGTAACCGTCAACCTGTAGGGCAAAAGGTAAATCTTTTAGACTTATTTCTGGAAAGAAAATAGCGTTATTGATGCTGGGGAAATACAGTATATGGTGATCAAATATTCAAATACCTTTGCTAAATGAAGAGAAAGAAAACATGTGCTAATATGCGTCTCAAAGATATATTTCTATCCTATCTTTTTATTCAAAACCACCCAATTCTTTATGGGTATAGCTCTTGAGATGGTATGTTCACAACATATTTGCAACTTCTTCTTAGCCATGGGGTATAAATTTGAAAAAAAAAACATTTAATGGGGAGTGTTAGTTCAATCTATATTGCTAATTGGAGCGTATCATGTCGACATAATCAGCTGTTCGGCTCCTTAGGAAAGGGTATAAATCAGTTTGGAGCTGAACAGCAGACATGAGAACCTTATATTTGACAAGGAACATTTAATAAGAAAGTTGGGTGTAAAGGAAATTGAAGAATTTGATATTTGTTAGAAAAATATTTTGACTGACAACAAACGTGTCTTGTAATCTGGCATTTAGTGGGTATGGTTGATGAATTACAAGAACCTTTTCCTTCAACACCCCTGATGTTAGGGCAGGCAACTAGGCAGGAACATAAGATGGAATGACTAAATAAACATAGTGTTTGATTTGAAGCATATTTAAATATATTATTTTACATATATAGATATGTGTGTGTATATGTATGTTTGTTAGTGTGTGTGTGTGTGTGTGTGTGTGTGTGTGTGTACATATATGTATTTCTGGATAAATAAAGATGTGTATATTTGTTGAAATTATATCATGTATATGTTGATATACAAGACAGGCATTTTATTGGAAAAAATGAAAAAATGAAAAAAAAATAGGCCTGGTTAGTTACTCAATTGGAACCGTCAAGCAGCCAACGTCTTTTGGCAGTATGCTGTGTTGGATGTAATCAATATGAAAAATTAGAAAAAGGGGTGATCAATGAATAAGTTACTTCTCTCACTTTTTACTTGGCAGTGATCAATTTAGCACAAACTTGTATTGCAAACTGAACCCCCTTTGGAAGAAGTATTAATGGGAAAAATTTGAAAAGAAAATCACTTTTTCTCAATATAAGATGTAATATTTAAATTTTCAGCACTTTAGCTCCGTGGTCTGTAAGTACAATACATCAATACATATGTACATAGTCAGCTAGACTTTGAAAACTGGAAGAAACCTGTGTTGACTGTTTTGTTGACAGTTTTGGTTGACTGTTTCTAACTAAGCAAATACTTCTCTATATCCGAATACACTCGTAAACCAATCATTTTATAGCCCCATTTCTGTTAATTTATCATACTTATATAAGTGGAGTAAAATTCAAATGGTAACATATGTGTGGTATAAAGGTTGAGTTGGTATATACGTCCTAGAGTGCATAGTAGAACTTAGCAAGTTATTGTTACTATTAGTATCAGTGCCAAATAGTAGTGTTGCCATCAATAGTGTATTCATAAATATATCCATATATATTTGTTTGTGTGTGTGTGTGTGTGCAGCATGTGTATATGAATTCAAATGTATCGAGTCATTTTTGATATGTTGAAAGGCATTCTCCCGTTGGGTTACTCAGTCAGCAACCAGGCCTAATTGAGTGAGCTTGTAGTCACATTCACCATGACCGAGTCTGCCCATTCTTGAGGTCTCAGGCAGTCTTTTTTTTTTGCAAAACATCACATGACCTATGTCTGTCTGCCTGATTTGGCTTACCTGCGACTTCTGATTTTTCTTTTTCAGTCTATGAATGAGGACAAGGAGAATGCAACAAGGCAGCTGATGGCAATCCTAAAAGAAGACTTGGCAGATTTTTATGAAAGGTGAGAGGGATACTGAGATAAGTGTGTAAGTTTCTAAAGGTGTAATTTGAAGGGCACCAAGACACAAATGTCTTTGGTAGGCTATTTCTTCATTGATATTAATAGCTGAATACTTTCTGGATAGACATATATATGAATAAATGCATAATACATATAAGCATGTATACTAACAAATGTATCTATGTGCATAAGTTTGAGTCTGTATGAGTGCACATAGGTATAGATGCACAATGTATCAATATAAGTACTGCTGTGCAAATATGCTGATACGTGTTTTTAATGCATGTTTTTGTCTGAAATCTATATTATGTACGAAAGCAAATATTCTAAGTCAAGCAAAATGTTAAGAATCATTTAAAAAGTGCCATTTTATTTCTTCTTTTGGTCTTCAACTAATCTTACTTATAATTTAGGTAACACAAAACTAAATCCAACCGTCCAGATTAAAGAGGGTGCAAATAGTTTTTATTCAGATCTTGCAGACGAACAGAAAGAGCTCAATTTTCATCAAGAACTCAGCAAATATTGTTCCGCACCAGACTTGGGCTTGCCCAAGAAAATGAAGATACTGACAAATACAATGTGAATGATTTTTTCTACTATTTGTTTAGTATAGTGAGAACAGATGCTACACTATAATCTTGAACAGCTACTGAAATAAAGGATTTCATTCTGAATTGACATCAAACATACAGCCCAGCTGGTTTCCTCCTTTTTTCTAAGTCATTTTTTTACATTTGATGATCATTGCTGCCCAGAATAGACCAGTTTAAACTCTGTTGATTGGTTCAGGTTATTCATGTATTCTGACATTTATATGTATCTATACATCTATATATCTATGTTCATTGTATGGATGTGAGACAAGACAAACTTAAGAGAAAAAGCAGGTGGTATATCTCAAAAAATTTTATGAGATACCACAGCAAGTTCTCTGAAAAGGGTGGTTGGCAACCATTGAAATGCAACACCTGTTTTTCTCTAAATTTTTTCTGCAGCTTCTGATTGTCCTTTTATCTATGTATCTATGTATCAAGAATTCACCAAGCCCTATCTGTTCATTGTAGAAACTTGAAACATACACACACACTTCCCTTGAAGAGTATGGAGAATGTTTATGCTAAATTGAGCCCCCCATTCTTTTAAATAGATATTTGTTGATCACAAAGACAAAAAAATAACTTATTCCTTGAACATTTAGTAGAATTTTTTTTCCCTCATGAATTTATAGTTCAAACCATACGTGTAGTATATCCATCAAGGTAACTTAATTTCACCACCACCATTGCTTCATTCATGAAATAAAAAGAATATGTATGTGAGTAGCTGTGATTCATAATTTCCCTTGGAATACAATCATTTTTTTGTTTCTGCTGTGAAAATATTCCCAAAGTCTAACTGCAAACGTGTAGAGCATGCTTTTGACAAAGTTTGTTGAGGCCATTAAAAAGATAATGTTTCTTTACTGCTGAAAGAATAGCATTACATTTCAACGCAACTGAATCAAGTAAAAAGCAGACCATGTATAGGGATGAAACAGAAAAGATGATAGTAAGTTGAACTTCCTTGTTTCACTGTTAATCAAAACAATGAAAAAGGATCGTTTGAGGGGTCTAGTTTCAGGGTATAGTGTAGTTGATATTGAACAGAAAAGTCTGTTAATTAGGCCTGAGTTGAATGAGAATCAAACAAAATTAATTGACAACTTCTGTAACATATATATATATATATATATATATATATGTACACATATATTCTACAAAGCTCTAAATATTGATAAAAAAACAAACTTATGTTATTCCAGTCAATTTTTTCTCAATAGGTGTTAATGCAATTTATGTAATTTTTTTCAGTGATTTTCATGTTTTGCATAGGATTTGATATTAGGGTACAATTTTGTCAGCCTCGGTTTTGCATATGGTCTCTGGGGATTCATGCTGTGAATTGTGATGTCCATTGGTGGTCTTTCATTCTTGTAACATGACCAGCCCATTGCCATTTGAGTTTTTTAATAGATTCTATGATGTCTCGGACTCCCTTTTTCTTCCTTATATACTGTACTGTCTTATAATCTCTCCATGTAAGGTTGAGCATGATTCTCTCTTGCGCACGTTGCATACTTCTCAGTTTGCAGGCCTGTCTTTTGGTTAGTTTCCATGTTTCAGCAAGATTATTGGGATCTTCTGAATTTTTAAAGTTGAGCTTGCTCTGCCAAAAGCTTGCCATCCTAGAGTAATTCTTTGCTTGATTTCCTCTTCTTTTGAGAATTTCATGGAGATTCATAGTCCTAGGTAGATGTAGTGGTTTTCACCCTTAATCCGTTGTTCATTTGATGTTTTTTCCATGACCCTTTACAAAAATCAATTTTAAGATCCTCATGCATACAATTTAGTTATATATATATCTTTATTTTTTAAATTCATTTTTCATTTCAAAGTTCATCAGCAGTTTATATATATATATATATATATATATATATATATATATATATATATATATATATATATATATATATACATATATATATAAATAATCAATAATTGTGTCATCCACAGACACATTGTATTACAACTCTTCAATGTGGCTTTAGACTATCCATTATCCCATCCAGTACCACAAGGTAGGATCGGAAAAAAACAATGTGAATGCTACCAGGTACAAAGTAGGGGATCATTTTAGCATTCTTTTACCTTTTGATTGGTTGTATTCACTAAAAGTCTAAATTTAAAGAAAAAATCATTGTGAATGCTACCAGATACAAACTAAGAGATCAAATAGGCATTCTCTCACCCTTTGTTGGGTTGTAGTCGCTAAAAGTCAGAATTAAAAAAAAAATCATTTTGAATGCTAACAAATTCAAAGTAAGGGATCAATTTATCATTCTCTTGGTTTTGTTGGCTTGTGATCACTATAAGTCTTAATTGAAAAAAAAAAAAAACATTGTGAATGCAACCAGATATAAAGTAAGGGATCAATTTATAATTCTCCTACCTTTTGTTCAGTTTTGGTCACTAAAAGTCTGAATTTAGAAAAAATAAAAAACATTGTGAATGCTATACAAACTAAGGGATCAATTTTGCATAAATTAAAATTGCAAATTGAACCCCCCCCCTCTAAAAACCTATTCACTGATAGGAATTAAGAAAAAAAACAAGATAAAATGTTTCTTCTCATATATAATAAAGAGTGAGTTTTTTTTAATTTCCAGTCCTTTAGTTCCCTTGGTATAATCTGTACATGCGATACATACATACATACGTACATACATACATACATACATACATAAGTTGGCAGTCACCCAGCCAGATCATCTTAAAAACTGAAGAAACCTCTGTTGACAATTTAGGTGACAGTTTTGGTCGACATTTTCAAACATATATGTATGTATATATATTTGTGTGTGAATGTGTTTCCGTGCATAAATGATTGTAAGCTGATCAATGTCTTCATATTTGCTATTGCTTAAAGATGATATCTCATTTTACTGAGTGTTTATGGAAAGGTCCGCTTTTGTATTTTCTGACTTAATAAATTTACCAACACACGAAACACCAACAGATCACATTTTGTTGACAGAAATTTGTACTAAAAAAAATATGAAAACTTTAAATAAAATATAAATTCCCAAATACTTATTTAAGAGTGTGACAAATAAAGTAATGTTATTGCCCAGGACATCAAAACTTAAATATACCTGCAGGTGAAAATACTCCAAAAGAAAGGTAAAAAAAGTCTGCACTCAGGTATCATGTGAAATATGGATGTTCCTCATGGATTGATAAGCTTTTCTTTGTGTTGTGTCATAGGACTGATATGCATGCATTGCAAATGCTATTAAGTTGATGATTTGGTGTGCTTCTTAAAATTACCGAAGGCAAACTTTTAAGTACGCACTCAATTCTCCACATTGTTTTTTTTTTCTTTTACGTAGCATATATAAACTTTGTCAAAATGTGCGTGACATAAACCCATGCAATTAAACTCTGAGGACAATTCCCAAGTTCGAAGCCAAAAATATTTGTTGATTTAAACTACAGACAGAGAAGGAAAGAAAAAAAAAACAAAGAATGCATCTGATATATCAACTGGGTAATCTTTTTTTTTGTGCACATCATGGGAAGCACCCAATAATAGGAGGCAAACCCTGCTACTGCTTTTCGTTGCATATACATAGCAGGTCGGGTTAGTCACTCGGTAGAAACCGTCACATGACCAAGTCTTTTGGCAGCATGTCATGTTGGGGGCGATCAATTGAAAAATTTGCAAAATGGATGATCAATGAATAAATTACTTCTCCTGCCTTTTGTTGGTCTGTGATCACCAGGAAAAAAGGGAGGTGATCAATAGATAAGTTACTGAACTCGCCTTTTGTTTGATCACTAAAAAGTCAAAATTTTCAAAAACCAGAATGAATAGTGATGGACCAATTAAGCATAAATTTACATTCCAGATTGACACCATCCCAGGACCCCACAAAAAAGCTATTTGGGAGGGGTAATTTTAAAAAAAGAAACCTATACATTTTTCTACTTATGATAAAGAGTAAATGCTTAAATTTTCAGTCCTCTAGCTCCATTAGTGCAGCCTGTACATATATACATACCCAGCCAAGCCAACCTAAAGACTGAAGAAACCTACGCTGACAGTTTTGGTTGACAGTTTCTAATAACTCTTTAAATATTCATAAAAACATTAATTACATGATCTTGGAAGCTTTCGACAAGGATTTTGGATCCTGAAAGCTGAGATCGGTCCTTCCAGGCTTATAAGCTATTTTTTGGAAGTCAAGAAAAATCTTAGCTGAGCAATTTTATGCTTATCAATTTTTGATTGATATTTTCTTTCATCTCAATTCTTGTTGCCCTCCATCATAAAATACACAGTGCTTTAGTCTACAGCCAGGAGTATACATGGATTGGAAATAAAGGTGAAACGGTCATTGAGATTCAACCTCACACCCTTTTAGACCCAGGGAAGCCTGACTATAATTACGTTAGACTTGTGCAAGGGTTAATTGCAAGAAAATGCTTGACTCAAAATAAGCTTCAGCCTGGCCTCTGATCGATTATGATTATTTTGCTGCAGAAGCCTTTTTGGAATTTTGCACTGATACCAAGTCACCAAAACTATCAACATGTGCTTAAGCTGTGACTCATTCTAAGCTGTCACAGTTCATAGGGACCCCTTGATACCTGGCTTCTGTAAGGTCCAAACTGGCTTGCGTTCAGTGAGAAGGTCAGATCCGAGAGAAGAAAATTGCCATATATGTATGTATGTATGTACATATAAATGTATGTAAGAATCACACATACAGGCCACATCAATGGAGGTAGAGGGCTGAAAATTTCAATATTTGCTCTTTATTATGTCTTTTATACTTTTTAAAAAATCCCATCACTCCAAATAGGTTCTTCATGGGGGTCAATTTACTATGTAATTTTATGCTAAATTGATCCCTCTGTTCGTGTCTGCTTTTTTTTTGAAAATTCAGACTTTTTGTGATCACTGCACGAAGAAAAGATTATTATTCATTGATCAGCCCTTTTTCCAAATTTTTAATTGATAACTCCAACAAAAAGACATTGGTCACATGATGCTTTCAGCTCTTTGCTTGAAATTGGATGTCTGTTCTCATAAGCCTCTAAAAATGGTATTGTAGGTTGTTCTATTATTTAAGATTAAATGGAATTTTGAACTCTGTAATGAATCATATTATCCAACTATATGAACTATAAAGCTTTCTAGACCATATATATAAACATATATACTTATATATATATATATATATGTGTGTGTGTGTGCGTGTGTGTGTGTGTGTGTGTGTGTGTATAGTTTAGAATGCTTTACAGCTTTAAACACTGAATATTAAAAAGCTTTTGAAAAAAATTTTGTGTCACTCCAGTCATTTGTTTCCCAATATCTGTCGATACAATTGATGTAATTTTCTTCAGAGTTTTTTCCTTGTTTTACACATACTTTGATATCATGGTACTATGTGTAAATTCTCTCTTGTTGGGATCATCATTTGTTCACCGTGTAAGCGTTTCAGGGATTTAAAAACAAAACAGTTATATTAACATTGCACCCCAACAGTATTGATCAAACACCACCTCCTTTCCAGCTATGATTCTAATATATAGCTTATGTCATATTACATGTAGTATGTTATTTTATATAGGGTATCATCATAATGTATTGTAAATGGCTCTTATTTTATACAATACATTATTTAATTTTTTGAAACAGGGCATACTCACACAGGTTACCCTCAAAATGTATTTAACAATGAGGGACCAGTAAGTATAACAACAGACATGACTCGTAGCTTGTGTCACATCCATTGAGAGTCACTTCTATCTTGCTTCCATCAATTTGTTTTTTCCTTCAAATTGTCAAATAAATAAAGCCTTAGTTAAAACAGAACCAAACCACATAATAGCCAGTAATAATATATATTCACATATGTATATATTGTGCGTGTTTGTCACACTTCTCAGTGAGTGCACAGATGATACACTCTGATCCTTGGCAGAGAGACAGGGAGCAACACTTTGATCAGAGAACACAGATACACTGATGCCAGGTAGAAGTATTGATCCATACATGAAAGATCCCATAATTTTTGGTGGGTACTACGCTATTTTATGAAAAACATGTCAGCAAGGAATGTATTCTCTGCTTATTCATGTTTAGAAGCATCTTAAGGCTCAAATTAATCTAGATAATTTTTTTTTTTTTTACTTGGAATCAAAGTAATGAAAAGTGAAATGACTTCCTAATTAGATCTTTTGAGTAGCTCAATCGAATAATTTATTAATTACTGGATGTGATTTCCTAAGTAAAAATTTCTCTAATTTTGTCTTGTATAACCTAATATTCAAATCAATCTGAAACATGATAGGTGTTTTCTTCTGCCAAGCAATACCATAAATCCATAGCTTCCTTTGTTTGGCTGACCTTCTCCAGCAGCTGCAGCGGAAAAACTTGTCTATCTCACATGGATCTCGGCGGTCAATGGGGAAACCACAATAGACAGAAGGTTACCAAATATGACAGACACTTGAGGGTCAGAGGGTACAATGGTTGAAACTTTCTGGAAGAATCTTTCAAAAAAAGGAATGAAGAAATCAAAGAGCAATATTTTTCTCACAAATGAAGCACTCATAATACCTGAAATCCAAGTCTATGCATGAATTTACATACAAACACGATATAAAGTTGTTGAATCTTGGTATTTGTCTGATTTAATACTGACAGGTCTGGTTAGCCACTCAAAAGAAACTGTCATGCAACCAACATCTCTTGGTAGAGTGCAGTGTTGGGGTGATTAATTCTTTAAAAAATGGATGACCAATGAATGAGTTATTTGTCTCGCCTCTTGTTGGGCTAAAAAAGTCTGCATTTTCAAAAAAAAAGAAAAAGCATAAATGCTGCTGGACATAAACTAGGGATCAATTTAGCAAAAACTTGCATGGAAAAGCTATCTAAGAAGGAATTTTCAAAAAACAAAAGAGGAGTAAAGGTTTGAATTTTCAGCCCTTTAGCCCTATTGGACCTGCCAGTACACTTGATACATACATTTGTAGCCAGCCAGACCAACTTGAAAACTGAAAAAAACCTGTTGGCAGTTTTGGTTGAAGCTTTCTTATAGAACATACCCAGTTAAGTGGTTAAATAAAATCATTTATCAAATTTGCTAGCAAGCAGGAAAATATCAAAAAGTTTTCTATCTTTCCATAATATGAATATATCTTCAAAGAGGCAATGCTGTGAAATCTGAGCTCTTCCTGGTTGCCAGGCATTCTCCTGCAGCTGCTGTGGAAAGACTTGTCTGTCTCATGTGTGTCCCTCCCGTCATTGGCAACCTGCAATAGACATGGAATCTCCTCAATCTTTGTTTGCAAGCCCAAGCCATGATGATGAATGATGATATGTTCACTATTTCAATCTGTGTTCCAAACAAACATTCGCAATATTTAGATATATTATTTTATAAAAATCAGAGTGTTATAAATTTTATCATTTTTTTCAATTTCTAGACATTGATTAGTGTCCAAACAGGCCTGATTAGTGACCCAATAGGAACCATCACATGACCAACATTTTTTAATTTAGCATGAACTTGCACTGCAAATTTAAGCCCTACTAAAAACATGAACAATTAAAAAAAAACATGATCAATGATTAAGTTACTTCTCTTGCCTTTTGTTGGGCTGTGATCCCTTAAAAAGTATAGCTTTTCAAAAATACAAGTGTGAATGCTGCTGGACACAAAGTAGAGACCTCTTAAAGGTGGGTAGTTTTGAAAAAACAAAAAAAGATGTTGCTTCCAGAAATAACAAGGAATAAATATTTGAATTTTCAGCCCTTCAATGACATTGACGCAGCCTGTATGTGTGATACATACATACATGTATATGTAGCCAGCCAAACCTGCTCAAAAACTGAAGAAACTCAAGTTGACTGTTTTGGTAACAGTTTTGATGGTTTATTGTTTGGATAAAAGGTAAAGTGTGATCATTTCATATCTATGTTGCTCATCAAGGCCATTTAAAGTTGAGTCTTTCGAGGTTAATCATTGTTTACATTTTCAAATTGACAAAATATCCAATATCAGAATCTGTTGTGAAATTGAAACTTCCAGATTTTTTTAGACAGAAGGAAGAGTTATTCTTATAAAAAGCAATTTTAGAGACACATCAATTATCCTCGAGAGAATATTTTATTTAAGGTCAAGAACCTAAAACGGTTTATTAGTGTAGCAGATCAATTTGCTATTTAAAAAGAAATATTTTTTAAAGAATTTTACAAAGAGAATAATAGAAAATCAGACAGCAAGGCATTTTTCTTATTAATAAAATCCTCGAAATCCAAGGTTGCACACAGACAATCATAGGTGTCTTTTGGAGGGGGGGAAACTGGGCATTTAACCACACACACACACACACACACACACACACATTTTTCCTAATCAGACCTTCTCACCTAGGGTACAATTATTTTATGTAACCCAATTTAATGTACCCACATGAAGAGATGGTATTATTTTTTTGTTGATGACAGGGATGAGGCTAAGATATTCTCCAAATAGATATTTTGTCTTCCCCTATCCCCAGGAATATGTCAGTGGACACCCACACAAACAATATTGGTATATTCTTGGTATTACCCTTATTTAGCCAGACTCAACTTTACGTTGCTTTTTACACTGCAAAAATATTGCATAATAAAAGTAATCAAGTCAAAAGCCTAGAAGAAGGATATCTTATTGTTGTCTTGTGCCAGACTAAGCTAAGCTTAGTAAATGCCTATGATGACATGGCATCAGTTTATGATTAGCAAGCTAGTTTAGCAATTCACTTCTACAATGTAGTGATTTTGATCCTCACTGGGGACCTACAATGGTAGCCATGTGCCAGACTGAGCTGAGCTTAGTAAAGTCCTTAGTGCTGTGGGTTACAAATTTGCAAACTAGTCTAGCCCACAATTACTACAGTGTAGTGATCTTGATTCTCATTAGGTACCCCACAATTGTAGCCATGTGCTAGACTAAGCTAAGCTCTGTAAATACCCTAGTAGAGATAGATGTAAATGTACATTGATATGCATGTTGAGTTTCAATATGATACCCACTAAGATGGTAATAAATGCAATCACCAATGTTGGGTTCATGAGTTCAAATTCTATGAAAAGCATTTATAGTCAAACTCCTGTCCAAGATGGAGTTGACTTGATTTTTAGCCATAAGAACAAAAAGAACATTCTTCATCAAATTTAGGGGAGTAAAGTTTTACTGTTTGTCAATCACATGTTAAACTAAACTTATATAAGTAATTGGTGTTTCCCTACCTTGATGTGAAATCACAACCATGTGATTGGAAGGTGGCTCTGTTACCAATTGAGTTAAGCTGATAAGTCTTAGATATGAAGCAATTCAATTATAATATATACAATACAAAAGTTTCAGTAATCATCTTCAGTCTGAATAGAAGTATGAGTAAGAATAAGCCAGGCTTTTTCCTTGTTTTTGTTTTTTTTTGCAAATAGCGGAAAATCCAAGACACTCATGATAGTGAACTGGTCTTGGAAACCTCTCCAGACTACGTTCTTGAGGAATACTGCCTAAATTTGACTCTTAGAGGATGCTGTTCTGATCCCTTGTATTTTTTAGCCGGTATCTTCTCATCAGGTTAAAAGCCTAGTCAATAAACTGAAGGACATTTGGTTCCTCAACAAGGAATTTTCTACCCCACAGCTTCTTAGTATGTTAAGTCCAACAGGACATGCAATGAACTGACTACAAGGAGGAGGAATCATTGCCACACCAAAATGTGAATTGTGCCAGACATTAAATCCCATAAAAATTGGTCGGCGATGGACAAAAATTTAGACCAACAAAACTCCATGAGTAAAATAAAAGGTCTCAATGAATGTTCTCTGAGGGTTACTTGGAGACTGGGGATTTGACCTGCTAAAATGTGCAGCTGGAAGCAAAAAGATGAGATCATTGAGTTACTCAACCAGTTGCGTGATGTCATTGAGTGAACTTGTGTACTGTGTGATCGTCATATTCATGGTGACCAAGCCAGCCCGCTCTTCACATTTTGAGCAAGGTTTTTTTTGCAAAACATTACATCATCCAGGTCTGTCAGTCCCCACTACTAGTTGTCCAGACTTAGCTCTCTGCAACTTCTAGCTTTCCCCAAAGAGATTTCAGGCCATTGACATAAAGGAAAATAGGTTGATGCAATTAATGGTGATCCAGGAAGATGACGTCACAGGCTGTTTTAAAAAGTGGGACAGATGCTAGGATAAAAGTGTGTGACGTCCCAAGGAGAGTATTTTGGAGGGACTCAGGTGCCGTTGCCCTGACCAGGCTATTATTTTTATCAATATTATAAGTCTGGATATTTTCCGGTCAGACTTCATATACCAGATTTTTCTTAGTTATTTGGTAGTAATTTAATTTTAAAAGCCACAAATAATTTGTAACAGCTTCAGCAAATGATATTTTTAATCATAATTATAACCAAACAGGAGCAACGTAAAGTTTTAAAACGTATATTAATAAGAACACATGCTATGTAGATTAAATGAACAGCTTTTGGAGTAAATGCTCAGAAGTTATGCAGAAGGAAGAACAAGTGTTGACTTAGGGGTACAGGGGTATGAGGAAAGCAAAGGCTGATGGATCATAGGAACATTTAATTTCTCATTTATAGTTGAGAAGAACTAAGTTAATCTTAGTTAATAACCTTTGATTGAAACTATATTCACATAAATTACTAGGAGGAACACCATGCAAACCTCATCTGTAATAATTATTTGGAGTTTGTTTGAAGTGGGTGGGGATTTTTATTCTGTTTTTATTTATTTTTTTCTTTCTTATCTATAAACAATTTTTGAAATAACTGAGCTGCTTCACTATAAGAAAGCGTTTGCAAATTGAAAAGGTCAACTGCAAATGACGGGCAACGCACTTCTTGTATTCTGTCAGAAGAAACAAGTAAAGAGTATTGGAAAAAAAGTCTGGTTAGTCTCTCAAAAGAAGCCATCATCAATCCAATGTCTATTTGGATCATGCCATGTTGGGGGTGATCAATGAATAAGTTCCTGCTCTTGCCTTTTGTTGGATCACTATGAAGTCTGAATTTCCCCAAAACAACTGCATTCACTGCTAGACACAAACTAAGAGACCAAGTTAGCATGAACTTGCAGTGTAAATTGAAACCACCCTAAAAATGATTTTAAAAAAACAAACTAAAAGTTTCTTCTAGACATAATGAGGAATAAATGTTTAAATTTTTAGCCCTCTAGCCCTATTGGTGTAGCCTGAATGTGTGACACATACATAGCTAGCCAGCTAGGCAGAGTCACCTGAAAACTAGAGAAACCTATATTGACAGATTTGGTTGATGTTTTCTAATATTTCAAACCCTAAAAGGTAACCACACAAAACAACAATATCGTAATAGTCTGATATTAATTACTTGCCAGCAATCTAATCAACTGGGGTCAAACTGGTGCACAAAATTGTTGCAGGTAGTAATTAAAAAATGGGCCACAACTTCTGGCAAAGCTTGCTTAAAAAAATGTAAACCAATCATTTCACTGTTCTGAAGAAATATTTCTATGCTGCATCGAATAACAAAATTATTAAAACCAATCCATTCTACAGCCTTCTCCAGGTGGGGGTTTATATGGGGATGCAATGTATACCTACTTCTCAAATTTGAGGTTTTTCGTATGTTCTTAGTCTACTAATAGAGATATTACCATATACCTACTTCCCTTAACTAAGCCTTACCTTATACCTAGTTCGAAAACACATTTTCATTACTGATTATCTAATTATTTTAATAAGTTTGCTCTCACCAAATTTAAAGTTTCAGAAAGCATTCAAAGTAATATTCCTCCAGGAATGTAATGCCAAGGACCTTGATTTAGGTGAAAACTGCTGAAGAGAGACGCTACAATCCTATATTAATAGTGAAGGATATTGACAGTGGTTATGCAAACTTATTTCTAAGATGCTGGAATATTTCACTAATCTTTGGTGTGGCTCCAGACAGATTATGCTGTTTTCCTGGTTTTGCCTATGCTATTTGGAATCACTGCATTTTTAACGTGATTTCCGGGAGTATCATTCTTGTTAAATGATTTAAATTGTGTCACGAGGGTTGCACGTGTCCTCGTCACGTTTTTGCTGAATTTTGTGAAGAGTTCATAACTATTTTTTTCCTAAATACGGAACACATCTGGTGATTTTTGTTTTAAATGTTAATAACAGCATAAGAAACAGAAATACATCCGTTTTCTCTTTAATGTATACGAAGGAAAATCATTTAATTTATTTATTAAATTCAATTGTAGCTATTTGATTTTTGTTTTTGTCTCATTCTAATGATTATATGATTGTGATTATTTAAGCCAATGCATTCTACAGCCTTTTTCAGGTGTATTATCTGTGTTTAAAGAGAGGTTGTCTTTCTCCAGAGGTGCCAAATGAATGAAGAATGTTTGATGTATTTCATCAGCTGACAACCTGATGGCACCATTCTCCTTGGATTTGAGAGAAATACAGATGTTCAAAGGACATGATTATAACAGATAAATGTAATGTTTTGCTGCCGAAGCAGCTGCATATGGACATACAGGCTTAATGTTTTAAAAGGCTTAAATAAGCTCTTTTTTCAAGACATTTAAAAAAAGGTAAAAGCTTAGTAATTATTTAAAACTCATGCATTTTTAACAGAAAAGATCTGTAAGATAATTTTTTTTTCTTCATTTATCAAGTGTTCTGAAAGCATTATGAAATCTTTTTTTCCTCTTCTTTTAATCAAAATGTTGCATGTGTTCCTCTTTACAGTAAAGAGAAATAAGAGTGCTGTTCAGAAAGTATCCAGCCATTTGATAGGAACGAAAAAATAGCAGTCGCTCTAGTCGCTTTCAAAATACTACACTTTGGACCTCTCGTACTTATCTCAGTGTCCCTTCCTCTTTTCGCAAGTCTGCAAAGTCCTCATCCAAGATCGACATCTGCAGCCTTTTTGCTTCTTTTTTAATCTCATCTACGGTCTGAAATCTCTTTGGGTAAGCCAGAAGTTGCGGGGAGTAAAAACCTGACTGTATGGGACTTGGAGCTAAAGACTGTGTGATACAATATATTGCTAAAAAACCTCTGGCACTTCATTACCAACTGAGTAACTTTATGAGAGAGTGATTGTTCATGCATGCTCAGTAAGGTCCCCTTTGATTGGTTGCCTAGTTACATCAAGGCCGTACAACCAGTTCTTGGGATATTCAAAATGGTTGGATAATTTTTGAGCCTATCTTGTGGGTGGTTTGTTTTAGGCTTTAACCAAAGACAAATTTAGCATGCAAATCTATATACACTAGCATTTGTTGGTATGGACCACATTTGGAGCTTTTGCAAGATGCAAGTCTCAAATTAACCCACAGTAAAGACACAGGATTCCAATCTTTGGTTTAGATTTAAATAACTAAGGAAAAGATATTAGATATGTGACTGAGCAAGAAACCATTTTTGTCAATTCTGCAAAGTGGTCGAGGCACTGGATGATATCAGGAAGTCTCTGATATAAATGTCTGTGAACATACAATGCGCCTAGAATTCTGAGAACCACCTATCCTCTGTGATATGCTGTTGGAAAAGCCCTACTCAAAAGCAAAGCAAATCAACATATATAAAAGGTAGAAATTTTATTAAAAGGAAGACATAAAAATCATTTTAAATTAATTTTTGCTTTTTATTTCCAGGTCTTTTTTTGTCTTACAGTATCATGCTTGTGTGATCTTTCCCTTTCTGGAAGGAGTGGCTGAACACAGATAATATATGGTTTACTGCTTTAGAGGTTTTTTTTTTTTACTTCTCTTTCTCATTTTTGAAAATTTTTTTAAATTTTAAAAAAGTTTTTATTTATTCATTTACTTTTTTGGAGAGAATAAATTTGAGAGAAATGGTAATGAAGAGGAAGGAGAAGGAAGAATACAAAAGTTTGGAAGAAGAAAATGATAAGAGACAAAGAAGAAGAAAAAGACTTACGACAAGAATGAAGAAGAAGAGGAAGAAGATGAATTTAGTCAAAAATGATGAGGAAGATGAAGAATGTTGTTCAAGATGGTGAAGATCAAGGATTTAGACAAAAATGAAGAAGAATTTAGTCAAAAATGGAGAAGAATTGAAAGAAAATATGAAGGAAAAGAAGAATTTAGTCAAAAGAAGAAGAAGATGAATTTAGTCACAGACGGTGAAGATGAAGGATTTAGTCCAAAAAGAAGGAGAATTTAGACAAAAATGAAGAAGAAGAAGAAGAAGAATTGAGTCAAGAGGAAGAAGAATTTAGTCAAAGAAGAAGAAGACAAAGGAGAATTTAATCAAGAGGAAGAAGAATTTAGTCAAAGAAGAAGAAGACGAAGGAGAAGGAAAGGAGACGGAGAAGGAGAAGAAGAAAGAGAATCTAGTCAAGAGGAAGAAGAATTTAGTCAAAGAAGAAGAAGAAGAAGAAGAAGAATTTAGAAAAGAGGAAGAAGAATTTAGTCAAAGAAGAAGAAGACTTTGGTCAAAAATGAGTGTAGAAGACAAAGAATTAGAAGGAAAAAATGGTGGTAGAATTGTGGTCATGACAAGAAGAATGAAAAAGAAGAGATGAAGATAAAGATGAAAATATAGAGAAGAGAAAAAGAAAAGAAAAAGATGAAAACAAAGAATATTTTTTAATTTTTTCAAATAAGATTGAATAAGATAAAATAGAATAAAATGGACGAGTTTCTTTCATTTAGTTTTTGAATGTTTTCCCCCTTCCACCACTACCATGGATTAAAAAAGGCAAGGGTTTTGGGGTTTTTTGTTGTTTGTTTTTTTCATTTAAAAAATTTATAACCCTTTTTTTATAATTTTTTAAATAAAATTCTCCTTGCCTTGGCTTGCTATGTAATATCTCTCTAAAGGATGTGTCTAGGATACATTTATAGACCATGTTTCTAAGACATGATGTAACTGCATATATGTTTGTTTGCAAAAGCCTCTATCTCTGTTTTAAAAATCAATACTTGAAAATACTTGAAGTGGGAGGAAGAGGAAGAGGGGAAGGAGAAAAAAGGCTGGAGGTTGGAGGAGAAGACCAAGTGGGAGATGGGGAGAGGGTAGAGGAAGGGGAGTTTCAGAGAAATAGCCAGCAATAGCAATTTTAATATATGTATGTATGTGTTGTGGTTGTGTGGAGTGTGTGTGTGTGTGTGTGTGTGTGTGTGTGTGTGTGTGTGTGTGTGCGCGCGTGTGTGTGTGTGTGTGTGTGTGTGTGTGTGTGTGAGTGTGTGTGTGTGTGAGTGTGTGAGTGTGTGTGTGCGTGTGTGTGAGTGTGTGTGTGTGTGAGTGTGTGTGTGTGTGTGTGTGAGTGTGTGTGTGTGTGTTTGAACGTGAGCAAGCACACATATATAAAGGGACGGTTAATGTATAAAAAAGGAGGGATGCCGGGGAAAAACCTGCTTAAACTATAAATTCAAAAAACGCCCAGCCCATCCTCACCCAGCATGTATGCATGATGGGATGAAGAGAGAGAAGTGCAGAGAACCAGGGAATATGAGAGAGAAAGAGGGGTTGGATGATGAAGGGAGAAGGAAAGAAGGCATTGCAAGGGATTAGGGGGCCAGGTGGGTGCACGTGGCTCCTTGAGGAGACACCCCCTTCCAACATTTAGTGAGATTTGTCGCCAGAAATGCAGTAGGTGAACTACTATTTAAAAAGCTTTTGGTCCCCCCCTTCTCCATTGGGGCCCCGAATGAAGGCGTTTTCTAATCTCCCCAGGCCCCTCAGCTACACCCCCAAGAGGGAAGAGACGCAGAAAGATTTAAATATAGGAGGTTGAAGGTTAAAGAGAATATGGATGTAGAAAGTGTAGAAGAGCGAAAGAGGCAGACGAGACATTGCAAAGGAAGAGAATGAAAGAAAAAAAGAAGAGGATGAAGAAAAATATGCAAAAAAAAGAAAAGGAATGAATGAAGAATGAAAAGAAAGAGAATGAAAGAAAATAGAAGAGGGTGAAAATATATGCAAAAGAAAAAATAATGAATGAAGAAAGAAGAAATCTGAGAAGAAAAATAATAATTAGACAAAGATTATATAAGAAGGAATAAAAGATAATGAAGTAGAAAAAAGATTGAGTGAAAAAAGAAGAGGAAGAAGAAAAATTTGTGGGAGAGAGAAATGATGAATGAAAAAGTAAATACAAAATGTAAGAAATAAAATAATTAATAAAAGAAAAATTATACAAAAAAGGAATAAAAGATAATGAAAAAGAAAAAGAAGCAAAATCAATGAAGAAGAAAGTAAAATAGAGAACGATGAGAAAGACGGAGATAAAAATAGTTATGTTTTTTTAAAAGAAATGATGAAGTAATAATTATACATAGATGAAAACTGAAGAATGAGGATAAGATTGAAAAATAAAAGAGAGTTAAAAGAAAAAATTAGAAAATAATGGAATCTCACAATCAAAAGGAAGAAAAGAGGAGGAAATTTAAGAAAATAAGGGTAGAATGAAGAGAAAAAAAGACAAGAAATGA
>OY735226.1:18461024-18511024 GCA_963457665.1 Thysanoteuthis rhombus
GTGTACGACAATAGGCTTGGCTGCTACTTATAGTACCCACCTTGCCTACTAAAAGGCTGGAGGGAGTCATCGTATATCAGGCAGACACCTCTACCTCTACCTGTCCATCAGAGAAGATGTACTGTTGACCACTCGATTAGCAAGTTTTTTTGGCCAATTTTGGCTGCTTTTAGAGCACTCTGACTCAGCTCTAAAAATCAAATAAAATCCCACTGCATTAAAAACTAACCCGACCATTTCAATAGATATTAACACTTTTCCTGCTTTCTCTTTCACCATTGCCTTCCCTTCTTTTCTCCCTCAATGAACACTTGTGGTAGGCGCACATGCAGTACCACAGCTCTTTTGATAGCAGTATAGATGAAAAGCCCAAAAACTCATAGAAATCTTGCTATACATGCAGGCAGAAGAGAAAAATCATGTTCAATTGCTTTAAAAACAACTTTATGCAAATTAATTTAAAAAAAAAAACACTTGACAGAAATCCTTCATACCATCTGTGAAAACAAAGACTATTAAAAAAAAGAGAAACAAAAAAAAGCTTGAATAATCAAATGGCTATCACTAATTTATTTTCCAAACCAGACTAACTAAAAATAGTATTTAATTTAATAACCATATTTCCCAGGAATAAGTCTCAAAAATTTACCCAGCATCTGACAGACCGAAGATTCCTTTTTTTATAGACCTACCCTAAACCCAGACGAAGATAATCTATGATAGACAGTAATCTGAACTACTGCATATGACCCCCTTATTATGTCTAGAAAAAAGCGTTTTTCTCTTAAATCCCCCTCTCCAAATAGGGTTTTAATGGAACTTTGATTTGCAATAAAAGTTTATGCTAAATCAGTCCCTTAATTTATGTCTGGCAACATTCACTCTTGATTTTCGAAAATTTAATTTTTGGGGGGATCACTACAGAACCGAAGGCGAGAGAACTAGGTTATTCATCGATCACCCTTTTTTTCCAATTTTTTCATTGATCACCTGACACAGCATGCTCCGAAAGACATTGTTCATGTGATGGTTTTTATTAAGTGACCCACCAGACCTGTGTGTCTTTTTTTTTCTTTCAAAATTTTGCAAGTCGAAATTGGGGTGTGTCCTTGGGGATGTGGCTTCCTTGACACCAGGAAGACTGGTAAATAAAAGAACAGATGTAAGGACATGATTAAGATGCTTTGATACACAAATGGCAATGGGCAAAAGATTTGGGCACGTTACAAGAACGTCAGAAAACCGCTGGACATCACAACTCACAACATGCATCCCCAGAGATCATATGGGAAATTGTGGTCAGCAGAAAGTAAAATAAACTAGACAAATTCAGAAAGTACTGGCTCTGCAATGCCCATGATAGAGAGGTCCGGCAAATTATTGGGGAGGTCCAACGATGGACGCTAAAAGGCTGATGATGATAAAGATAATGATTTGAAAGTGGAAATTTACAAAATGCCTCTTTTCTGGGATCTGCAGATTTTATTTTCATCAGTTTGAAAATGACTATGATAGAATAGAAAATCTAATTTTTTATCAGTTTTGCAATACTTGCCTAACAGTTATGTAATGATGAAGCTGGCTGCATCAATGTTAATGTCCATGCTGACTCTTTCATCCACCAAGCCAAAATTTCAAAAACAAAAAACTCCTCATTGAGGGGAGTGCGTGTGCAAAATTTCAAGTTTTTACTATGAATGGTTAAGGTAGTACACATGATTAAGACCATTTCAGTTTTTTGTCTGAACCTGAATATCATTGTTGTTAGATAAGAAAATAAAGTAAATCCCAATAGTTGGAGTTTGACAAAATATGCTACATTGAGCAAGAAGAAAAGATTAGGATTCAGTGATAGATATATTGACGGATATGAATAGACTTAGACAGATATCCGTACCCCACATAAGTGAATCACCATAGCCAGCATGAGTACCAGAACTAATTATCTAAAATTATCTGAAATTATTCCCCAAAATAGATCTTTCATCTAAAATATTTTTTTTTTAAATACTAGCAAAAGATTTGATTGTTTTTTGTTGATCACAAAATGACCACAGTCCCTATGCTTTGTGAAAAAATCAAAAAAATGTTTTTTAGATGGTGCCTAGTGGTGAACTCATGCAGATCTTCAAGGTTGTATCCTCAGAAATATGACCAGGATCACACACATACATACACACATAGATGGGGCCATAGGCACTCGAAGAGAGAAGAATCTGTAGCCCACTTGACAGGGTCAGTGGGGTATTGGTGAGACTACGGTGATTCAATAGATAGATGGATAGATAGATGAAAATGTGCTCATCCAACCTCCACTAATGCTAGATGAACTAAACAAAAAAAGTAAAACAGTCGGCCTTCGTATGAACTTCAGTAAAACAAAAGTCATGTGCAACAAGGTTATAACTGTCAAAATCGAAGATGTGAAACTGGGGAAAGTAGACCACTGCATCTACCTATGACAACGAATCTCCATGAAACCCATGAAAGAAGAAGAAATCAAGCAAAGAATCACACTAGGATGGCAAGCCTTTGGCAGAGCAAGCTCAACCTTCAAAAACAAAACAATCCCAATAATTCTAAAAAGAAGAGTATACAACCAATGCATTCTCCCTAGAGTCACTTATGGAGCTGAAACATGGAACCTAACCAAGAGACAGCTCCACAAGTTGAGAACCATGCAACGTGCACAAGAAAGAATTATGCTGGGCCTCACATGGAGAGATCACAAGACAGCACAATATATCAGGGCGAAAACAGGGTTCTGAGACATAGAATCTATTTGAAAACTCAAAGGGTAATGGGCTGGTCATGTTGCGAGAATGACAGACAACCAATGGACATCACAACTCAGAACATGGATCCCCAGAGATCACATGCGAAACCGAGGCCAACAGAGTACAAGATGGAGGGAGAGATGAACTAGACAAATTCAGAAAACACTGGCTCCACAATGTCCATGATAGAGAAATGTGGCGGATCTTGGGGAAGGTCTATGTCCAACAACGGACGTTGAAAGACTGATGATGATGAATCCATCCTCATTGAGACAAACAATTTATGGTTCTTTATAACTTAGAAGAGGAGAGATCCAGCAAGACATATTCAACTTTATAACAGGTCAATAAAAGAGAAATTCTGATCTTGACTTTTCAACACATTTGGCCAGCAACTAGAAAAGCACTCAGTGAGTGCATAACTCTGTCAATGCTCTTGTCATTAAAAATCAAACAAATGAATACACGTCGTAGACTATGCAGTACCTAAAGTTCATAATAATCAATGGCGGGCTCAGCTAACAAAAGAGCTTAGCTGAGAAAACACTAAAGATTTAGCAGAAACAATGATAACCACTAACCTCTATTATATGAATTTAGCTTTGATTCGTTTTTGGCTCTAAACCTCTTAAAAAACAGACCAAGAGAGCTGAAATTTTGATATGTGGTGGCTAGGACTTAGAACTTTGAGTGAACTGAATGCTGAAACTAATGTTTAATTTCATTTGCTCATTTGATCATTTATGTGCACCTTGTTCAGGATCTGATATTAACATGCTAAAACTCTCTGGAGAGATCTATGTCTAGGCTACAACATATGAAAATTTCGGCTTTCTACTTCTGTTTTTGAGGGTTTGAGAATAAAAATAGTTGAATTCATGTAATAAAAATTGGCAGCTAGAGGTTATCGTGTGATCTTGCTAATTTTTTCAGCGGTTTATCAATTCGTAGTTTTTGGCAACTGTGCTCACCTCTCGTAACGGCTATATCTAAAATCCATCTCCTTGAACTTTGATTCATTTCAATACTTGGTTATTTTCTTTGTCATTATTTTCTGATACATCAACGAAATCGAAAAAATTGTCCCATCTCACGATGTAAACAAATCTTCTTTTTTTAATTCCTGGTTCCAACTCCAGATTTGATCAATTATTCCTTGGACCATGGCTCACCCACCATAAAAATGACATTGCAATTCATTGAGAACTTTTGGAAGCATTGTGTGGACAAGAAAGCAAATGAACAAACAGACAGATGAACATGGAAAAAATATATAAACTCTGTTCCACTTTGGTGTAGAGGAAAAAGTATAAAATATAACTGGAAAATCTTAGAGTAGATTCTTCATCATATCTCATATGAAATTATATTCTATTCTTGGCTTTGCTAGATATTTACAATTGCCAATTGGAACATTACAATGCATAATTATAGGAACAAGAACCATAAGTTAAATGATGTGCCTATCATCTGTAGTAAAAGTAGCTGAAGGGGGAAGGGGAGGAAAAGATATGATTGAAAATGACTGGGGTACACAATTTGTTAGAGAAACCAAGTAAACAATTAAAAAGATAATTCATACATGTGTTCGTTCACACCAAATATCTGTTGGTCATCAATGGAGATTGACATCATGTCTCTTCAAGATTTCCCGCAGTCCACAGCAGGGTTGAGGTTTGCACTTTCTTACCAGATGTCTGCTGGTCATCAGTGAAGGCTAACATCATGTCTCCTCAAGACTTCCCGCAGTCCACAGCAGGGTTGTGGTTTGCTCTTTCTTACCAGATGTCTGGTGGTCATTGCAGAAAGCTAAGTGACATTGTCTCTTCTGATCCCCAGCTCTCCTCTCTGCATCCTCACATATCACTGCTATGCTGTGATTTGTACCGCCCTAACTTTTCCTCACTTTTTTAACACGTCATGTGCTCTTTAGCTGTTAGGCCAATGCTGATGACTGATCATGAGTCTCATATTTTTTAGAATCATGAAGTATTCATGAAGAACCCAGGAGTACTGTGGTCTGTATAGTCTTGGTGCTTTCTCTGATCTCCAAGTCATCTTGACTTCAATGTGTTTGGAACTTCAATGTCTTCAGTTCTGTTCCAGGTGTGCCTACAATTATTGACACTATCTTGAGCTTCAGCTTCCACACCTTTCTCAGCTCTCAGGCCAAGTCCTGGTACTTTTCTAGTTTTTCTTTCTTTTGTATTTACTTTGTGATCCATTGGTACCACTCCCTTTTTACAAATCAATTAAAATTCCTTTTCATGAAGAAAACATTTTAAATACAATATGATATTATTTGAAATTGAAAACAGGCAATTAATACCACGTTTTGTTGACATGAGAGGAACAGATAAAAAAACAATAAGATCCCAGTAATCCTAAAAAGTAGGATTTACAACCAATGCATCCTCCTGATAGTCACCTATGGAGCTGAAACATGGAACCTAACCAAGAGACTGACCTGCGGACAGAGAAGCATGCAACATGAAAATGAAAGAACCACGCTTAACCTCACATGGAGAAATCACAAGACAGCACAGTATATCACAGAGAAAACAGGAGTCCTTGACATAAAAGAATCCACTAGAAACTCAAATGACAATGGGCTGGTCATGTTGCAAGAATGGTAGACAACAGATGGTCATCATAACTCACAACATGGATCCCCAGAGATCACACGTACAACTGAGCTTAGTTGAGTACAAGATAGGGAGATAAACTAGACAAATTCAGAAAATATTAGCTCCGCGATGCCCACAATAGAAAAGAGTGGCAAATCCTGGGGAAGGTCTTTGTCCGATGACAGACAATTAAGGACCGATGATGATGATGATGGTGATGATGATGATGATGAAGAAGAACAACAACAAATACTACACTTTGATCTCAAAGTAAGTACCATGGAAGGTGCCTCCTGACCTGGACCATGAAACTAGTACCAAAAAATCAATTATTGAATCTCTGCAGCCTTGATCATCATAATGACTGAACGAAAGGATGCAAGGTATACTTCCTTGTTCAACATTTGAGATAGAACCTGGCAAATTCAAATGATTACTCGACTAAACATCTCTTAAGACAGTTTTTGGAAATTTTATAGACTCACAGACTCAGCAGTTGGTGTGGGACTTTGCAAATCCACATGTGGACTCTGCTAGACAGTTTTTAAAAACAATTTTTTCTGATCTTTGGACTTTTTGATATAATTTTTTCTATGGAATGTTTGAGTGTTTTTTTTACTCTTTAAATCTTATGTCAGCGTTCCAGGACACGCCATTTGGCCTGAAAGCTTGCAAATTCACAGAAATTATTTTTGGGGTTGTTTTGGACTCTTATGAAATTGTGCCAGTGCTACCAGACATACTTTGAATCCCAGCAAATATATATATATATATACATATACATATACATATACATATATATATATATATATATATATATATATATATATATATATATATATATATATACACATATATATACATATATATGTACATATATATATATATATATATATATATATATATATATATATATATATTGGTACATCAATTAGCCCATAGTTCAATGATGGTAAAAGCATTATTTTATGCAATAAATACTTATTTTTCAGTATAACTTCCTTCCTTGTCAATGTACTTAGCTGTACACTTCTCTATTAATCACATAGATCAAACAATATACAATGAAAATCTCCTATCAAAATTTTGCTAATAACTTTGTATCAGGCTATGTACTTATCAATCTACCCACATATATATATGTATAAGTTTGTATACTAATGATGAATGAAACAATTATTTTACACAATGAATATTTATTTTCCAACATAATCTCCTTCCTTGTCAATGCACTTGATGAATATTAATCAATGTGAATTTGCTAAATCTACCTTCATATATGCTAGGTCTGTCCATACTGATATCTGGCCATCTAATATTAACAAAAGAATTGTCTACTTGAGACATGAGCTCCTTATTCTTTTTATAGGACCTTATGACATCACACACTTATCCCTACATCACTTTCATTTTTCTAAGCAGTCTGCGAATTCCCCTTTCAGGATCACCATTAACTGCCTTATGACATTCTTTTTAATCTTATCCTAAGTCTGAAATCTCCTCCCTTTCGATGTCAATTTTAGCTTTTGGAAAAGCTAGAAGTTGCTGGGAACCACATCGGTACTATTGGGTGGACCAGGACGGTTGGGTGGTCCATCCGATGTGGGTGATGCCATGTGTTGCCCAAAAAACTTTTGAAGTATATTGGCTGATCTACTGGCTTGGCCATTGTGAATGTGTCTGTCGCAAAATATACTAGCTCACTCAATAGCATCTCACTGAGTAACCCCATGGGAGAGCATTCACACATGTGCTGTAACGTCCTCTCTGGTTTCCATGTTTCATCAAGGCCAAGGAACTAATTCTTGAAATATTCAAAATGGTTTGATACTTTCCTGGACAGACCAAAGTCACATTTTCATATTGAGAAAGGGAACATTTTTTTCTGTCAGATCAACTTTTTACACAATTGATAAAGGTGGAATTGAACAAAATACTCAAATAAAATAGAGAAAAAATAAAGATAAATCCATTCTTTAAAACTTTCTTCTCAATTAGGCAAAACCTCCTGGTCAACTTTTTGGTAAAGACTGGATTTTTGTACCACAGCCTTCCAGCTAATCCATCCTACAGCCTTTTGCAAATGTATAACACTGTGGAACTTTTTGAAAATTTTTTTGTGTTTGTAGGTAATGTGTTATTTGCTGACTGATTATGTCTAAAACGTAAAGAAAACAGTGATTATTAGCTTCAAACTTTGCTTTTGTGATCAGAAAACTGATACTTTGTAATTTACCTATTTTTTTCTGACAGCTTAGGGAAGGTACTTAAAGGCTGCACGCTCCTCGACTAGAGTTGTGACAAATTGTTTCATAAGGCCAAATTTTATGAGCAGTCATGGCATTAACACCTTCTGGGGGGTCCCCAATAGCTTCCATGTGACATAAAATTTGGATTTCTATATCCCAAAGGCACAGATAGCAAAGAAACTTGATAAAACTGCCTTGGGAACCCACCAGAAATGCCACCATTCTGAAGTCGCTGATGACCTCCCAGTTGTACTCATCATACTTCAAGGCATCTAGTGAGGTTTTGACACAGTTGTATTGCACATGAAATGAGTTGCCCTAAATTTATCTTGATCCCAATAGGCTTGCTGGAATATTCCTTGAAGGTCTCTTGCATCTTAGCAAATGCTGCCACAGAGTACTGAGGCAAAGGTCAAAGCTGTTGTCTTTGTCGGACCACCAATAAAAAAGATCCTGGAGTGCAAGGAATTCCCCAAAGAGCTCACTTGGGAGGAAAAAGAAGCTAGGTTACAGCTTTGTCACTGTGATTGAGGACTTTAAAATGCAGTCAAGAGGTTGAAATGTGGAGGTGGTTGAGACCATACTGGACTTTGCAAGCCTCAGCCAAGAAACATGATGGGAGATTATATTTTAGCGTCTGTTTTGTGAAAGTGAAGCACAGTACAATTGTGAATCTCTAAAAACTACTCACTTCTGAATCTTTTATTATAGCTTTTATTTAATATTTGTGTAAATATATATTAATTTAGATTTGTATATTGTTATTTTCTGAAAATGCCTGACTTAGAAAAAAATGTGGATGAAAATATGAAAATTCTCCCATTGTTCAATTGAAGATAAATATCAAAAAATCACTACCTTGGTCACAAAAGCAAAATTCATAGGAAATTTTCTCTACTTCTCACACATTGACAATCAAAAAATAACACTTACTACCCAGGAACAAAAATCACTTTGCAACATGTAATCTATAAAGAAATAGTATGGTCTTTTTTTTTACAGAAAAAGTGACTTATTTTCGACCAAATGTCACAAAAAGACTTCAAGAGAAATTCCATGAAAAATTACCCTATTACTATAAATATTTTATTTTCAGAAAATAAAGTAAGTGTACATACTATATATGCACACACACACACACTCATAAACGCTCTTCCTCTCTGTTCCACACACACACACATAAATTCATGTGTGTGTGTGTATATGGACATGGAAAAGTTGACAATGTGGAAAAAGTTAAAATTTTGAGACTACCTGGTACATATTTTTTAAAAATTATTATTAAAGGATGTAATACCTTACATACACTTCACCTGATGTCCCCAGGTTTCCTTTTCCTCACGGTCAAGTTTCCCACCAAATTCTGTCAGATCTATATTCTTCCCCATCGCATAAAATGGTTTGGTTTGGTTTGGTTTCAACCATGTATATAAGGATAATTTATTTGATGATTTAGAGGCAAAAACCAATTGATGGTAGTGAGATGGTATGCAACATGGAAAAATTAACTTTGAGATTAAAGAAAAAAAATTCTCAAATTCGTCAATTGTCTATATAGTAAGAGAATTAACTCAAAGAAGTTTTTCTGTGTAATTAATACTCTTGAAGATGGTATGTGTCGGTTTGCAAGCCATCTGAGATTGAAACCAATAAAACTGATTCAAAATTCACATGGGTGAACACTAAACAAAAGTGACACAAACAGCGAGTCAGGTCTGTTGTTAAGCTTATTGATCCCTCATCATTAAATATATTTTTTTTTGGTAACCTACGTAAGCAAGCCCTGTGTTTCAAAGAAAAGTGTAGTATGAAATAACATCCATATACAATACATTATGATGATACCCTATATGGAATAACAAGCTGCATGTATGACATAAGTAGTGTATTAAAATCATAACTGAAATGGAGTTGATGCTTGATCAACACTGCTGGGGAACTCTGTTAATATGACTGTTTTGTTTTTTAAATCCCTGAAATGGTTACATGGTAAACAAGTGATAATTCTGCAAAGAGAACCATAATAACAAAGTATACGTAAAATGTAAAGAAATACTGAAGGAAGTTATATTAATTACATTTACAGATAGTGACACAAAAAAATTTGAAAAAGTTTTTGACTGTTAGCTGTCTGAAGCTGTAAAGCTTTCTAGACTATATATATACACATGTTTATAAGTATAAAAAAAATATACATTAAGCACAGTTTATTGTATGCGTATATCCATATTATTCTGTTGATTTGATAGCTCTCCTAGAATAATACAAATAATATAATAGGTGTATAATAATTGCTCAAGATGTACCAATTGCTTCTCATATCTGATTGTCAAGATATCAGCCTCTATTCCAAATGGTCTTCATGATTTAAACCTCTCTTTTATGTATCTATAAATCTTTGTGGCCCAGGATTTCCCTGTCACCATCAGAAGAGTGTAATGTGTTCAAGACCAGGGAAACATTTGTCCAAAATACATCTCCCAATCACCACTTGAAGGGGTTGAGGCAGGTTCATTGCCTGCTGCCTGAGGTGTCCCAAAAATGGGAGTGCCGACAGAGCAGGCAATTTCTGGAACCACCCACTCAAGTATGTGTGAGGGTCCTTACTTTAATCTTGACCTTGTGTCATATTTCACCCATGTGACTTGGTGGATTAAGTCTTCAAGCAATAGATGCCTTTACAATAAACTTCACAAATTCAATATAATATAGAAGTTATCATGGCTTTATGCCAGTCTTGGGAGTAAATGCTCTAAAAGAAAGGCATATTTCCAGAAATTGAGTTTAAAGTCAAATTTTATTTGATGTCATTCATATATGCATAAAAGTTGGGCTTGGATAATTTGCTGATACAAACATTCTTTCAAAACCATCTATTCATCTATCTATTTGTCTATCTATCTGTCATTCTGTTTATGAGTTACATAAAAAATGCTTATCATATTTTTATAATTGTAGTTGGCGGGCATAACATTTTTTACATTGATTTGATAAATATATGTATAAACATATGTGTGTTTAAAAATTGGACACATTTAGTCAAACAGAATGAATTATAAATTGCGTTATATTATGTAGAAACTTATTCGAAATGATCTCCCATTGTTACACGCTTAATATATCATTCAATCTAGACAATGTAAACAAGATAAACAATTAAAGGAAATGGGGCTGACTAGCAGCTGTACAGCTCGCTGGTAAGATCATTATTATGTTGAAGCAGCTACCCTATTGGGTTGCAGGTTCAATCCCTGCAGCAGCCCCATTTTCTTGAATTGTTTATTCTATTTACGTCGTCTAAATTGAGGGATATATTAACTGTGTCACTACTGGAGATCATTTCAAATAAGTTTCTATATAATATAGCGAAATTTATGATTCTTATATATATATGTACAAAGGTACGTCAATAAATCTGCAGCCTGAATTCACTGAATTTTTATCTGAAATCTTCACTGTGTGATGTTCAATCTGTGATTTATATTCACCACTGAATTAAGTGCATTGACAAGGACAGAGATTATGTTGAAAAACAAATGTTTATTGTGTAAATAAATGATTTTTCCTCTATTAGGCGACAGATTATAGATTTACCTACTCTCGTAAGGTTTTTAAAGCATTGATATATCGATGTATTCAAAGTGTTTACATTATTCTGACTATAGTAAAAGCTTAGTTATCCCCATGTAACTCCTTAGAAACATAAGACTATATCAACATAATAAACGATGAAAGACAAAACAAGTACCGATCAAAACAAATCATTGTCACCGCCAGACCTACATGCTTTAATCACTGTATTGTCCGTTCATTCTCTCATCTGAACATTGAAAATGTTTTTAAAAAAAAAAAGGTTGCAGATACCCCTATGAGTAACGGTGATAAGAAACAGAAAAGGCATTTATACTCATCTCATTGTATTTATGCAAACATACCAAGAGAAAGAATATCCAAAATCCTGGTCCCAGGCATTTTGGATGAGAGGTACTCAACCTGTACCAACATATGTATATAATAAATATCAAGTATGTGCAACTTCAGTTTACTCAACAAAAATATAGGCTATTTATGCCCATTTGCAAGCACGTGTTGAACATAGTCTGACAAAACTGTCAATGGTTATAGCAGTAAAATAAATGTATATATATATGTATTTCTGTATAAGTGGAATGATATTTCCGACAATGTTTAATTTGATGATTGGACTAGTGTAATAAATTGAAAAGAGGGACCAGAGTCAGAATTCTACCTAATCGAAGCTAAAAGATTTGAAATAGCCAAGAGTTAACGTCGATTAACATTGCTGGAACGTGATATCTTCACATAGTCCCTATAACAGCGATGAGCGTCATATACTTCAGAAAAAATTATTTGAATCCGATCTGATAACGTTGCCACACCACAGTGAAATGCGTAATCGGAAATAAAAATATATGAAAATAATTTACTTAGTTATTTCCAAAATTGTCAAATCATCAAATAATAAGTATATATATATATATATATATATATATATATATATATATGCGTGTATGTGTTTATCATATAATACTGAGCATATGTACATAATATCTATAAATATGTATGTGTATGTTTACAATGAATATTGCATAATATATTCATATATTCAGTCTTGCATAAGGACCAGGGCGGCAGTTCTTCAAAGATGAAAGTGCCGAAGAATAAGCTAACATTAGTGCTAAGCAAAGATATGTGGCCAACGTTAAACACTTCTAAATGAATAAAGATTCATTTATTTCTTGTGAGCTGTGTTGAACTGTGAGTTACAGGAAGGGAGGAGACATGAGGAAAGGTGTGGGAGGTTGAAGACTAGAATTTTTGACAAGAGAAAGAAAAAGAAAATTTGAAAAAAAAAATATTCAAATTATTTTTTCCATATATTGTAATTAAGTATACTCCAATCCAAAAAAAAAAAATAGCCGTCCGAACGCTATAGGAAAGGAAAGAACAGGGATGAAAGAAAAGAAAGGAATGAAAGAATTAGATCAAGAAAGAAAGGGGGAAGGTAGTTGATAGAGAGAGTGATGAACGAAATGGAAGAAAAAAAATTTCATTCGGCAGTGGAAAGAAAGGACGCAAGTGTAACTGAGCGGGGTGGGGACTATTTGAAAGCTTTATAAATAGTTCATCTACAACATTTCAGCAGACAACTCACTAAATATTGCAGGGGGGCCTTCAAGGAGCCAAGACTCCCGGTCCCCTGAACCCCCCTGCCTGAATCTTTAGCTACATTTCCGAAAGGAGATGAATGCAAAAGAAACGAAGGAATTACATGAAATTGAAAGAAAAGAGCCGATAATATAAAAAAAAGTAATAATGAATGATTAGAAAGAAAATAAAGCTTCATTTAGTGCCAGCCAAATGGTATTCCAGGGAAGAGAAAGAAAAAGGGAATGAATGAATCAGACGAAGCTGAAAGAAAAGGGAAGGAAAATCGATAAGAGAGTGCAATGAATGATATGGAAGGAAAATAAAATTTCATTCAGGGCCAGCTTAATGCTATTTAAGAAAGAAAAGGAGAGAGGAGTTGAAGAAGAAATGAAGGAATTATATGAAGATGAAAGAAAAGGAGGAGCTGATTGATAAAAGAGAGAATGATGAATAAGATGGAGGAAAAATAAATTTTCATTCAGACCGAAGGAAAGCAGGGATAGGAAATGAGAGAACAGAAAAAAACTTTTTAGAAAGAAAGAAATTGACAAGAAAATGATTGAAAGAAATATCTAGAACGAAAGTTGTCTGAAGGAAAAAGCAAATAGAAATAAAAGAGTGGGGGGGGGGGTAATTGATTCATGAATGAGGGAATAAAAATCATTAAAGAAAAGATTTCTGAAAGAATTACGAACAATGATTATGAATAAAGAAAAAAAAACAGAAAAAGAATGACAGAAGAAGGGGATGAATGAAACATGAAAGAGAGAAAGAATGAAAAGAAATCAAGAGAAAAAAGTGAGAAAGACTGAAAAAAAGAAGGAATTAATGAAATTATCGGTATGAAGGATAACAAATGATTACATATATTATGATAAAAAGAACTATAGAAGAAAAGTGGGTTGGGGACTTTGGTGAAAAACAAGGAATTGGTCAGAAGAAATATTGAAAGAAGGACAAGGAAAAAAATGAAAAATGAATTTATAAAACTTACAAAAGTGAAGAACAAAATGAAATGATTTGAAAGAATAAACGCTAAGTAATAAAAAAGAGAAAGAAGGCAGAATGGAAGAAGGTGTGGGACAAAAATACATTGAAAAGAAGGAATGAAAAAAAGAGGTAAGGAAAATTGAGTAACCGAAAAAAATTGGCTTGGGGAAAGAGAGTGAGAAGAAATATATAGATAGATCATTAGGGAAAAAGAGTTTTAAAAAGGGGGTGCAAATAGGGGAAAGAATGAGAAAGAATGAAAGATGAAAAATGAAGAAATAGAATACTGAGAGAAGAAAGATTTGAAAGAAGAGAGAAAAAGTGAAGAACAAAAAGAAAGAAAAACTGAAGAAGAAAAATTTGGGCCTGGAAATTCGAAGTGGCCACTGATAGATGAATGGGCAGAAGAATTGAAGAGAAGAGCCAAAAGAAAGAAAAAGAAAGAAAGAAATGTAGACAGAAAGAAGGAAGGAAGGAAGGAAGGAAGGAAGGAAGGAAGGAAAGAAGGGAAGGTGGCGGTGAGAAAAGCATTAAAGAGAGAGAGAAAAAGGAAGAGAGAGAGAAAGGAAAAAGGATGTTAGACAGGAAGGAAAAGAATGAAAAAAAAGAAAGAGAGAAAGAAAGAAAGGTTGAAAAGACAAGTAAAAAGCCAAGTACGTAGTATGGACCCTGCCTTTGCCTTTGCTGCTGCTGCTGCTGCTGGTGTTGAAAACTCTCGTATCTCATTAATCGAGGGGTAGATGGGAGGTGGTGGAGGCGGGCAGGGGTGGGTGGCAAACGTTGGGGGAAGTTCCAAGTAAAAATTGAAAGGGGCGGCGGCGGTGGTGCAGGCGGCGGTGGCGGCGGCGGCTGCAGTGATGGAAGGTTGGAGATTGGCAAGAACAGAGAAGAGACCAGCACCCGTGTATAGACGTTCCAGTATGTGTGTCTGGGCTCGCTCGCTTCTCCAGAGTGCGTGAGAATGAAGGGGTAAGGAGAGAGAGAGAGAGAGAGAGAGAGAGATAGAGAGAGAGAGAGAGAGACGGAGACACAGAGAGAGACAGGGTGGTGGCTCTGGTGTAGGGTGGAAGGGGTTGAGGTGAGAGAGAAGAGGATAGTTGGGCTTCAATTCGAAAAAAGCCCAGTTTTAAAATCAATACTTAGTGAAGACCCGATGGGTTGAAATGAAGTGGTGGTGGTGATGGTGGTGGTGGGGATGAGAGCGGGGAGTGGGAGGTGGGGTGGAGGGAGTGGTTGTAGAAAAAGTGAAGCACGTGGCGCCAGCCAACTAGGATAGGTAAACACGAACTCCTCGTACGCACAACGGAAGCACGCGGAGAGATAGACACACGCAGGGACAGAGCTCGGGACACACACACACACGGACACACCAGTCCGTTCCTGGATACAGTCGGATTTGTCTCACCCTCGACCTGCCAGCAACTGGCAGGTTGATATTCCTATTTGACACATGAGAGAAATAAACATTTTTTTAATTCCTATCTTTTTCTTCTAACTTTTTTCTCCCCCCCCCTTTTCCTCTCCTTCATCGTTTTTTCTTTTTTTTGTGCTTGTTTTTTTTTTCGGATTTTTTTTTCAATTTTTATTTACGGTCTTTTCTTCGTTTTTTTCCCCCGAATTTTCCCTTCTTCATCTTCTTTTTTCACTTTCTTCTAATTCTTTTACATCTTTCGATTTTGAGTTTTTTTTTTAACTCAAGATTGTCAGTCTTATCCTTCTTCAGCCTTTCCCCTCTTCTTTTTCTTTTCATTCTCATCTTTTCTTCTCTTTCTTCTTCCTCCACTTCTTTTGACTCTTCCTCTTCCTTTTTTTCCTCCTCCTCTGTAAATTCTTCCTTCTCTTCCTCCCCCTCCTGAACTAGTTTCAATTCTTCTTCTTCTTCTTCTTCTTCTTCTTCTTCTTCTTCTTCTTCTTCTTCTTCTTCTTCTTCTTCCAATTTTGTCTACTTCTTCATTTTTCTTCGCTTTTTTATCTTCATTTTTTCTTCATCTATTTTTTCTCTTCCATCGCACCTTTTTTCTTGATTCTTCTTTTTATTTTTTACTTTTTGTTCTTGAATTTTTTGTTATTCTTTTTCTTTTCTCCTCCTTTGTTTTTTCCCCTGATTTCTCTTTCGTCTTTTTTTCTTACTCTACAACTTTTAAATCTCTCTCTCCTCTTTTCCTCCTCAACTTTCATTCGTTTTCTTTTACCCTCTCCTCTACTATATTCTATTCCTCTTCTTCATCACTACTGTAATTTTTCCTTTTCTTCCAATTTTTCATTCCTATTTTTATCATTCTTTCCAACCGTTTCTTGTACTTTTTTCTTGATCTTTTTACTGTCTTCATTTTTTTCACTTCCACCACAAAAAAATGTTTTCCACTTTCTTTTACATCTCTCTTCTTCTCTCTCTTTTATTCTGCTCTTGTTTTATCTGTTCCTCTTTTTCCCTTCTTCTCTTTCTAAAAAATGTATATTTCCTTTCTTCTTTTTCTACTTTGAATTCCTCCTCTTCTTCTTTCCATCCTCCACTTCTTTTCAATGCTCATTCAATTCTTTTTCCTTCATTTCCACCCTCCTCTCCTCTTGATACTCATTCTTCATTTTTCTCCGCCTATCCTCCGTCGTTTTCTTCTCATATTTTTTCAATTCTTATTCTTCGTTTTTTCTTCCTTTCCTCCCTCCTTTCTTTCTCACTCTTCTTCCAATTCTCATTCTTTGTTTCTTCTTCCTTTCCTCTTTCCTTTTCATCTCACTCTTCTTTCAATTCTCATTCATCGTTTTTCTTCTTCCTTCTCTCTCTCCTTTTCTTCTCCATCTTTTTTCAATTCTCATCTTTCTTCCTTTCCTTTTCTTTCTGTACTTTTTCTTCTTTTTCTTCTTCCATTTTTTCCTCTTCCCGTCCCTCCCTACCTCACTGACTCCAGCTTCCCTTCACCACTTGCACCCCCCAAGCACCCCCCCGTCATTTACCACTTCTATTTTAATGCACACACATGCAAATCTACTCGACACGCATGTTCATATGCAAGATGTACTGAGTTGAATGACTCTCAGCACTCCTCCCACTCTGTCCCCTTTTAACCCACCCTCCCCTTTCACAACTCTTTTTTTCTTACTCTCCCCTTCCCTCGTGCTCCCCCCTCTCTTTCTCTTCAACTCACCCCTTCCTCACTACCCAGCCTTTCCTTACTTTTCTCTTTCAACATGGACAAATTTTTAAGATATACACAATAATAATGTTAAGGACATATCCTTACTGAGAAAGGCTCACTCTTTAAAATTAAACACACGGCTACCTATACTGATTCACATATACTTAGACATACTACTGTATATTTGCTTAGACCCACGTATGTATATATGTAAGTATTTATGTACGTATGTATGTATTTTAAAATTTTTAAAACATACACATTGATAAGGACATATCTTTACAGAAAAAGACCGCCCCCTCTTTAAAATTACACATACAACTACTAACTGACAAGCCTACGTACTAAGACATTCCTGTTTAAATGCTCAGACATTTATGTACGTATGTATATATGTATGTATGTATGTATGTGTGTGTGTGTGTGTGTGTGTGTGTGTGTGTGTGTGTGTAGGCGTATGTGTGTATGTGGGCAAAATACTCTTTTGGAAACGTGTCTCGTCCAGCTTCCCCTTTCTCTCCTGAAGATGCAGACACAATTTCAAATTGGATGAATAGACATGCACATTTAAATGAGACATACCAACTAGCAGGAGTGGAGAACATGGACCTAATGGTATGGGCTATCACTAGGAAGTATACCCTAAACAAGCATGTATACGCTGAGATAGGTATTAGGTACGTATAAGTATAGATAGATAGGTACAATTGTATACGAGGGTATATAGGACGGACATTTGATTTCTTTGAGAAAAATTATGCAAATTTTACACTGCATCAAATCAGCTGGTATTATGATTCGGGGGTCATCTACCGAAGCTATATATGAACAGTTAAGGGGTGTGGATGACTTGCAGGGGGCATTGGTCCTTAAAATACACTTTCAAGCCATTCATCTTGTAGCCTGGCATACACAGTAGATAGATTGATAGATAGATAGATAAGTATGAGCAGACTCAGAAAGAAAGATATAAAAAGACTAAGATAAAACTGATAGATACATGTGTGTGTGTATGTATGTGTGTGTATGACCTGTGTATCGGTGTGGATTATGGTTAATCCGATGATATGAGAATTAAATGACACCATCAGAAGGCCACGTTTGTACAAATGAATTCCTTTATTTTAATTTGAAATTTCGCCAAAGCAGGCCTCAAAAGGAAAGTGATGTGTATATATAAATATATTTAGGAATGTACATATGCACGTATATATATATATATATATATATATATATATATATATATATACATATATATATAATTATAATACACACGCACACATATGTATTAGCATGTATTTAAGGAGTGTGTCATGCTCAACTTATCTCACAGAGATTACAAGTTACTAAAATAGTATTTATTATCAAAATCTTAGTGTGCTCATTTTTATAAACAGCTTTCTAGAAGTCACTAATTTTCTACCAAGCAAGAATTTTTCTAAAATGTACATCTCACAGAGTGATTTCAGTACTGCTTTGACATCATCGGCTGTGGCTATGGTGTTTTCATGGTTAAATCTGGTAATACATGTACAGCCATCCCTCTTGATGAGAAAGTGTCAAGTTGCCTCGTAAGAAGTGGAAAAGTGACTCAGCCAGAAGTACTTTTGCCAAACAATCATAACTGCACAGCTGTACTCTCTAGGGTTGCCATATGTCGTCTTTTCCCCAGACATGTCCTCCATTTTGGTCTCAAAATCTTCATCTGGAAGGAATTTTTAAAATTCTTCAAAATAATTATCAAGTCTGCTTCAAGGTTACATAGGGTCGAGGTGTAAGTCAGCTGGGAACAGGATGTCTTTGGGGAACATCCTCTTTTTTGAATGTCAAGATATGGCACTATACAACTATCGTAAAGAACTTATAACAAGGAGAAAACTAAACTGAAGAAAGGTATCTCCATAGAACTTTAATTAGAATAATTCCAAGATTTGAGTGACACTAGTTTATGCTTCATTGGCATTTTTTCCAACACATGACCAAAATTTTCCATCAATATATCCTGAGAACCAAATTTCTAATACTCACTACCAGTCAGATAAAGTTAGAAAGATAAACCTTCAAATCAGTCAACATAAAAGTATCTGAAGCAAATCTGTACTAATATCTGAGCCTTTTGTTTGCTTGTTCTTGCCTCTTTTATTCTAAAACTACAAAGCCTTTTGACCTAATATTAGCCTGGGGAATTTTAAAAAATCAACTCCTCACATAGGCTAACCTTGGAGATCATTTGAGGTTATCAGAGGTCATCCTGTAGCCAATGTTCAGTTCTAAATATTGGAAGCAAAAAACTCTCACATCAGATTTTTCTCTAATATTTCTTTTTGTGAATGGCAAAAAGACTTCTCGCAATACAGTTAATTTTTTGAGGTTTCAGGAACTTTTAGAGATTTTCTTCAAAAAGCTTTGACTTAAGAAGCAGGTCTGTAGTAACAAAACACGCATATATACTCAAAGACATTGTTTTTTTAGCTGCTTCGTGTTCCTCCCCACAGGCTTCAATAGAAAGTTGAACACACATCATACTTCTTGTCATTGAGGCCACTATCCTAAATGGGGGAGGCGTAAAAGAGGACATGTTCATCCCCAGGATCCCCATTATTCCAACTGACTAGTCCTCTGAATTCAAGTGAATCCGATTCCCAGTGAGACCCAGCTTTGCTATGACCATCAACAAGGCCCAACAACAATCTCTCAAGATTATTGGTCTTAACCTGACTTCTCCATGATTCTCCAATAGCCAACTTTAGGTTGGTTGTTCCAGGGTTTGAACCCCAAACAACCTTTGAATGCTGGTACCCAATGGGAGAAGAGTAAAAGTTCTCTAACCAGAAACCCTGTCAAACTAAACAACAACATCATTTGACTTTGTTAATGACCTAGAGAAGAGTCAATTATATACCAACTTTGTTTTGGACATTTCGAATGCTTCTTTTAATCTTCGATGAAGTTCGAAATATTCGAAGCAAAGTTGACATCATTTGTTCTATTTTGAGCATCACGTCATTTTCAGTAAAAAAATTACTTTTCAAGGATCCGGTGTAGATAGCGTTCATTTACTGTGTTCTCTAAGAATAAAGATATTAAGGAAAATATCTATTAGTGTTTTGTCTAAATTACAATTGCTGTCAGCCAGGAAACTTTGGGTATCCCTGTAATATATATATATGAATATATAAACGAGTGTGTGTCTGCGTGTATGTTGGGGGCACTGGCTATGAAGTGCTGCCAAAAGATTCAGGGCAGTTTACCTTGGAAAGAGTGTGAATCCCTCAAAATAGCTCCCTTGGACATGAATACATACTGGCTTGGTTCACATGCACTGTTCTCTGAAATGCGTATTATCAAATGATGTGTACTCACTATTCATATCCCATGAATTTTTCGGAGTCAAATCCAGTTATGTTAGGTCAGATGCTTTGTACTCACACGAACGATCAATAAGAAAGTGGACAGACATTAAGATACACACACACACACACACACACACACACACATACACACACACTCACACACACACACACACACACCAAATAACTATAAGTGTATACACATGCTTAACTGTTTCTGCGGGTTTGTTTATTTGTTAGTCTCTTAGATATTCGGCCATGTCATTCACACACACACACACACACACACACATGTACACATACACGTAGATAGATAGATAGATAGATAGATTGATAGATAAGAATAGACTGAGACAGATAGATAGATAGATAAATAGATAAGAATAGACTGAGATAGATATATAGATAGATAGATAGATAGATAGATAAGAACAAATAGATAAATAGATAGACATATCATGAATCCAGTGTTATTTGGCAGCATGCAGTGACAGGATTGATCATTTGGAACAAACAAAGGGGCCAATTGAATCCCTCCCCAAGGGAAAAACCCTAATTGGAGCTGGGGGACAGGGTCAAGTTTTTTCTAGACATAATAAGTATATGTTCACATTTCTAGCTACAGATGCCTTTGGGGGGCCTGACACATACATCAATTGGTAGGTAATCATCAAACCAGACAGAATCACTTAAAAACTGAAGATACCTATGTTAACAGTTTTGGTTTACAATTCCTAATAGATTGATGGATAGATGGCAGGCAATAAAAAATTTGTGCGTTTGATTATACGAACATATGTATAGCAACACATATGTACAAAAAGATATACACCAAATATGAGGACACTTGTAGCCTTGGGGGACTACAAGGAGGGGGGAGAACGGGGCATTTTTTGCAAATCAGGTCTTTTCACCTAGGATAAGGGGGTTTGAACATTGGAACCTTTTAGTCCATAAATGATAATGGTGCCGTGCAATTGTTTTGTGCAACCCCAACTTAATATACCCTTGTATAAAGAATGGTATTTCGGTTGGTTGGTTGCCAGTAAGATATATTCCGACTGTACCCCACTCCACCGGAAATATATCCTTTTGACACCCCCCTCTCCTCAAACACTGGAAAAGTGGCAGCAGATGCCCGTGCTTATAGCTAATAATATACTTGACTAATACTCACAAAAGTGAGAGTCTTGCAAACAGTATAGGTATAACACTGGTACTTCAGGTTTAACCCTATACTGTGGTGTCCAGTCGCAAAGAGAAGAGGTTGAAGTATTCTCTAATCCAGTGCTTCGTAAACTATTCCAGCGTCATTCCCTTTCGAGACTTAAGCTCAAAATTCCATTCACCCTCAACTAATTTACCTTGTTTATATAATTTTCATTTTACTCTCCCTTGAGTATAATATAATTTTATACATAATTTACTTTGCATCCTGAGCTCATCTGATCTCCGCTAAAAAGATAGCTCACAGTGAATAACCAGCTACTTAGAGATTCGAAAACCATAGGTAAATAGGAAAAATACAGGTCTGTTTAGTCACTTAATAGAAGTCGTCATGTGACCAATGCCTCTTTGAAGCAAGCAGTTGAGGGGTTGACCAATTCGCTTACTGGCGCCTGTGATGCCAAGCAGAAGGACCAGCCTGCAAATACCCCTCAATGGGCTCGCACCTCAAAAATAATGAAAGGATGTCAGATATCGTGAATTTTCTTTCCATCGTTTCAAATTTGACTTCATGTTCACCAATGGATAATCATAATTTCTGATATTACTAGAGATTTTACAAGCACCAAGAGACAGGTATCATGCAATCCTCTAAAGCCATTGAAAAATTGGAAAAAGGGGTGATCAATAAATAAGTTTTTTCTCTTGCCTTTTATTGGTCAGTGATCACTAGAAAAGTCCAAACTTTCCAAAAATATAGATGAATGCTGTCAGATACAGACTAAGGAACCAATTATAGCATTAACTTATATTGCAATTTGAACCCCCCCCCCCATTAAAAACATATTTAGGGTGGAATTTTTAAAAAAGCTAAAATGTTTTTTCTAAACACGATAAAGAGTAAATGTTGAAATTTTCGAACCTCTTGCTCAGTCAGCGCCGCTTGTATGCCTGACGTATACATATTTAGCCAGCTAGTCAGACCAACTTGAAAACTGAAGAAACCAATGTTGATAGTTATTTTTTTACCATTCCTAATATAAAGTTCCTGACTCCAGTACCATTAAAAAGCTATTAGAGATTACACAACCATTTGAATTGCAATGTCTTTTTAAGTATTGAAAAAATATGTATATCTGAGTAAATTAAGTCATTCACCTTTCACTCACCCATCTTGTGTCATTCACCCCCAAATAATTTCTTTCATACTTGGGTGAATCACACACCAGTCTTAGAAGTATAGGAATACCTTAATTAGTGCTGTTTTTATTGGTGCAGGTTTCGATGTTATGTCATTAAGGTATTGATGTACAAACTAAGGTAATTAAGGATGGGCTGAAAAGAAACACATTAGATTATAATAAGACTTTGAATAGTACGGTCTTGAACAGTTCAGAAAATTTTGGAATCAATTAACCGCACTAATCTAGGTTTACCTGTACTGCTCTGAAATATACAACAGATACCTATATTCATGAGGCACCTTTCTTTCAGAGACAACCTTTGCAGTCTTCTGCCCAATTAAGCTGAGTTTCGCAGATGATCATGTTTACTGAGTGAAGTCTCTTTCCCCCAGATGATGACCAAGATCATTATTTGATTGTTGTAGCCCTGAGGATAGGGGTCTTTCTCATTGACACTACCTCCCATCTACATCGTGGAGAAAAAACGTCTGGACACTTACTGATGTCAGCATTCAACAAGTTTACATCTTTTTTATATTCTTTCAGGCCACAGGCCAGAATCAACTTGGTTTATTGCACGAAGTATGTCATGTGTATTAGCTGGTCTCTCTTGGGAATGGGTTAAATATCATTAGAAACCATCAATCAAAACTGTCAACATAGGTTTCTCCAGTTTTTAAGGTAGTCTGGCTGTATGGTATCATGCTGTGCCAATGGAGTGAGAGAATTGAAAATTTTAAAACTTACTCATTATGTCTACCAAAAAGAGATTTTTTTCTAAATTCCTATCTCCCAATAGGTTTCAGTGAGAGGTTCTGTTTACAATGTAAGTTTATGCTAAATCTATCCGTTTGTTTGTATCTGCTTGATTTTTGAAAATCCAGACCGTTATAATGATCTCTGCGCAGAAAAAGGCGAGGAGTAATTCATTCATTGATCGTCACCTTTTCCCAATTTTTTTGATTGACCATCCTCAACATGGCATGCTGCCAAGAGGCAATGTTCATGTGGTAGTATTTTGTGACTAATCTGTCCTGTTTTCAATTCATCATCATCATTATCATCAGCAGCCGCAGCCTTTTAGTGTCAATTGTTGGACATTGCAGTGCCAATACTTTCTGAAGTCGTCTTGTTTTTTCACATCATCTTATGTTCTGTTGTCCATGGTTTTACTTGAAATCCATTTCCCCAGTCTAAATCTCTCCTTTTCACTGAAGGAGGCATCTCCTGCTGTCTTGGTAGTTAACTTTATGGCCCTTCTCTTACTGGCTCCTGTGATACCTAGCATGTTGCAGGCCCTTCAGAGGGACCAGCCTGCAAATACCCCTCAATGGGCTCGCACCTCAAAAATAATGAAAGGATGTCAGATATTGGGAATTTTCTTACCATTGTTTCAAATTTGACTTCATGTCCACTCATGGATATTCATAATTTCTGATATTACCGAAGATTTTACAAGCACCAGGAGACAGGTATCATGCAATCCTTTAAAGCGACATAACTATAATGATAACAGGATGCCACTCAGCCAAATCCAGCTAAAGTTGATGTGTTTTATGTAAGCACATCTTGGGAAATTTAGTGTTCATGCCTTCCTCTCAAGCTTTATCTCAAAGTAACAACAATGGAATATGAATCAAATTGAAACTGTTTTGTTGACTCTGATCTATAAAATCCTTTCTATGACTTCATAGCACAATCCAAAAGCGGAAACATACCAAATGTGCCTACACACATACATACACACTCACACACGCATGCATGTTTACATACATACATAGATAAATGTCCGTATCCAGTAAGAAATAAAATCTTGCTAACTAGTACTTTCCTGAAATATCTGATACAGACATTTTGATAATTTTGTTCTGGATTTCTGTCCCACAGGACACATGCCTGAGTGGATAAAAGCCTTGGTTAAGCATATCGAGTAACCCGCTTGGGTTGGGTAGTGTATAATTTTGCCGATTCGGCGTAACACATTTACTCTTTATTAGACAGACGAGTGACATCATAAGGATGAATTAACAAGGAATAATTCATTTATATAAGATATTCTCTGGTATGGACAGTGGAATGAGAAAAATCTGCTCCCATGGATTGAATAGAGGATTTGTTTTAAGATTTTCAGAAGGTCTTTGACTGTAACAGACACCTGAAGAAGGGTACAATGGCCGAAATACTGTGACTATAACAACCAAGATGAGGACTCTAGTCAGAGTAAATCAGTGTATAACAAAGATATCTTGAAATATATTTTAAACAGGTTTAGTTAGACATTCAAGAGGAACCATGACGTGACCAATGTCTTTTGGCAGCATTGGGGGTGATGGATTATCAATGACTAAGTTACCTTTCTCACCTTTTATTGGGCAGTGATCAGTAAAAAAAAAACGTCAATGTATGCTGCACACAAACTAGAGGATCAATACATAGACTTCTAGACATAATAAGAAGTGAATGGTTAACTTTTCAGCCCTCTTGCTCCATTAGTGCAGTCTGTATGCATGATACATACCTACCCATACAGACCAACTCTAAATCTGGAGAAACCTATGTTGACAGTTTTGGGGACAGTTTTGATTGACAGTTTCTAATATTGTAGGATATTCTTCACCATGTTGATTTTTTTTTTAAACAGAACTTGAAAAGCCATATAACTCCCATAAAATTGTTTTAAGCATGAGAACAGTATTCACTTATATTTGGCAGAGATATAGGTGTCTCTAAGATTTAATATGTATCCCATATTTTACATTAGATTTATCAATATTTTCATGAAAGGATATTCATTGTATTGTCTATGATGCATGTTATGAATAGTGTAGGATATTTCTCCAATACTCAGTTTTCTTGCACCAATCTTTTTTAGCTGTATAACAACTGTTAATTTATCATTTTGCAAAGAAGCTATCTTCATATGCCTTCTAAAACTTCTATAAAATCAATCAATATTTTTCTGAAAAATATCCTTGACACACCTTCATGTTATTATACAAGAATCAGTCAGGAATATATTGCTTTTTTCTATAACCAACAAGCATCTACTAATTCTATTTTCTATTTATATTATATATATATATGTATATATATATATATATACACACACACACACACACACATATATATATATATATATATGCATATATATATATAAATATATATATATACACACACACACACACACACACACATATATATATATATATATATATATATATAATATATATATATATATATATATATATATATATATATATATATATATATATATATATATATATATATATATATATATATATATATCATAGACTAACCTACATATTTTCAATCTACGAACAATTTCTTGAATAGGTCAAGTGTCCCGTCTCTTTGGAGACGATTCTCAATAGAATGTGGAGGCAAGGGATCTCTAAAGTCCTTAGTTCTGCTGGAGACCAGGACTTAATTCCCACAAGTTTTGTATGGCCATCCAGTTAGAAGGATGCAAGTCCATTGGATTCCACTCTTATTTCTCAAACAATACTTATTACATCTATTTTCACAACTTCGTTTTAGCTCATTTCTCTACTTTGATAACCATTGTTGCCTGACATATCCCAATCAACTTTGCTATTATTTTGCCTCCTTAATTTAATTCACTCCAATGACTTATCTTGAATTGCTGGGAGTTCTAGCCATTTGCAGATCAAAACCAGTCACAATGAATATAGAAACCTGGTTCCAATGTGTCCCGATAGCATCTACCCACTATTTTTAAACAGGTAGGTCAGAGGTACGACTTGATACCTGTGGTAAGAGCCATGGAACTAGGCAATTTCTAGAAACGGCTATCCTGGGAGAGTGTTCGGGTCCCAATATTGGTAAACTTTGGCCACATTTCCCCCTTGTAGACAAGCAAATAGATCCTTCTGAACTTATTTTGACAAAAGAAGTGAGAAGATTGTGTTGCAGTCTGCTTTGGAATTGGCATTCAAATTCCTGGCTTATATCTGAGTTTTAACACTGACCACTGACATTAGTGGGAAATATGCAACTATCCCAGCCACAAAAAAAGTCATCTCCAATGACCTACGACTATTTTCTTCACTTTTACTGTTTTCATTACAAGTTAAAAAATGTCAACCACTGCTGTCAACATAGGTTTCTTCAGTTTTTAAATCAGTCTGGCTAGCTGGCTGACTACATATGTAATATGCATGCAGACAGCACCAAAAGAGTTAGAGGGCTGGAAATTTCATCATTCATTCCTTATTTTGGCTTGAAAAAAATTTTTTTTTTAGATAATTTTCCCTCTATATTGGCTTTTGATAGCAGCATTAATGCTTATTCTTTTGAAAATTCAAACTTTTTTAGTGATCATTGCCTAACAAAGGGTGAGACAAGTAACTTATTTATTGATCACCCCTTTTCCCAATTTTTTTTATTAGTCACCCCTTGTGTGGCATGCTGCCTTAAGACTTTGTCTCATGAAAGTTTCTATTGAGTGACTGAACAGACATTTTTTTATTTATTTTACTCAGTTCTGCTCACTTCAAGGCAGCTTATTGCACAAAACATATCACAAAGCCTCATGTATTTATACATTAATGCCAGAATGCACAAAGCAATACTTATAGAAAAAAAGTGACACTTCTCAGATTTTCTCTATATTGTTACAGCTATTATTCATAATCATTTACCCTTACATACTTTCAGTCTCAGCAATTCCTTTATTAGGATACATAAAAATTCAAAGCTCTATCAGCTCCAAAAAAAGGGTACAACAAAGTGATACCAACTCACCCAAATTCTTCAAAACCTGCCTCTAGATGGTCTCCCAAAACCAAAACTGGGAAAATAAGGAATCAGAATAGACGGCAAATATCTGAGCAACCTGAGATTTGCAGACGGCATCATCCTTTTTGCAGAGAACCTCCACAATCAACTAATGCAAGATGAACTGAATGAAGAAAGCAAGAAAGTTGGCCTTCACATGAACTTCAGCAAGACAAAGATTTGTGCAACAATCACGTCAGAAATAAAAATATAACGATCAAATTGAAAACGCAGAAATGGAGAAAGTAGACCACTATATCTACCTACGACAATGAATTTTCATGAAATCTCAAAAGAAGAAGAAATCAAGTGAAAAATCACTCTAGGATGGTAAGCCTTTGGCAGAGCAAGCCCAACTTTCAAAAAAAAGAAAGTCCAAAAATCCTGATCTTAAAAAGAAGAATATACAATCAATGCATCCTCCTGATAGTAAACATGAAATGTGCGCATGAGAGAATCATGTTCAACTGCACATGGAGAGATCACAAGACAGCACAATATATCAGGGAGAAAACAGGAGTCCAAGATATCATAGAATTCATTAGAAAACTATAATTGCAATGGGCTGGACATGTTGCAAGAATGGCAGACAACTAATGGACATCACAACTCACAATATGGATCCCCAGAGATCATATGTGAAACCGAGGCCAACGGAATACAAGATAGAGAGACAAACTTGACAAGTTCAGAAAATACTGGCTCTGCGATGCCCATAATAGAGAGGTCTGGCGGATCTTGGAGAAGGTCTACATCCAACGACAGACGATAAAAGACTGTTGTTGATGATGATGATATTGTGCTATTTCTTTCCTTTAAATTCTCTGAGAGATTTTAGGACAATTCCAAGTGCTCCTATTATTATGGGCAATGCTGTTTCTCTTATCCTGGATAATGGATGGGTAATTATTTTTGCCTATATCATTATCAGAAACCATCAACCAAAACTGTCACCAAAACTGTCAGCATAGGTTTCTCCAGATTGAAAGTTAGTCTGGCTGGCTACATACATATCTATGCATGCATGTATGGACTAAACAGGCTGCACCAATACAGCAGGAGGGCTGAAAATTTATGCATTTACTCTGTATTATGTGTAGAATCAACCTTTTTTTGGCCCAACCAAAAAGCAGGAAAAGTAACTTTTTCATTGATCATCCCTTTTTCCAATTTTTTAATTGATCACCCTCAACATGGTATGCAGCTGTAAAACATTGGTCACATGATGGTTTCTATCAAGTGACTAATCAGGCATATAATTATTATCATTATTACAGGCATACCAAATTAGGGCAGATTTTATTAATTATTGCTCAATAGATCATTTTTATAATTACTATCCAATAAATCATTTTGGTCGAGTTAGCATTTGGGTTAAGGGTTCGGAAGCCTTGTATATGTAATATGTTTTGTGTGGCTATAAGAGCTATTAAATGGTATTGGCCAATTATTAAGACAACCCCATTTATTTCCATTATCATTACATATACATCGTTATATATGGATAAAGATCAATACACATTTATACATACCTTGGCAACAGTTCTTCGATTCACGAACCCTCATTCATGAAAATATAGTTGGTGCAAATATAAGTAAATTCCAACTAAAACTTTTCCGAAGAAGAACTAACCGGTTGTGAAGTCTTGATATAACTTACCAACCAATCAGCGACGACCTTACTGCGCCAGGAGGAACAGGAACTCTCCTGGGGGATTACTCAGCAAGTGAGCTTGTGTACTGTGTGACCGCATTCACAATGACAAATCTTCAAGTTCCAGATTTGGCACCTTTTGAATTTGTTTTTTTTCAAATGCTAAAATTTCTGTTGAAAAGGAGATCATGACAGTGCAGCTGATGGCAATCCTGGTCGAGGACTTCACACACTGTTTCAAAAAGGAAGGGATGCTGTGTTCTCCAGTGGAGTATTATGAAGGAGACCAAGGGGCTATTGCCAAAGGTAGGTAATTTTTTCATTCATATCTATTTCTATATCTGTCTGTATAAAAACCATTTTTTCAAATATTTTCATTCTGTTTGTTTACACACCAATCTCATTGGTCGATTTACTTTCCTATAATGACATAATAATGAAGATTACGTTATAGAAAATCTCAAGACTTTATGGTTGATCATCCTTTAAACCAGTTCGTGTTGAGTTGGGACTTGGAAAAAAACTGAAAATTAACTTACTTGAATTATTGAAAATAAATTACCTAATGAAATAGCTTTAGGCTCCTTAGTGCAAAACCATACATAAACCACCCCATCTTTTTTTACAGGTTTATTCTTGTATATATGTAATTGTTGACTTTGGCAATGTTATTTCCCCTGACATTCTACAATGAACACATCTTCAAGAGAGATGATGTTGTCAAGGTAATCAATTTATTTAAATAGAAACAATATTATTGTGGATTACTCAGTCCTATTTGAAAATTTTTTAATCTCTATCACTAAGATCTACAGAATGAACTTTGGACAGTTCTTTCATTCTCGTAATCCAGCGAGAAGGAATATTCATTTGCAAGCGAAAAAAATTAATAAAAAAATTGAAAAATAAAATATCCGCCATGTTCAATGAAACGTACCCGAGAGAAAAATTGCTACCACAATATGCATTATTCAAAATATATATATTCATAAATAGATATACATACATATACATTTATTCACTTATATATATATATATATGTATATATATATATATATATGAATTTATATGTATGTATATATATCTTTATTTGAAGTGTCAATATATATATACATATATTAATTCAATTTATTTTGAAGTGTCAATATATATATACATATATATGTACATGTATATATATATATATATATATATATATATATATATATATACATATATACATATATATATGTATATACAAATTGATGATCAAATGAAATGTGTCACCTAGAAAAGTTGACACTTTGAATGAAAGGCTAAAGCTCCAATTTCTCAGGCTAAAAATCACTTTACTGTATATATATACATATATATATATATATATATATATATATATATATATATATCAGTAATACACAGTGTGATGTCTAGCATGGGGAATTGGAGCTTTAGCCCTTTATTTGAAGTGTCAATATTCTCAAACCACACATCACTTTTGCCCATCATTGTATATATATATATATATATATATATATATATATATATATATATATATACATACATGCTTATATGTATATATATGTGCCTTTTTTTTTCCCCGAGGCAAACCACAATATTCACATACACACACAAACATATCTGCATAGAAAAAACATTCATGCAACATTGATATAAGAATGTTCAACCACCAATACAATTATATCCATAATGTGCACACAATTTCAAACCTCACGAAATATTCAGATCAACCAGTTCTGTAAATATGCATAGTAAATTTCGAATTTTCCAACACTCATCGGAATCGAAAATGTTACTTTCCCAAAAGATGATGTTTCTATTAATAATTTTGTAGTTTTAATTCCTGGTGTATCAAGGTTCGTTTTCTGTTTTTCTTAATATTTTCTTGATCACACCTGATATGAATGAATATCTATGAAACCCACTTTAAAATGTATCCAACAGTGTATCCGGCCAATCTGTTTTAATAATATATCTTTTATGAATGGAAGACAGTGCCAACCACGTTCATGAAAATTAAGTATTATCTAATGCGAGTGCGGACAGAAAGAGACAGAGAGATCTCCTGAATACGTAAACATTTAGCAGCAGAATGTATATCTCTTCATGAATATGTATGCTTTCATTAAATCGTACACGTGTTCAAAGCTCAATAGATGTGAATATCTACATGCGCTTATGCATATTTACATATATATAAAAGGTAGGTGTTGATATGTTTTGTTGAAATGGCTTGTTCTTTAAGTTTCATCCAGTAACTATAGATAACTAGAAATTTGGGGGCCAAGGACCTTGGCACCTTGAGGGACCCCTTCCAATATTTAGTAGGATTTGATGAAAAAAAAAAATTGCTATAGACATGCACTAACATTTGATTGTTAAAAAACAACCCCAAAGGCTGAATCCTTATTTATGCAATACGTGTATCTTCAAATACATCTTTGTTACTGTGTAATGTAAAAATGCAGTAGTTGAACAACTATTTATAAAGCTTGTGGGGGGGCTCCCCTCCATTGGGGACCCAGGGGCCTCTTCAAATAGCCTCCTCCCTCAATCACCTTCAGCTCCACATCCGATATATAGGAGCAGATGTATTTTCCCAGTTGGTGGATTTGTTTTCTTATTTGGCATAAATTATAAAACTAAAGAACAAAAAAAGACAAATAACTGAATAATAAAGTTTGGTTGTAATTTTATGATTATTTGGATTACTATAAATTAGTTTTTGATGATGATTTACAAATGTATTCATTACATGTATTGAAAGTGACTTCAATACATACAGACACATAAACAGGCACAAACATGTACACAAGTGATGATCCCGACAAGAAAAATTCACACGTAGTACCACAATACCAAATTCTGTGTAAAACATGAAAACGCTGAAAATTGTTACATAAATTACCATAACAGATATTGGGAAATAATCGACAGAATGACATACATTTTTGGAAAAAAGTTTTCTTCATATATTTTGTGTTTAAAGCTGTAAAGCTTTCTAGACTGTATATATATATATATATATATATATATATATATATATATATATATATATATATATATATATATATATATATATATATATATATATATATGTTTGTATTGTAGATGTGAAATAATCCAATAGAACATATATATATGTACATACATATATATATTTATATATAAAACATGTATTTTCTGATATCGATATATGCTTAAAGAAAACAATAAATTCATTATATCTGCTAATATAAGATGAACAATATTAGGCATGTGTTGAATACTGTTTCCTGTATAAGTATTTCTCCATTATGAGTAAGTTTATATATATATATATATATATATATATATGTATATATATATATATATATCAACATACATTTATTCAGTTTTTAAGTGATTCTGGCTGGCTGGCTGGCTGGCTGGCTGGCTATCTAACTAAGTACAAGGCATGCAAACAAGCCACACCAACGGAGCTAGAAGGCTAAAAACTTTAACATTCACTCCTTATTATGCCTAAAAACAATTATTTCTGTTTTTCCAATCCCACTACCCCCATATCAGAAAAAGTTTGTTTTAATTTTTTGCAATGTGGTTTTATACTAAATTATAAATTAGTCTTTAGTTCGTGTTTGGTAGTGTTCACACTTGTTTTCCAATGTCACCAAAAAGACTTTTTTCAAGTGACACTTTCTACTGAGTGACTAACCAGACCTGTATATATATATATATATATAAGTAATGACAAAGATATGATATTCTTAAATGATCAGTATGTCGTATGTTTTGGCCTATAAGATACATTTTTTATGGATATTTTGGGGACTAAGGCTCTTTTTAAATAATCCTTGAATGTATATTATTTGGATGATTTTTAGTAAAAAATGTTTTTCCAATAGTCTAACTAATACATTCGTAGTAATGATATATAATTATAAATAATCTATTCATAAATATTTGTTTATAAGTAGAAAAAAAAATATTTGTGTGTACTCACACACTTACACAAAGACCAATACATATACATAAATGTATATATGTGTGTGTGTGTGTGTGTGTGTATTGTTTATAGAGGTTATTTTGTTTTTTACAATGTAATTTTATGCTAAATTATTCTTTACTTTGTGTTTGGTAGTGTTCATGCTTGTTTTCCAATGTCACCAAAAGACATATTTCAAGTGAAAGTTTCTACTGAGTGACTAACCAGACCTGTATGTATTTTCTAAGCATTATACAGAGTCATTGTTTGAATTTGCAACCTTCCAGTTCCGTTGGTATGGATTGTTTGAATGACACATACATAGATAGATAGCCAGCCAGAATCACTTAAAAAATGAATAAACACATGTTGATATATTGTGTTGACAGTTGTGGTTGACAGTTTCTAATAGATGCACACACACACACACACACACACACACACATATATATATATAATATAATATAATAATAATCCATTTCATAATAACAAACACACATGAATATATATATATTTATATATGTATATATATGCATATATAATATAATGATAATCCATTTCATAATAACATATATATATGTGTATATACATACATATACATGTGTGTGTATAATTATATATATATATATATATATATATATATATATATATATATATGTATATGTATATAATTGTGAATATATATATATATATATATATATATATATATATATATATATATATATATATATATATATATATATATATATATATATATGTATATATATTTTTTTCATTAGTGTTATTTTAAACTCAAATTTGATCTTACCATTCATTTCCAAAATCTGGACAAATATTCTTAGGGTTTTTTTGTATACATCTTGAATTTCCTAATTATTGAGTTATAAAAAATTAAAAAAGTTCAAAAATAATTAAAAGAATTAAATAAAATTTATTAGAAAATAAAATGAAATAAAATAGAATTTTAGAAAATCATCAAGTTAAAAAAACAGGTGTCCCCTGTAATAACGCAGGTATTGGGGTCCAAGAACGCCAACTACATTATAATTTGAGCGCGATACAGTATTTGTCAATTTAGATGTTTCTCATCCAGAGTTAGATGTTTCCTGGTTGTGTTCTGATGTCAGAAATTATTCAGATGATTTTTTTAATAAAATAGGTGATATTTAATAAAACAAATGTCGACAATTAAAGTCACATTCGATTTGTAAATATCATATTTTATATTTCCTGCTCCTAGAAGAATGTAGACATCTTCAGATGTTTTTTGACTCATTTTTGAGAAGAAATTTGACAATACTGATGAATACTATGGGATATGTGATAGTAAAAAAGAGTAAGTATTATGTATTCCCCCTCTTCTATATTATTTACATCAGTGACACACTTCTTTAAAAAGAATTAAAAATATCTATTGAAAGATGTATAGAACTATACCTAATTTTTCAATACACTGAGAGACTCTTGTCAGAATTTTGTTAGACAGGGTGTATCAACCATTACGTATGGTATGGTTGGACTATTTTCCTCAACTATTAACTCATTTTTTTGTCGGTTGTTCTTGGTTCTAGAATGAGGAATCACGACTAAGAGTGCATGCTTAGTTCGACTGGACACATCCTATCCAATTTTTTTATACATCCGACTTGAATTATCGAGGTACTTCTGAATCACCTTCCTTGCATTGAGCAATACATTTTTGATTATGATGAAAGGCTTCCAGATGCTATTGATATCAATGCTCAATTGGCTAATTGATTTGACTGAAGAAAGTATGTGTGTTGCTTCCTTTAGTCATCAAATTCACCAATTAAGATTATCAGTGACACACTAAAGTGCCGCAACACACAGTTTGGAAAACTCTGGTTTGGAAACTAGGAAAACTAGTTACAACCAGCTGCTCGATGTTTTTCGTTGTTGGGCACCAATTATCAAACTTCAATGGAAAACTAGTAACTTTTATAACCTACCCAGGGTAACAAAGTTACTAGTGAAAAAGTTGAGTTCAAAGAAATTGCTTATACTATTTAAAGTGCTTTACTGTTTTACATTATGAATATGTTCTTATCCACTATTTCCAGGACTACTGGGGATAATATTGGTGAATATGTTGGGCTCCACCACTTACTAGGTCTATATTGTAAACTGTGTTATAACGAACAAACTATTATGAACCACGCTATGACGGACCACATTACAACGGGGGAGGCCTGTGTATATACAGATAGGCTTAACACCTGTAAGGAAATATTCTCATCAAAGATCAGAAAGTCAAGATGAGGTGTACTATCCGTAAAGCCTAGCTAAGAAGAGCTGCTGTCACTTACGTCAGAGAACTCAATAGCAGTGGCAATCAAATCACTTGTGGCAAGAAACTAAAGAGGTGAGATTTTATATTGGAATCATTTTTCTCTTTTTTGACCAGCATACTTGAATGACATACTTGAAATGGCAGATCCATATTACCAAAATGAATTTTCATAAGTGTAACAAAGCTCTGTGTGTATTAACATTACATATAAGGACTTATTTAAACAAAACTTCTTTATAATAAATGCCTGGGTAGTTACTAATCCTCTCACGGAGGTAGGATGTGGCACAAGGCATGTTTTAGTCTGAGTACCCCATGCAGAAATGGAAATGAGGCTTAACCTTGCCTTTTGGCATGCCACAGGCATCAAGGACTATCCCTGACCCTGTCATTCTGAGTGCAATGGGGTGGTGCTACCTTGGGGATAGGGCCCAAGGAACTACATGACACAATATAAATCCTTGGGTATAAAAGGACTGAGATCTAGAACAAAGAGTTTGGAAAGATTGAATTGCTCATAGATATAAAAAAATTTCTAAATTTTCAAGATTTGAACCTTAGAGCGGTGAAAGACAGAGCTTAGGTGTAATAACAAAAGTGAAAAAATTTACGTAGTGACTTGTCTTTATTAGTATGTTGAAAGTAAAGTTCGCTGATAAGCTTTGTGTACAAATTAAAGATTTTGTTTGAGATATCAGAGTTGACTGAGTAACCTTCAGCCATTTTACTTCAGAGAGATCATCACTGATCAGAGAAAATTACTGATTATCCATTTTTATTTCTCAGATATTTGTGGTCTTTTGCCAGACTAAGCTAAGCTTCATAAATACCAATAACCCTAAGCATGGTTATTCAGTTCTAGGATATAAGCAGGTATCAAATTTCAGCTAATAACTGTGTCAGACTACACACTTATTCATCCAACATCATATGTATATATATATATATATATATATATATATATATATATATATATATATATATATATAATGCATTCAACAGATGCATATAAAAAGCAATTATTCAATATATCTTTCAGATTTTTACCTTCATCTTTGTTGTTTTCAATGCTTGTATGTAGTCTTTAGAATTCATGTTATGCTTTTTTTCCATTTTTTTTGTCTGCCTTCTTTTCATCTCTTCAACAAGAACAACCAGTTCTGTTGGAATGGTATGATCTTGTTGAGGAGATGAAAAAGAGGAAGGAAAGAGGAGAGATGCTGGATAATAGAGTGGAAAATAAAGAGAATAATGAAAACGCTTCATCTCAACAAAGATGAAGACAATAGGCCGGAAACACCCGAGCATCAAGTACAAAATAAGAAAAATGCCATTATGGTCCTTATTGTAAGTAAAAAGTACAAGCAGGAATAGATAGACTCCAACCGCCAGGTAAATATGATTATAGCTTGCCTTGTGGCTAAGATAGTTATGTATTTCTCACAGGCACCAAATATTAATGGTCAAAACAAGGAGAAAGCCTGAATTTCAAATGCTGATTTTCTAGATAGGACAGAGTTTCTGACGCACAAGATTGGTTCAACATAGTCTTCCTACTCCAATTTACTCCATTCTGGCCTTGTCATATATGAGCGAAGCTAGAGGCAGTGTCCGGGACCTGCAGACTCTACCAACTGTGGGGAAGTGGGGAGCTGGCGGGGGGTGCACAATATATTAGAGAACCCTGAAAAACCTCAAAAATAATCTAAAAAATTCTACAAAAAAATTTTTTTAAATCTAAAGAAAAGTTTCAGGGAGGTGCAGTCTGATGTAATGCCACCTCTGCTAGAGCTTTGAAAATACCAAGGCAGGCCCTCCCCATTTGGAAGATAGGCCTAATACAATCTTCCAACTCTTATTTCTCCCAATCTGGCCTTGTGTCATAGTTGAGCCAAGAAAATAATTCATTCTTGTAAAACAAAATGCCATTTTTGCAAATGATCTTACTTAGCTATGGTTGTAATTGACTTTCCCATAACATCACAACTGGGATGAGGTCTAATTTCATTGTTATAGACCAATAGCCATGGTTTTTTTTCTCTATCAAAATCTAGTACAAAGTCTGGAGTTAACTTTGTTTTCATACCATAACTACAAAAAGAACAATCCTCATCAGAATGAGAGTGTAAATCAATACGTAAAACCCACATTCCCCTACCATGATTTGAACTCACAGACAACTGATTGCCAGCTGGCTGTCTTATGGACTGAGTTAAATTGACAACTTTTAGATGTTAACAATAATTTATCATATAGATATGCTTATTTCATTCTGATAAATGTATAAATCATACATTTTTTCAAAAAGTTGCTGTAATCATCTTCAGATTTTGTAAATTTTTAAAAATGATACTTATAGTAATTAGCCCTTTGGTTGTTGATGATGCCACATGGATATCTGTGGTAATTCTGTATTTATGCTGATTTGGATACTGAAATATATGTACAGAAAGAAAGTATGGCTATGGGATCACCATCATCCACTGTAATGGCAAGTTTACTTTGGAGAAATGGCTTTCAGAAGTACACTACTGAGGCCATCCACATACCAGCAACAAGTCAGTTTTGTCAAGCTATCATATACAGAGATGTGGATTTGTTTATGCTAAATTAACATAAGCAGTCTCAGCTGAAATTCAGACTTGGTTCAACGATTCAGTTCTCCTACTACACTTCATCACACCTCTGCACACACACACACACACACACACACACTCAGTAGTATAATAAATAGCTGATGTAGAAATGTTAAAGAAAATGTTTGAAATTAGTCATCTTGTATTTACTATGGTTTTAATATCGAGGGTGTATCCATGCATCCATTCATATGCACACATACATATGCACACACACACACACACATGTATATATACTTACATACATACACTCACACACGTTAGTTAGTTTATATATATATATATAAGCATACAAATACTCTCATAGACACACATACCTGAAAGGGGATTTGTAGATATGTGTGTGTGTGTCATTTTACGAACATCTGTCTCCGCACTCAGATTCACTCAAGCTCATGAAAAAAACTACTCTCCGGTGTTAAATATACTAACAATTCTGTGTTTATTTATTTACTCATTGTTTGTACTTAGAACAATAATCAATGCTCGTTTTAGATTATGGCATGAACACACATAACAGCTACAAATAATCCATAATCTTATCCATGGTTAGTATTATAAATATTGACTCCAGGAAGTGTTAACACAGATGAACGTACTCACAATTGTACAGATTTACTCAGCTTAGATTTTGTCTGGCATAAGACTACACTCAGGGCCAGCCTTAGAAACGCTGGTGTCCTACAAGGAGCATTCTTTTCTGTTGGGCCCCTGGTTAACAGTCAAATCTGTAGAATTTTAAAAATTCAAAATATAAACAAGTGTAAATACTGTTGAATCTTTGAAAATCCGAAAGAAAATTAATATTGTTGCAATTCTCTGTAAATGATCTTGTTCATCTGCAATGTAGTGTTGTGTGTATCTGACAAGACTTGAATAAACCCAAGTGAGGGGCCCCCTTTGAATTTGAAGGTATTGGTCCAATCAGCTTGAAGCCAGCCCTGACTACATTACGGTATGGAAAAACAATAACATCAAAGATGGTACTGAGCAATCGGGAAAAAATAAAGTGAGCTCATAGAGAAAGATTCAGTCTTCTGCAAGCTATAGGGCTCTCATAGCTCAAGCTGTAGAGCTGCTGTCATGGTAAGACAAACTTCTTGAAGCAAAAAAGGCTGCAAATTTGATTTTTGATCAGAGCTTATTCCTTACTTCCAATCTGCTCTGTTTACGGAAGATATTGACTGATGATCTGAACAGTTGCGATGAAAAGCAACCAAACTTAAGATGAAAGAATCATGGCATGCAAACCCTTGGTTTAAATAGTGGAGTTATGTCCACTCAGATGATGTAATGATTAGCATGTCTGCCTCACATGGAAGGATCCTTGTTCAATTCCCAGTTTGAGCAAAGAGTGTTGAAAACTCATCATCAGAACAAAACAAGGGATAGAGTCTTGCCCTCCCCTATTTTAAAGGGATAGTAGTGAAAAAAAAAAACCTTCCAGACACTTTCAACTGCCAGCGCAGTAGAAGTCTTTGTTACTGAATAAAATCAATGCCGAGCAAAAATAAGTTCCTACAAAAATGTCTTCATAATTATCACACACATACATATGTTTGTTCTATGGATATGTGCTGATTCAACAGAATGTTGGTGATTTGACAATTGGAAACAACTACTGCAAGCTTTTTGAAAAAGGTGGTTGGCAACCACTGAAATGCATCTAAACATGCCCACGTGATAATAAAAAATTTTGAGATTTGATATCTGTTTCCTCACTTAAATTTTTTTTTGCCATCCAATTATCAAATTTCTGACCCACATATACATATACATTTATATATAATAGTAAAATGAGGATTCACTTCATAAACACATGTATGTTTCTGCCCTGTTTGAGCTTCTAAAGAAGCACAAAAAGGGAAGAAACATAAACGTGTCTGTGTAGCAAATTCTACTCTAGCTCTACGCTAAACCAACTCAACATTTAAAATTGAATGTATCAAGCATTATATTACATGGCATTATATTATATAATACTATGCATTATATCATATTATATTATATAATACTACGTTGTATTACATCCCTGATCTGTACTATATATATACATATATGTATACAGATATATATTTATATGTATGTATGTGGGTGTATGTGTGCATATGTATGTGTACAATTGACAGAATCAGCACTATGAAGCTTTGATTTATATCTGAATATTCATATATATATATATATATATATATATATATAGAGAGAGAGAGAGAGAGAGAGAGAGATTTTATATCACTACATTAGATATCATTTACATTTTATCATTTACGTATAAAATCATAGATATATAAGAAAAAATCATATCTTTATACACACTCAAATAAATTTTTGTATCAACTGTTTTGTATATTAATGGGGAAATTGCAGTGGAATTGTTATTCCTAATGGTTTAAATGACCATGGCTGTTGAGATACCAAATGAAACGTAATTTATCAATTTACTTACTATGAACAAACCCAAACCCATGCACATGCAAGCATCTATCCACAAACAACCCAATATACCTACAAGGTCAGAAGTATCAATAGTAACTAATGCATGAAATATTCACACACACACACACACACATGCACATACACCGCACATTCATTAATCTCCCCCTCTCTGTTAGTCAGTATCACTTTCTCTTACTCTCCCTCTTTTCTCCTCCTCTTCCTCCTTCAAGGTAGATGTCCTCTACATACTTACACGTACAGATCAATGCCAAAATTTATACACACGGCACACCATAAATTTTACAAGTACACAAATTTATGTAGAGACTACAGTGGGCATTAAATGTGAAGCGTTTATCCCAAATCCAGATGCTTGCTCAGTGGCTTAAAATCACTCCAAATCTGTTTATAGTAACGTGTCTAGTTCGTGATATGATTGGAAGTGGTATTTCATTCTGGTCCACACACAAATAATATACCCTCAAGGTTAGTAATACATATAAATATTCATTAACCACCACAAACAAAGCTTTTACTCCCTCTTTGATCTACCTTGCTTTCTACCTCTCACTTTTTATATAATTGCTGTCTCTCTCCCCCTCCTCTCTCTCTCTCTCTGGGTTCTTGCTCTCTCTCTCCAACTCTATCTCTCTTTTTTATCTTTTTGCTCCCTCTCTCTCTCTTTCTCTCTCTCTATTTCTTTTCCTCTCTTTTTATGTTCTTGATCTATCTCTCTCTTTCCTTTTATGTTCTTGCTCTCTCTCTGTTCTTGCTATCTGTCTCCTTCCATGTTCTTGCTCTCTCCCTCTCTCCTTTTATGTTCTTGCTCTCTCTCTCTCCTTTTATGTTCTTTCTCTCTCTCTCTCTCCTTTTATGTTCTTGCTGTCTCTCTCTCCTTTTATATTCTTGCTCTCTCTCTCTCTCCTTTTATATTCTTGCTCTCTCTCTCTCTCCTTTTATATTCTTGCTCTCTCTCTCTCTCCTTTTATATTCTTGCTCTCTCTCTCTCTCCTTTTATATTCTTGCTCTCTCTTGCTGTCTACCTCTATCGTTTATATTCGGTCTCTGTCTCTGTCTTTGACATTCTCTCCTATCATATTCTTGCTCTCTCTCTCTCTCTCTCTCTCTCTCAACCACTCTGTTTTTGTGTTCCAGCCTTTCCTCCCCCTCTCTCTCGCTGGATCATTGAGAACACAAGTGTCTCTTCAACATACATGCTCTAACTAATAACCACTATATGCCATTAAGAATGCAAGGTGCAAGGTCAGCTACACAAATGCAAAAGAGACTGGGTGTCCGTGAAGTCTCTTATCTATTTCAACAAACAAGAATAACCAAAACAAGTCTGGTTAGTCACTCAATAGAAACTGTCATGTGACCAATGTTTTTTGGCAGCACATGGCATATTGAAGGTGATCAATTAAGAAAATTGGAAAAAGAAGTGATCAATGAATGTTACTTCTCTCACCTTTTATAGGGCAAAAAGTGCAATTTTTCAAAAAGCAAGCATGGTCAATTCAGCATAAATTTACATTGTTAATTGAAAACATTGACTAGAAGCCTATTTAGGAAGAAAGGAGGAGGGATTTTTAAAAAAATGAAAAAAACATTTTCTCAGACATTAAGAACAAATGTTGAAATCTTCTGCCCTCCATCTCTATCAGTACAGGTATGGCCTGTATGCATGATGCATACATAGGTAGCCAGACCAGCTTAGAAATTGAAGAAACTTATGTTGATATTTTTTGAGACAGTTTCATGTAGGGGCTTTATGGAAACCCTGTATTGCGAACTTAAATTCTTCTTCGATTTTCAAACATTATTTTTGTCTCCCATTTTTCCTCCCAAAATAAAAACACACATATCATACATAAATCAGTTTATATCTATCACTATTTATCTCTATTATATTAGAAACCATAAACCAAAACTGTCACAAAAACTCTCTTATGGTGTCAAAGTCTCTTCAGTTCTCATGTCAGTCCAGTTGGCTATGTATACATGTATCACATGTACAGGCCGTACCAATAGAGCTGTAAGGATGAACATTTTAACATTTACTCCTTATTACATTTACAAAAACCGTTCCTTCCCCAATAACGTTTTTAGTGGGGGATTCAGTTTGCAATAAAAACTCATATTAAATTGGTCTTAAGTTGGTGCCTGGTAATTTTTTTAAGAGTTCTGACTTATTAAGGATTACTGCCCAACAAGAGTTAAGAGTATCTTATTCATCGATCACTCTTTTTTCAAATGTTTTAATTGATCACTCCCAACATGGCATGCAGCCTAAAGACGTTGGTCGGATGATGGTTTCTATCATGTGACTAACCAGATCTCTTTCCATATGTATCATTTGAAGTAATCATAATATGTACACTAGTTAATCCACAAGAAAATTTTTCACAAATAAATTTGAATTTCTATGAGATGATTTTTTAAGAACTGAAAAAAAAAAATGTTTATATATATATATGATTGTATAAAATCTTAGAGATATACTCTACATGTGTTTCATGGTATCACCATTTATATGCAAATATATATAAGATTAGAGAGAGAAAACACCTGATATTTCAACTACACTACTTTTTCTATCAATATCATTTCAAAATAAAATAGTATTATTGATATCAATTTATACATATATATATGTACATATATATATATATATATATATATATATATATATATATATGTGTGTGAATGTGTGTGTGTGAAATCTCTCTCTCTCTCTCTCTCTCTCTCTATATATATATATATATATATATATATATATATATATTGAAGGTCATAATGCATTTGGTAAAAATATCTACTCATGTTTCTGTGGATTCAAGTGGATTCTCCACATTCTGTTACTTAAAATCTTAATATTCCACTACTTCAAAGCTGTTGAAAGTGTACATATATTTTTACGCATTATAAATTTTTAACTGATGTACTATTCAAAAGTGACTAAATTCATTTAAATGGATGAGTCCATTGTTCCAAATGGCGAGTAGGAGCATGCAGACCATTTGACCCTCCCTCCGCTCCCTGGATCAGGCCTCGTTAGTAAGGGCAAAGGAATTTTGAAATTAAATAAGGGTGCAGTACCATTGTTTTAATTTTCACATACATTTTTTCACAGAAAAAGTCACACTGTTCACTGTATAGGTAGATAAGCATTTCTAACCTGATAAACGCAAGACCTATCCTTACTCTCCAGCGAAACACACACACTTGATTTTCCCTTTATTTTGTTTAGTATAAAAGTATTTCTGGTCTCCTGTTATATCTATTTGTTAACTCTTATATAGACACACATCTCTTAATTTAAAAGCATTTCCTTCCATTGAGAAACACATGTACGAACAGTAACTGCCCTTCGCTCCACCAGCCTCCACCCTCAACACGTGTATGCAATATTTTCCCTGGTGTATATCCCCCTTACTTCCTTGCAGACCAGCAGATGAAGATACCCACTAGAATCTCATCTTATTTAAAATTATCCTACCACACCGTGTGGACACAAACACGGCCTTTACTGAGAAGCATTTTTAAATTTAGGCTGAGATTAAATTGTTACATAAATAAATTGTGCAGGTTTAGGGGGTCATTCCTATAATAATCTGGAAGAATGCAAAGACTTTAGGGCTAAAACACAAAAATGTATATCATTATACTTATATTTCTTCCTTGTTTTTTTTTTTTTTATCGAATTGAGTATATTAGAGACCTTCAACCAAAACTGTCAACATACGTTTCTTCAGTTTACAAGTTGATCTGGCTTGGCTTGCTATGTATGTATTTATCAGCAGCACCAACACCATTAGAGGACTGAAAATTTACATTTTCTCTTCATCACATCAAGAAAAGACATTTTTTTTCTGTTTTTTTTAAAATTCATATTACAATGTAAGTTATGTTAACATAATTTTCCAGAAGTGTTTTTATGAAATTCAGACTTTTTTAGCGATCACTGCCCAACAAAGAGGCGAGAGAAGTAACTTATCCATAGATCAGCCTTTTTTTTCTTTTTTTTAATTGATACCCCCAACATAGCATGCTGCCAAAAGACATTCACCAGGTGACTGTATCTAATGAAAGACTAACTAGACCTGTTTCTTTGTTAGTTGAATTTTAACAACCAAGAAAAATGACTCTCATATGCTTTAATCTAAATTAAATATCTGATCTTTCAGGGAGAGGTTTGTTTTTTTTGCATATAACATGCCATAAAGGAAAAGCATATGTATTCAAGTATATATATTCATGTGTGTGCGTGTGCTCACATATTTTCATATATGAATGTACTTGAACATACCTTTGCTCTAATTTAAACGTAGATAAATATGCATACTCTGTGTGTATACATATTTGCATATAAGCATTTTTTTATACGCACATTTTTTACATGTATGTACGTATTTATGCACATATGTAAAAGCATGTCTATATAATTTGGTGGTAGATTTTTAACTGCAACATAAGTCGACAGCTCTAAGAATAGAAAATTTTCATGTTAAGACCAGATTTAAATAGGTTAATGGCGTTTGTATGGAATTAAGTGACCCACAGAGATAGGCGGCATTCGTAACAAAGAAGGAAAGCTTTTATCTTAATAAGAGGGAGGATAATAAGTGAGAGAAAGTGTTGGTAAAGATAGAAAAATAAGATATAGAGTGTGGGCAAAGAGAGAAAAATATTTTTTTCCTTTTTTGAAAATCAATTCTCGAGATAAAAAAATCTGAAAGTACAAGAAAGAAAGAAAAAGAGAGAGCCTTCAATACAGTGTTTACAGTTCATGTATATATATATATATATATATATATATATATATATATATATATATATTGTAACTTTTTCATTTTACAATGAATTTAGTTGCATTTCACACAATATTTTTTATTTTATTTTTTGCGTGATGATTATTTGTTTCAACGGGTATTAAATTGAAAATTCAATTGGAAAGAAATAGTTTCATTTCAGATACAAATGTTGACAAATGTTGAATGCTATCAAAAATTGTTTTTTTTCTTGTTGCTTATAATAAGCATACAGTATGTATGTAAATGTATTTTTGTACATGTATGTAGATGATGTATACATATGCATATATATATATATATATATATATATATATATATATATATACATTTGTTCATTTGTACATGAATAAATGGCTTAGTTTAACAAACAAAGATTTTTGGAGGGATTTGCATGACTATAGGACCTGGGACAGTATGGCCAATATTGCAGAATAGCCCTCCAGTCTGTATGACAAAGTTTTGGGGTGAAGTGCAATATTAGGGTTTGCATCGTATGGTCCATCAAGGCAGTACAAATGAGAGCAGGAACATTTGTTCTTAGGTTAGCCAAGATGTTACTTTTCTTTGTATATAATTGAGTGAGCTATGGGGGTCTACCACTCCTTTTTGGGAGTATTCAAACAGTATAGCTGAATTGGGTAGTTAAACCACAGGACGTAAACACCCCATACCTGGTAAGTGCCTTAGCTGGCTATAGAGTTCTGCCATCCCTATGAAGCAGAACTACAACTATGGCTTTCTGCGTAACTGTGAGCACAGATCTGAGACACTTCAATGAAAGCAGATGTGTGCTGACTGTAGAGGTTTCCTACCCCCTCAGAGGAGTAACCTGATAGTAGAACAGCCTGTGCAGATTGCAACTCAGGTCTAAGGCACACCTCCAGTGAAAAAAAGTCTATCAAGTTTTAACTTAGTATAAGTTGCTACTATCCTTCCTGACTGATGTCATCTAGTTGAACCAAACCTCCCTTGCTCCCCTTCATACTTTAGACCCCTCATTTGGGCTGGCATTGATTGCTGGTAATTAAAATTTTCAAAATTCATTCTTATCTTGGGTAGAAATGAAGTAGTTAAGCTGGCTAGGTGGTTGACAAGTGCTTTCAGAGGCATATTTTGTTTAGCAGAAAGTTCAACATTTTATATGACCTGAGGCTAACCTCCCTCCCACTAAGTACTATTGTTTATGATCTACTCCCTCATTTCTCTTTTTCAAGTTAATAGGTATAAGGTAAAACTTGTTTTTTTTCCCCCTAAAACAATGGAATTAGAGAATAAGATTGTCACATGTTAAAAAGTGGAGAGTTTGGTCAGTGGTCAGCTAGTAATTTTCAAAATTTAAACTTGAGTAGGAATCGGATAGTTGGGCTGCCAAGATGGCTGATAAGTGGTCTTAGGGCCTGGGCATACATTCTTTAGCTGAGAATTTACCATTTCTACTGACCCAATCGTATTTATATGAATAAATACTATATATATATATATATATATATATATATATATATATATATATATATATATATATATATATTGTATTAATATGATTAAATACAATATATGTATATATATATATATATCACTACCACTGACTACTGACCACGATTGCTGGATTTAGGTTATTCATGTGTTCTGATGTTTGTACGGATCTACATATCTATCTGGACTTTGCCCAGACCTAAGCATATATAGTAAAATCTTGAGATTTCGCTCATACACTCCTCACAATGTGTAGGGAAAACAAGTTTGTTTTTTTTCAAATCGGTCCCCGAATAGATTTTTATTGGGGAGGGGGCAATTTACAATGAAATGTTATACCAAATCAATACCTCAGTTTGTGTCCAGCAGCATTCACGCTTATTTTGTGAAAATTTGTTCTTGTTTATGATCACAACCCCAAAAAAGAAAGATAAGTAATTCATTCATTGATCCCCACTTACTTCCAATTTTCAAATTTATCACCATTTCGAGTAATTAACCTTTGTAAGTGAGCCCTGTTTCAAAAAATAGCTATGTAGTATAAAATAATATCAATATACAATACACATAAAACCTTATATAAAATGACAAACTACTAGTATGGCATAAACTATACAATGAGAAAGGGAGCTGAGTGCCATGTTAATATGACTGTTTTGTTTTTAAAATCCCCAAAACTGTTACATGGTAAACAACTGATGATCCCAACAAGAGACAATTTATACATAATAACAAAGTATAAAGAAAACTGGGGAAAAACACTGAAGAAAATTACATAAACTGTATTTACAGATATTGGGAAATTGTTGACTAAAGTGATAGAAAAAATCCGTTGAAAAAGTTTTTCAATGCTTAGTGTTTGAAGCTGTAAAGCTATCTAATATATATATATATATATATATATATATATATATATATAGAGAGAGAGAGAGAGAGGAAAATGGTGTGGAAAAGGTTAAGGAATACATTAATTAGATATATATATATATATATATATATATATATATATATATATATATATTTAATGATGAATATATATATAATGATGAATATACATATACATATTTAATGATGAATATATACATATATATATATTTAATGACGAATAATAGGGACCATAAGGATAGAGGAAAATGCTGTGGAAAAGGTTAAGGAATACATTAAAGACAGGTAATAAAGATAGAGAAAGATGGAAGTGAAATAAGACAAAGCATAACAAGTGGCATTGGAAAGTATTTGGTATAAATAGAGATATACTAAATAGCAAATTGTCAATATGCTTGAAACAAACTCATGATAGCTCAGAGAGAGATGGAAAAAGAAATATTAGGAATAATTTTTAGAGATAAAAGAGACCAACATAGATTAGAGAGAGAACTTGAGTGAAGGGTATCATACAAGAGATTGAGCTGTGAAAATGGAGATGGGCAGGGCACATAGTGACGAGAAAGGACATCAGATGGAGCAAAACACTAATCAATTAGTGTCTATGGGACAGTAAAGAGAGTAGGAAAAGACCAGACACAAGCTGGAGAGAGAAAAGTTTGCCAGTTAGACATGTCAGAGAATAGTGTAATCATGCTCGTCATGGACGGAGATGAGAAAGGCCTTTGTCCAACAGTGGACTTATAATGATGATGGTGATGAAATATGCATGTAACCATCATCATGTCTCTATATATAAATCCATGAATAGCTTCATTTCACATACACACACACACACACACACACACACACACATATATATATATATATATATATATATATATATATATACATGTGTATATATGTGGGTAAATATTTTGAAATCACACAGAGAAGAATGAGTGTAAAAAAATGATTTAATTTCATTTTTATATATTGTAAGCACTTTCACCCCGTTAAGGTCATCATCAGAGGTGAAATGGACAAATATATGTTTGAAAAATATATGTCAGTACAATATTTATGTACATGCGTGTTTACAATGTATTTTGATAACAAATGTTCCTTAGTATTTACTCTTCTGATTCTTTAAAATGATGTTCTTCACTTTTAGCTTATCCAATTTTTCTATGATCTGCGTATTCCTGAGTTTCAAGCAATCTCCAAATATCTTCACGACTATTGCAGGTCACTTTGCCTCTTTTTATTGCACGGTCAGGCAAGAAAGAAAATTCATTTTTTAGTGCAGTAATAAAAAGTGAACACTTCATTCTCTAGTTTCCATTTCCTGTGTCAGTTAGAACATTAATTTTTCTTCTAGATATTTATACATACATATATATATATATATACATATACGTTTACATATACATACTTATATGTATATAAATACACACACACACACATATATATATATATATATGCATGTATGTACACGTAAATATATAGATCTAGGTATATATGTAGATATATAATTATATGTACAATAATGCATTATTTTTATTTTAAACTCTATTTGAACCAACATCCTATTTTTCATGGTGAATATATAAGTAGGCCTAGACAGTGTAAATAGAATAAACATTTGAAGAAATGGGCTGCTACAGTAATCAAACTTGTGTCTAATCTCAATGAGATGCCGCTCTCACCATCTGAGCAAAGTAGTCAGCTGGTAAGTTGTTGGTCCTAATAACAGCTTTATACCCAAATCTTGTCTTGTTCATTCACTGTCCATATCTGCTTTTTACATTCATCAATGCCAGCAATTATATCATAATGAATGAATTGGATTTTTAATTGGTGATTTACTAGCATAAAGGAAGGATGGGTTCATATAAATGTATATTTTCTTTTAAATTTGGGGTTGCATCAGGGGTAGACTAACAGTGATCTGGGCCCCTGGCCAAAGAAGAGTTATGGGCCCCCTAATCTTTGCTACTAGTGCCTCTTGGTGATTTTGGTCCGTGGGCACTGGTTGATTTCCCAACTGCTCAGTCTGCCCCTGGGGTACATACACTCAGTCTCACAACAGAAGTTCTGAGAAAATCTTTCACATGAAATGGAATACTTGTGAGATATTCTTTATTTGCATGTATTGTTAAATACATTTCTCTATCACCTAATGGATGATAAATCCAGAAATCCATATGTATATATACATATATATATATATTCATTCACATGGGTAAATATGCAACAGAAGTGACATAAACACAATGAGTCACATCTATTGTTATATATATTGATCCTTCATCAACAAATAATTGTTTTGAGTTACCTATGTAAGAGAGCCCATTGTTTCAAAAAATTGAATGATATG